>CAWUFW010012442.1:0-542540 GCA_963921515.1 Calotriton arnoldi | reverse complement strand
AGCAGGTCCACCAGCTGCACCCCCTGCACCCACCCCTCCAACGACTGTCACCACGAATACCATCCCTGCTGACATGGACAGAATAAGGAGCAACACCAGCGCAGTGACCCTGGACCAACCTGGGGCCATGGACACCACCACCACCACCAACCCCCAAGGTGGACCAGGGTTATCTGTGCGTGCAACTGCACACACTGCACATGTCAGCAGGGGTGGTGGGAGGGTGGGAGACAGAGGTCGCTGCTTGCAGACGTTGCTGGTGTGCATGAAGACCCACAACTGGTACGCATAGCTGATGCGTACCAGTCCAGCACCGGAGAGCTCAGCCAGGTAGTGGGGCTCCTCAGAGACATCAAACAGCAGCAGGCTGCCCATCATGCCCGCTTGGACTCCCACATGTCCCACGTGGAGTCACACATGTCACGTGTGGACTCCCACATGTCCCGCGTGGAGTCCAAGTGGGATGTACTACATGAGATGACGGCGGTGCACAGGGACATTTTACAATGCCTCCGCCAGATGAACAGCAACCAGTCCACACCTCCCTGTGTGCCAACAACATCTGGTACCGAACAAACTGCAACTGCCACAGGGAGGGAGGAGGACTCTGGCAGAGAGTCCCCTGCACCGCAGCAGCCTGCACTTGAGGGCCCCCCCAAGAAGAGGGGTCGTCCGAGGAGGGGAAAGTGAGAGGCTGATGGCCAAGCGCAACTCCCAGGAAGCCTGAACCTGTTCTGGATTTTCGCCTTTGTGCACAGACTGTTCACCCTGTTGACGGCAACACTACTCCCACACATTGCATGGGGAGTACAAGTTGGAACAATGTGTCAGACAACTGTGGCCCCGATACTGGGGATCCTGTCTACCTGGACTTTCAATTCACCTAGGAACTTGGGATTGCAAGATTCATGTACAGCACAACCCATCCTATGCACTATTAACACAGATGTATCACAATAAACACACTAATACACCATACTTGCCTCTGTCGTGATTCCAACGTGGGTGCTGTTATGGGGATGATGAACTGCAAAATTACACTGTGTATGCGAACTGCAACAGCAAGGACAACACAGGCATGTGAGTACAGGCAACGTGACACATATGAGGGAGACACACCACCAGGGGTACACAACACATACACACCTAGGCCATCTGACTCATTGCCTACACTGATGTTGCCAGGGAAGACGGTGCAATGCACAGACACCACACCCATTCCCAGTTGTAGTCAAGTAGCCCACAGGTGCAGTAAGCAAATGGCAGTGAAATGTGTGACCACAGACAACGCACATCACTAAGTGAAGCACAGGTTTATTACACAGTAGCAACATGCCGTAACCACTACAGATGCAAGGTAACCCCACCTGGTAGCGGGCACACAGTCAACAACTGTAGACGGAAGGAAGTCCATGGGTGTGGCGCACATCACCTGTAGGGACACAACAGCTACCAGCCTGGATGTGCAATCACGTCGTCGGTGGACACAGTTGACCAAACGAATCTGAAAGTACCCTGTGAAGGACAGAAATGACACACAGTCAAAAGCAATGCAGTACAGGACAGAACAGCAAAACTCATGCACAATACATGTTACAAGATACCCACCCAGAACCAAGTTAGCATGTCAACACTGTTGGGGAGTACAGCCCACCTGTCACCACACATCGCAACACACATCCTGTCAAGTAGCCCATGGACACACTCCAACAGCACCAGAGCACCACCCACACATCATGCCAACTCACATCATTCACATGACACCTCAGGATACTCACATTCAGCTAAAGAAGTTGTTGATGAGCTGTGTGCGGACATCACCATCACCATCATCATCATCATCATCGTCACTGGCATCGTGGTCCAGGCCAGGATCCTCCACAGGTGGCGGATGTTGGTCATCGTCATCCTGGATGAGAGGCAACTCCTTCCCCACTGCCAGGTTGTGTAGCATGCAGCAGACGATGATAATCTTGCACACTTTCGCAGGGGCATATGGGAGGGACCCTCCGGTCTTGTCCAGGCAGCGGAAGCGGCTCTTCAGGAGACCAAAGGTCCGCTCAATCACTCTCCTGGTCCGACCATGTGCCTCATTGTAGCGCATCTGGGCAGGTGTCACAGGGTTCCTGAGGGGTGTCAGCAACCACGGCATGTTGGGGTATCCCGAGTCACCTACGGACAGACAAGTGCACATCAGCTGACTTGGAAAAGTGGGCGGAATACTACAGATCAGATCACACACAATGGCACAAAGTCAGTAAACACCGACAAGCCAGGCACGCTGGTTCTGCATCTGTGCCATCATCCTGGGGATGCGACTACTCCTCATCACAAAGGCATTGTGTGCTGAACCAGGGAAACTGGCACACACGTGTGTGATGGTCATGTCTGCAAGACACACCACCAGTGCATTGACCGAGTGGTAGTGCTTGCGGTTACGGTAGGCCTGCTCCTGGGCCTGTGGTGGTACCAAAGCCACATGTGTCCCATCAATGGAGCCAATGACATGCGGCATCCTCCCCAGGGCATAAAAGTCACTCTTCACGTCAGTGAGTCGTCGCAGTCTAGGGAAATAGATGTACCGGTTCAGGAAGAGCAACATTGCCGCCAAAACATCGCGGAGCACACGGCTGAACATGGTCTGTGACATCCCACCAGCAGACGCCACAGTATGTTGGAAGGTACCGGTGGCAAAGAAGTGTAGGGCTGCCATCACCTTCACCTTGGGGGTCAGCGCTGTAGGATACGGCCGGCCAGGCTGCAAATGTGGGGACAACTGCACTGCCAAATCCTCAATCAGCTGCCTAGTGAAGCGGTACCGTCGGATGCTGTCCCGTTCCACCATCGTTGCCAGGTCTGGGAATGGCCGATGGACAGCAGGAGCCCTGCAGTGCAGAGGAGAAGTAAGCAAGATCGTCAGTCACCCCACATATGCGGCATTGAACACACTCAAGATCCCAACATACATCATCATGAGGCACAACTACATGAAGTGTGCAGTACCAGAACGACATGTATGGTACATACATGGCCAACATCTGTCAACACGGTCCTACAGGTGGCATCAATTTGTCCCAGGTTGGCCCATTGGATATCATGATGCTGTGTCACAGTCACCCCCACAGTGACATGTGAGGACAGATGTGCCCCAGGCACCACAGCTCAACGACAGGCACATTCCCAGGGACCCTATAATGCCACATGGACACTGGCATCACCTGGAGTATCATGTGTACACCACAGCAAAACAAACATGACCCCCACAGGTAGTGGCCACACTTGCCATGGCAGGACAGACATGGACGTCTGTGACACACACGCACAACATCAGAGTCCATGCACACACAACGTGGATGTGGAGACAGTCTCCCATTGTGCACATGAAATCAGAGACATTGTAAACACTACATGCACAAAGACTGTGGAGGGCCATCACTATTGTGCCACTGGGACACCCTGGCTCAAACATACCGTCCCACATGGGACTCACGGGGTATGTGACATGACATACACAAACACCACTGTGAAATGTGACCATGACACATGCACAGATATGAACAGTTGCACATCACAGTGGTCACGTACACGTAACACCCAGGATACTGTCCCCATGAACACGTGCACAGCCTGGGGGTGGCTGCCCACAGGTGACACCCACAGGACAACATGTACACCAACATACACACAATAGGAAATGCAGCCTTACATGCCTTATGATAAGGTTTGGACAGGCTGTCGTGATGTAGGTGTGCCCCTCACTCCTGGGAGCTATCTGTGGCTGCCATATGTCCATCTGAGACAGGCATGCTGACCTATGCCAGTCACATGTACAGTGATGCGTTGAACCGCAATGGACCGATCGGTGCCTCCGGCCGGCCCATTGCCTTCAATGTGTGCGGGTACGCATTGTACCCCTGTGCGCGTTGAACTGCAATGGACCGATCGGTGCCTCCGGCCGGCCCATTGCTTTCAATGTGTGCGGGTACGCGTTGTACCCCTGTGCGCGTTGTACCGCAATGGACCGATCGGTGCCTCCGGCCGGCCCATTGCCTTCAATGTGTGCGGGTACGCGTTGTACCCCTGTGCGTGTTGAACTGCAATGGACCGATCGGTGCCTCTGGCCGGCCCATTGCCTTCAATGTGTGCGGGTGCGCGTTGTACCCCTGTGCGTGTTGAACTGCAATGGACCGATCGGTGCCTCCGGCCGGCCCATTGCCTTCAATGTGTGCGGGTACGCGTTGTACCCCTGTGCGTGTTGAACTGCAATGGACCGATCGGTGCCTCCGGCCGGCCCATTGCCTTCAATGTGCGCGGTGCGCGTTGTACCCCTGTGCGTGTTGAACTGCAATGGACCGATCGGTGCCTCCGGCCGGCCCATTGCTTTCAATGTGTGCGGGTACGCGTTGTACCCCTGTGCGTGTTGAACTGCAATGGACCGATCGGTGCCTCCGGCCGGCCCATTGCCTCCAATGTGTGCGGGTACGCGTTGTACCCCTGTGCGCGTTGTACCGCAATGGACCGATCGGTGCCTCCGGCCGGCCCATTGCCTTCAATGTGTGCGGGTACGCGTTGTACCCCTGTGCGTGTTGAACTGCAATGGACCGATCGGTGCCTCCGGCCGGCCCATTGCCTTCAATGTGTGCGGGTACGCGTTGTACCCCTGTGCGTGTTGAACTGCAATGGACCGATCGGTGCCTCCGGCCGGCCCATTGCCTTCAATGTGTGCGGGTACGCGTTGTACCCCTGTGCGTGTTGAACTGCAATGGACCGATCGGTGCCTCCGGCCGGCCCATTGCCTTCAATGTGTGCGGGTACGCGTTGTACCCCTGTGCGTGTTGAACTGCAATGGACCGATCGGTGCCTCCGGCCGGCCCATTGCTTTCAATGTGTGCGGGTACGCGTTGTACCCCTGTGCGTGTTGAACTGCAATGGACCGATCGGTGCCTCCGGCCGGCCCATTGCCTTCAATGTGTGCGGGTACGCGTTGTACCCCTGTGCGCGTTGTACCGCAATGGACCGATCGGTGCGCACCCATTGACAATGGGCTTGCCTGGCAACGGACGCGTTTCGAATTTCGAACGAGTCGGTTGCTGGAAAATCAGTTGGTCACCCACAACAATGTTGCAAAATCATGTATGTCATGAAGTTGAAGTTTTGAAGGATGCTGTGGGCGTGTTTTGGTGCTGCTATTCCATGGATTGGCCAGATTCAGAAGATGCAAACGACTTGGACCTATCACTTTGGACACAAGGGACAGTATCTGCCTCTCCAGCACATATATATTGCTGCCTGTTCACCTGAGAGCCCACTTGCCTGCACTACATGCTCCAGGACGACATCTGCCACTGCACTGCTGCTGTCTCTGCCCCTCTGGACCCTGCAATGGCACGTACTGTGGAGAGAGCCCCAGCCTTCAGCCTTGAGGAGAACCAGGCCCTGCTGGACAGCCTACTTCCACAGTACAGCAAGCTGTATGGGACACCAGGGGAGCAGGTGAGTGTTCTGTGCTCCTCCTTTCTGAATGTGCATTTTGTCTGATTAGCAAGGCTTAAAGTCTGCACGCCACTGGCTAGCAGGCTCACTGAGTAGTTGTCACCCCCCATAGTGTGTAGTGACTTGCACTGGACAGGTATGGTGCAGTGACAGTGCTTCTGAACAGGGTTTTACTCCCCATGCAATGATACCATGTAGTGACTTCTGGAAAACTGTCCATGGGCAGCCGTGCACTGCCTGTGTACACCATGTGCCCCTGTGATTGCGACATGTATATGCAACTGTGTCATGCACGGATATGTTGCATGTGTAGTAATGGCCTTATCACTTTGTCATCCTGACAGGCTTCTGCCCATCGGAAGCATGAGATATGGAAGGACATCGTCCGGGCTGTCCGGTCCGTGGGGGTCTACAAGCGCCGGATCCGCAACTGCCAAAAGAGGTGGCAGGACCTTCGGGGCTGGACCCGGAGGATTGCACGGGTCCAGCTGAAGCTGTCGCCTCCTCGCAGGAGGGGCGGAACACGGACCCTGACCCCCCACATGCTCAGGATCCTGGCGGTGGTCTTTCCAGACCTGGATGGGCAGCTGAAGGCCAGAGAGCAGCAAGGAGGGGGTGAGTCAAAGACTGCACTGTGTACTCTGTCTAACATGCTATGTGCCCTCCTCGGGCCTGGTTAAACTGCCACAGTACAGCAGTCATGTTGTCCAGGAGCCATGTCCCTCTATTGTGCACTGCCCACTCCTCATCTGATACCCTTGTGTGGCCCTTACATGCAGGGAATTCTGTCACTTAGGACTGTGTCCTTGCAGTTTGCTTGACTCAAGGTGGGAGACAGCATCTGTTTCCCTGACTCTGTGGTGGGCATCATGGGTGGGTCCATTGCTTACACAATGCCTGTATTCTGACATGTATTCAGCGTGTTACTTTGATCTGTGGTCCAATTGCTGAGCTGATCCACCACATGTGGCTGGGGTATCTGGCACACACCCATGCTACGGGTGGGAACAATGTTTGGGCCCCAGGAGTATGTATATGACGTGTGTCACACATACTTAGCCAGCTGCCTACAGTCAAGGGCTCATCCCTCATTCATGTGGGGCTGGACAGTCATGCCTACTCCAGGCCATACAATACACTCTGTACTCCCACTCCCGTGTATCAGCTGACACATTGTGCGCAGTGATTTGACCCCTCAGGTGTCTGCCTCTGTGTCAGTGTGCTGTGGATTAGTCGCCAGGACTGCTGTGGAGTTTCTTGGTAGGGGCTCAGCATGCCACTGGAGATGTGACCATAGGAGACGATACTTGTGTGACACATAGGTGTCTGATCAGCTGCCCATGCAGACTGGGGCATGTGAATGTGAAGTTCAGGCAGCTGTTCCCCATGCACAGCAGAGTGTGAGGGGCTCAGGTTCAGAGGGTAGTGTCACAGGTCTCCCATATGTCCAATAGGTATGACCTGGACAGATGAGGGTTAAGAGGATGTGTTGTGGGGGGATGTACATGTGCACTTGTGCAGCTCCAGGACTTGCATTCCCCATGACCTACTATTGTGACACAGTGCAGAGTGTTGTTGTCTGGCTGCCAAGTCATACATCACTGAGACAGTGATGTATGACTTTGCAGTCATGCCTCCGCCATGGCATGTGTCTACTGATTGGTGAGCCTGCAGGGGAGTGACATGTGCTACATGCACACCATAGTGGCGCTGGCTATCAGGACATGGGTGCATCATGGTGTCTGTCGCTGGTATGCATCACATGCATTTCCTATTTGACTCTGGGCATCCCTTTCATCCGGAAACCTGTACTGACTCAGTGGCAAGAGCTGTGATGTGTCCACACCGTGTCCTCTGCACTGTCCAACTACTGTGTACTTGGTGCATGTGTCAACACTGGGGTGTTGCAATCCAACAGACACCAGACAGATGGGTGCAAGGCCATGTGGGATGTGAGTGCCATGCTTGGCATCAGACTGACAATTGACTTCTCCTGTTCAATTAGGGCACTTTTAGCAATGTACAACTGATGATGCCAGGGCTTGCTCTGTGATGTGCTGTGCTCACAGTGGTGTGTGCGTTATGTGCAGGTGACTGATGTCTGTCTGTATCCCCATTGTTTGCAGATACATCCACGGCCACGGAAGGGGACAGCTCCACGGACCAGGAGGAGCCAGAGAGCCAGACTGGGTCAGCAGCCGAGGAGTGGTCGGAGGGACCCAGTGGCACGGAGGGCGAGGGGAGCCACACCGAGGAGTCCTCAGCAGCATCCACCTCAGCTGAGGACCAGAGCAACTCGGAGGATGACTCCCTTGTGGAGGCGGGTGTCAGCAGCCACCACACCCCAGCTAGTGTTGCTGTCCCCGCCACCACCAGCACCACCACCGCCCTCCCATCGGCTCCCATTCCCCAGGTCCGTGGAGGCTCCCATGTCCGGGAGCGTGTTTCCTTTGGGCCAGGTACCGCACCCCCTGCCCCTGTGTCCCCTGCTGCCCTGAGTGAGGAGTCTGTGTACCTCCTTCGCCAGCTCCATGTAGGGCAGACAGCCATGCTGAGTGTCCTCCATGCGCACACCGCGCTGTTGACTCAGCTGGTGTCGTTCATGGAGGGCATCTCATCGGGCATGTCTGACCTACAGAGGGGCAATAGGTCCATGGACTCCTCCCTGACGGCAGCAGTGTCCCTCCTCAAACGGTCCCTCACCCCTCCTGCCTCTGCTCCATCCACACTCCCCAGCACCTTACCCGTCCCAAGCACACACACACCGGCACAGGCACACACCAGCACACACACATCCAGCACACTGACACACACGCCAATGACAAAACGCACACGCAAGCACATTCAGGGGACTGAAGCCAGACTCACAGGGGATGGGGCCCTGGAACACACACACGCATCCACATGCACTGCGCAGTCCTCAGTTCCCTCTCACTCCAAAGCACCCTCCCTTGCCTCACATGCAACCCCAAAGTCACAGCAGCTCTTCCTCTGTGACCTCGGCCTCTTCCCCACCGATGAAGCTGCTCCAGCATCCCGGGGGAAGAGGAAGCCCACCCACACGGAGCAGAGTGCCCCTCGCCCCCGGACGGACTGAGGCCCCCACCCGCAAGTCCCCCCGGAGTGGTAAGACAAAGACCCCGCCACCGCCCTGCAGCTCAGGCACAAGGTCTCCGTCCTCCATCCCTCAGGCCCCCACTGCACAGGTGCCCCCACCACACCCTGCCCCAGGTTCCCCCACCCACAGATATACCATCCCCAAGAGGATCAGGCCTTCTCCCCCTGCCACTTGCTCTCCCAGCACCACACCCCCGCTGCGCTTGTCTGTGCCACTGATGTGGTGAGGGTGTCCTCCCCCTCTGTCCAACCCACCTTGCCTGTTCCCCATTCTCCTCCCCTGGAGGTAGGCACTGCAGTGGAGTCCACTACCGCCCTGTCTGACTTGGGCACTGCAGTGGCGGACCTGTCCACCCCATCTGCTGGGTCCACTGCAGTTGTGCCGGCACCCACGACATCTGAGTCATGCCCCCAGTTGTGCCGGCACACACCATGTCAGACACCTCCACTGCAGTTGTCAGTGGCTCTCCAGCACCCACCACCCCTTCCCTGACTCCCCCTGGTGAGCCCTGATCCTGTCCCTGCGGTGCCTGGCCTGCCCCCCGGTTGCCCCTCCTAGTGGATTGTCCCTGGTTTTGTGCAGGCATGCGTAGGGTGACATCTGCCAGTGTCACCCTGTTTGAACTTTGACAATGGACTGGCCATTGGCCTTTGCTCTATTTTTTCTGGACGTCGTTATCAAACAACACATATGCTGAATAAAGCAACTTTCTTTTCTCTAGTGCTCATGCTTCAGATGTACATGTTGTTGGTGCTGCTAACCATGCCCTTGCTGCAGTGATGGTGATATCTGGTCTCATGATTATGAAGTGTTACTGTGCAGGAACCCATGTGGTCCAGGGGGAATGTGTCCTATCATGTGGTGTATCCATGTCATCAATAGCAGCATCTGAGGGTGTCATGTGTTCAGTATTTGGCAATGGGTTTCCTACTTACATTGGCAATTTCATATCTGTGGCTTCCACCCCTGCACATCTGTTGTGCCTGCCATCATTGCATTTGTCTACTTCCCTGACCGTGTTGCCATCTCCAGTGGACATGCAGGTTTGGGCATCAATGGGGAAGGACTCATCCGTGTAGTCAGTGCAACATTGCTATACAAGTGTGTTGGATCTGTGCTGATGATTCCGTTGGCACATCCATGACCAGGCTGATGTGATGGGAGCCCTCATTTGGTGCTAATTGTTGATTGTGTGACCAAGTGCTCAGCTGACATGATGGGGCCCTACTGAGGCAACATATGGCACAGCTTTCCTCACACAGGAGTGGAGTCCCCTCATGGCAGTGTGTACACGTGTGACATTGCCTGCGCACAAGGTGTGTGTTGTATGTGCATGTCTGTGTGTTCACTTCCATTCATCTGCGCATGCTGTGATCCCTAGTGTTGTACCTGTTTGTGATGCTTGCTGACTTGAGCTATGTTCCCCCAAAGTCTTCTCCCTGTGTTCTCTGTGATGTGGGTGCATGGCACATTACTGGTCATCAGGGTGTCACCCATAGGTGTGTTTTCGGTCAGGGCTGAGTTTGTGTGCAGACGCAGATGGGTCACAGTCAGGTTTCCCCTTGGCACTTGTTGTTTGCCCCTGTCATGTGATTTCCAGTTTGTGTTATCTTTCAGTGATTGTGACACGTTGTGTGTGTGACTGCTGGCACTCCTCAGGGTCCGGGCTGCAATGTTGGTTGTTGTCTATGTGTGTTCTTTGTGGGTGACCTTGGCTTCTTCATTGGTGTGTGACTGTGGCTGGGATCCCATTGGTCGGTGTGGTATTGCCGTCATGTCCATGTACAGCGTAGTGTGCAGTGTGTCAGACATTCAGGAGTCTTGTTGAGTGTCCATGTGTGATGTGTTTCTACACCTTGGTTCCCACCCACCACCCTGGAATAGTCATGGGTGCATGTGCAATGTCACCAGTGCATGTGTACTTCACTGCTGCACATTGTCAGAGGTCGAGGGGTGTGGTGTTGAGTGTGTGCAGATGAGAGTTGTTGCCCGGCTAGGCCCCTGCCTCCATGTTGGCCTTGGCTTACTGGCCTTGCTGATTGATTTGTGCTTGTGTAGGTGTGATGGTAGTTTGTTGCTCAGGACACCTGACTGTGGTTCACAGTGTGAACGACATTTAGCTTTGTCATCACAGTGGTATTTTTATTCAGCCCAGGGTCACCACATTGTGGGGGCCCTGGGGGTGGTGCTGTGGTGTGTCTGTGTCTTGCTGTGTCAGTTGTTGTTCCTACGTGCCTGTGTGACATGTGTGTTTTGTGCTCCCTCTCACCTGACAATGCCTGCTTGCCCACATAGGGGATTTGGATCCATGAGTTACCTTAGTGTGGCAGTGTATGCACATCTGTATGATTGGTATTCAGCTCTCCTCATGTGTTGTGTGGTTGCCTGGGGACACTGGCATCCCCACCCCTCACCTGCTGTGTATGATGACAGTGTTGGTCTGCCTGTTTGTGTTTGTGCATCTGCACCACTGCATTGGCATATCTTGGGTGTGCCATTGGCTGTATGTTGTTTGGTGTGTTTCCCCTGCTGTCCCTGGGACTCCTAGGTCATCGGTCAGCACAGTGATCATGGTTTGTGTGTCCCATTGCTGCCATGGTATGGTATCTGTTCACCTCACATCTGCTGTCTCCACAGGATATCTGCATTTGTGTGCCCATTGGTGCAAATATGTGGTTCTGCATTCTGATGGTCACTTCTGTCATTGTGTCATTGATGACTGTTGACGGTCTCAGCCCCCATGGGTGTTGTTTGTCTGCACATGGCCAAAGGAATGTTTCATTTGCACTGCAGTATTTGGCTCCCCCAATTTATGTTGCAATGGGACACATACACTACTTTGCCACAGATGAGTTTTTGGTTCTGTGACCAGGAATGATCCATGCAGTTTGGCAGTTGCAGCTCTTTCTTTGTCAACAATTACCTTTTGGTCACTGTGATGATGAGGGTGTAGACCCCATTGCCACAATGGTCAAAATGTGCTTCAGCTATGGACCCCACACTTGCCTTTTGGTCACTGTGATGATGGGGGTTTAGACCCCATTGCCACAATGGTCAAAATGTGCTTCAGCTATGGACCCCACACTTGCCTTTTGGTCACTGTGATGATGGGGGTTTAGGCCCCATTGCCACAATGGTCATGGGCTGCTTGCATTGTGGGTGCCACACACATATATGTGTGGCACATGTGCTAGGGGGTCACATTGTATGTTCAAAGTCATGTTCGGTGTTGTAGGCATTTGACACAGCCTACACACGCTTGTCATGGTGGTGGGGGGATGTCTTAATCTTGCATTCCCTAGGTTGTGGTGTGCTTGTTGTGTCATGCATTGTCCATCCTATGAGTGGGGGTGGTAGTAGTGGTGGGCATCCTGCCCCCCGTGGGTGAGGGTGGTAGTAGTGGTGGGCATCCTGCCCCCCTGGCTAAGGGTGGTAGTAGTGGTGGGCATCCAGCCCCCCCTGGCTAAGGGTGGTAGTAGTGGTAGGCATCCTGCCCCCGTGGGTGAGGGTGGTAGTAGTGGTGGGCATCCTGCCCCCTGGCTAAGGGTGGTAGTAGTGGTAGGCATCCAGCCCCCCTGGGTGAGGGTGGTAGTAGTGGTAGGCATCCTGCCCCCCTGGGTGAGGGTGGTAGTAGTGGTGGGCATCCTGCCCCCTGGCTAAGGGTGGTAGTAGTGGTAGGCATCCTGCCCCCCTGGGTGAGGGTGGTAGTAGTGGTGGGCATCCTGCCCCCTGGCTAAGGGTGGTAGTAGTGGTAGGCATCCTGCCCCCCTGGCTAAGGGTGGTAGTAGTGGTAGGCATCCTGCCCCCTGGCTAAGGGTGGTAGTAGTGGTAGGCATCCTGCCCCCCTGGGTGAGGGTGGTAGTAGTGGTGGGCATCCTGCCCCCTGGCTAAGGGTGGTAGTAGTGGTGGGCATCCTGCCCCCTGGGTGAGGGTGGTAGTAGTGGTAGGCATCCTGCCCCCCTGGGTGAGGGTGGTAGTAGTGGTAGGCATCCTGCCCCCCTGGGTGAGGGTGGTAGTAGTGGTGGGCATCCTGCCCCCTGGCTAAGGGTGGTAGTAGTGGTGGGCATCCAGCCCCCCTGGCTAAGGGTGGTAGTAGTGGTAGGCATCCTGCCCCCTGGGTGAGGGTGGTAGTAGTGGTGGGCATCCTGCCCCCTGGCTAAGGGTGGTAGTAGTGGTGGGCATCCAGCCCCCCTGGCTAAGGGTGGTAGTAGTGGTAGGCATCCTGCCCCCCTGGCTAAGGGTGGTAGTAGTGGTAGGCATCCTGCCCCCCTGGGTGAGGGTGGTAGTAGTGGTGGGCATCCTGCCCCCTGGCTAAGGGTGGTAGTAGTGGTGGGCATCCAGCCCCCCTGGCTAAGGGTGGTAGTAGTGGTAGGCATCCTGCCCCCTGGCTAAGGGTGGTAGTAGTGGTAGGCATCCTGCCCCCCTGGGTGAGGGTGGTAGTAGTGGTGGGCATCCTGCCCCCTGGCTAAGGGTGGTAGTAGTGGTAGGCATCCAGCCCCCCAGTGTTGGGGTGGTGGTGCGCATTCAGGCCCCTGTGTGCATATGTGGCATTGGTGATGGGCATCCCGCCCCTATGGTGCTGCTGTTGCTGGTGTAAGTATATTCAGATTCCCCGTGTATGTGTGTGATGTGTCGTGTACGTGTTGTATGTGTTTTGTGGTTGGTGTCTGGCTTACCTTCTGCGCCGTACGCGTCCGTGCCTGTTCCGGTAGTAGATGTAGAATATTGGTATGATCGGGACGAAGGGATTTATGGTTGGTTCGTGTCGTTCGTCCTTCTCGTTGCTTCGCGTCGTCCTCGTCGCTTCGCTTCGTCCTCGTCGCTTCGCGTCGTCCTCGTCGGTGCCGTGTTCGTCTCGTAGCCGTGGATTGTGTTGTGGCGCGAATCGGAGCTTATGTGCGCCTCTCCCGGATGCTTTGACGTGCCGTGCGTAGCGACGGGTTCGGCGCGTACGGGAAGCGCATCGTACTTGTCCGGCCGGACGGGGCTGCATTTTTCCTTCCGTGCGACTCGATTCGGCGTTTCCGGATTCGCCTCGGTCGGAGAACAGGACCTGGTTTGGGTGAGTACGGCTCGGCCGGAATTTTTGCTGTTGTGCGCATCGTACTTGCTCGTTCGGTGTGCTGTACGGATCGGTCGGGAAACAGGCTTTCGCATGGCTTTTTTCCCGGCCGAATAGTATTGGGTGCGCCTCCGACCGAGATCGGAATCGGCCCCCAAGTCTTACCCGCTCCTGCAGCATGGAAGCCTTTGGTGTTGCAGCAGGTGCCCTAAGCGTGGGCACTCACGAGTTCTGATCCTTCTCAGAGAAGTTTGGTTGCTCGCTGTTCACATGGCAGCACTCACAGGTGCAGGCTCACTCTCCTGAGTGGCGCGGCCGGCTCTTCCAGCAATCGCAGTAAGTCACTTTTTACCCAGTGAGGGGGAGGGGGAGGGGGAATTAGAATCTTCAGCTCCCGATGGGAGCCCAGAGAGGGTGCAACACCTACCTTGGCATCCTCCTGGTCCTCAGTTGTCAGTTGGGGCAGATCTCATGGTGCCCCTAGACCCACTGGTCAAAGCCTCACTCCAGTCCCGGGCGACAATGCAAAGTCTTTGGCGATTTGGTCCTGGCAGCTCCTCCTGGAAAACAGGCTTACTGTAGTACTTTTGGACGCAACATAAACACCTCCAGTGCAATCGGCCACACCATGGTGCGCCTCCCTGCATACGGGGTTGCCTCTTAGGCATTAACAAGTCCTGGCAGGTTAGTCACACAATTACTTCTACAATGGTCCTCTCTGGCAGGTGGGGTCACTGCAATGAGGAGGTAGGGGCTTGGCGCCCTCTGCACAGTGCTCAATACTCAGCTTAGGTTATGGAGGCCCCCTTCTGCCATACAGGGGTTACTGAAAACAATCCTGCACATGGGCTACGACCCGATCAGTGAACAGCTGGACTCTCACACCTGGTACAGGAAGTTGTCAAAGTAGGGCTCCCCACTGGACTTCACTCCCTCCAAATCTTTTCTCTTTCTTACAGGGCATATTCGTTTTGGGAAGCAGGCAGGTGGTGGTGCCCCAGGATCTGTTGCAGGTGGTATTGGTTTACCTGGGAGATGTACCCTCATCCAGCAGGGAAACTAGCAGGCTTTGGCCCCCAGTCCTGGTCACTGGCACAAGTCATGCAGAGCTTTCCCTCCTCACACAGCACATCTGGCTTCTTGGCAGATGGCAACGTTTTGGGATCTCAACCTCCCCTACTTATAGTCCATTTCCAGACACCAAAATGTGATTTAGAGCCAGAGCCTTTGAATTTTACATTAGGGTTCTACTTCTTTTAAAGTGTACACTTTTCTTTTCTTATTTCTCAATGAAAGGTTGTCTGACACAGCAGGCAAGTCTCTGGAGCTGATTGACCCACAACACAATTCATGGAAGTGACCATAGTTCACACCTGGATGTCAGCCACAGTGGTTTGTGCATCAAAAAGTTAATCCTAGGCTCCCAGCCATACTCTTTATGATTCCCTTATCAGCCCCATCTCCTTCCACAGATCTGTCCAGTCCCCTTCTCGTGATCTGCAACTGAATCAAAGAGCAAACTTTTGAAGTGTAAAGGGAGAGCCCCTTCCTCTACTGTGTGTCCCACATAACTCACAGGAATGCACCAATACACAAATGTGTCTAAGGGGATTCCTCTCCTCTTCATGTCTTCACCAGGCAGGCCTGGGCTTCCCAAAATGGAACCCAGGGTCCTCCATATAATGTACCATGGCAGACACACTTGCAGTCAGTGTACATTCACCACACACTAATTGTCTAGTGCTGTGTAATGGCCAACAAAGATGCAGCCACAGACTGGAACATGAAAGAAGGAAGTTTATTAGACAAGAGGAAGCTGTCACCACACTCACACTACAAGCCTACAGTAAGAGCCCACTTGGAATCCCCACCTCCCCAGCAACTTCAGAATTCCACTACTCAAGATGCAACACACCTCCCTTCCCACAAACCATAAAAGGATAACATAAATGCAAATACTCTATAAGATACAAATAAAATAACATGTCAGCTATATGAAGAAAAATTGGAACGGCATTGCATGTTAGCTCTATGTCATGCATCGGCACTGATTGCCTACATCTCCCATAAGACCCCGGGATATGCGTAAGTGGGCCTTTAACCAGGACACTATAAAAGCCCCGCCCAACTGCAATCAGGTGCTTGTCAATCCTGATCAGCCAGCAGCCAACGAGACTTAGAGGAGGAACGTTGTAACGGAGAAAGAATCCCCAAGTTCCGAGACCTTCACGAGTCCGCGTTGGAGCGCGGCTCGTTTATACCGAGAGGAGCGCAAGAGTGCGTAATCGAGCCGTGGGAAATTCAATCACGGCATTTCTTTGTGTTCTTAGAAGCCCGGCTTCTTCCCGACTCCGCACCAGAGCACAGCCCCTCCTTTACCGAGACACAAGCGCAGGAGTGCGCGTTTGAGCTGTTAGGAAACCAATCACGGCATTCCTTACCCTTGATGATTTTGTTTCCATTGCCGAGGACATCGTAAGGCAAGTAGAGCGGTTTTTGAGCTCTAACTTAAGTTTTCATTTTCCACGATGATTTTGTTCAGTACCTAAAGGCGCTTGGAGCCGTTGAAAGGCTCGGAGAGCAGCGCTTTCATCATCCTTTTGTTAATGTGAATTATCTATAGCCAGAGTGCGCTTGGAGCTGTTGAAAGGCTCGGAGAGCAGCGCTTTCATCATCCTTTTGTTAATGTGAATTATCTATAGCCAGAGTGCGCTTGGAGCCGTTGAAAGGCTTGGAGAGCGACGCTATCCTTTATGTGGTGATGCAGTTACCAGCCAGGAATTGGAACGGAGAAAAGGATACTGTACCTGTAAGTGTTTAAGACTTGATACATACAGTCCAGGCACATACGTCTCTATGCTACTAGATACCTAGTTTACCTTATATATATGTTTGTCTTTTATTACAGGGTACACGGGGCTAGGCAGTCAGAGTGAAGCCTCCAACTCTAGGTCAGCTCCCCTGAGGGTGTCTCGCAGCCACATCGTAGCTTGTTTCTTTTCACTCCCTGTTTACTTTTCCGTTTCTCCCCTGTGGTGGTGTTGCCTGTGGAGCAGTATTTTGTTGCTCACAGGGGATTCCGTTGTGGGGATAGGGTTATTAAGCATCATACATCGCTCCTGCTGTATCCGGCATATAAGGTTAGTGGTTAACCTATCTGTATTCTGACAGATTGACAAGCCCACGGATACCTACAGCCTGAGCGATGGATACGAACACAGTCCTTACCACTGTGTTAGAAACTTTAACCACTTTAAGAATGGAGGTGGAGGCCTTCAGAAGCGAGAGTCTAGAACTTAAAAACGAGATGGTACTATGAGGCGGGAAGTAGCGGGCCTCTCTCGTCAGACCCCTGCTGGGACTAAGGGGAGCTCATACATCAAAGAGTGGACCCTACCACCCCCACTTCGGTCACAGGACCCTGCATTAAGATGGGGAGCCCAGGCCACAAAAGAGGGTCAGCATGACACAGGGGTCTTCTCTCATCCATCTGTTTCCACACCTTCTCAGACAGGCCCTTCTTCCATACAGGTCATACAGCCTTTACAGTTACCCCTTGCCCCTCCTGAGAGGTTTTTTGGGGATCCAAAGAAGTTTGGGGTCTTTTTGGGTCAATGCAAACTGCATTTCCTATGTAAACCTACTGTGTTCCCTAATGACCAAGCCAAGACGGCCTTTGTAATGTCATACTTAGGAGGTAACGCTGCTAGCTGGTCTTTCCCTCTGATAGAACGTGATGACCCCGTTCTATATAACTTTTCGGACTTCTGTGGGGCAATGCGCAGGTTGTTTGATCGAAAGGCACATCAATTGTTGCTGGACAAAGAGCTTCTGTCCCTTAAACAAGGCACACAGGACCTACTTAGCTATATAACCGCCTTTAACAGACTAGTAGTGGAAACGGAGTGGCCATTGGAGAAAAGAACCTCTTTGTTCTACCAAGGGTTGAGAGGAGAGCTTAAGGACGTACTGGCCCAAGTAGTACAGATGCCTGCTACCTGTGATGAACTGATTGACTTAACTGTACAGTTGGACCACCGGCTTCAGGAAAGGAAAGGGGACAAACAGCGAATTGACACCCGGTTCTTTCCCTTTCGTCCAAGGCCAGCACAGGATGAACGGCCGACCCCCATTGAAGGGTCCGAACCTATGCAAATCGGCGGAACTAGGGGGCCCCTTAGTCAAGCCGAAAGAGAGAAAATACGGAGACAAAAACTATGTTTATATTGTGGGAAACCAGGCTACTTTATTAGGGACTGCAAGGCCCGAACACAGACGGTGTTTAAAGGGAATCCAGGAATCAAGAACCAGTCTGTGGTGGAACATGCCTTCGAGGATCTGGGAAACCGACATGCCTGAACAAGAAAGAGACCCCTTGTTTGAGGCCTAGTGAAGAAGAGGTCTTTCCAGCAGCGGCCAACACTATACAAACCTCAGTAGCCCATATGAACGTCTGTGTTTTGTTGGAATTGCCCATTGGATCATCGATCGTGGTTCATGCCCTGCTGGATTCGGGGGCTACGGGCAATTTTATTGATCAACGGTATGCCCAAGAACTTGCTATTCCGTGCGAACGAAAGGAGACACCTGAAAAAGTGAAAGCTGTGGATGGCACAGCCCTGACGTCAGGCCCTGTACGTGTCCACACACGACCCATACTGATGCAAGTTGGAGCTAGTCATGTCGAGTATATACAGTTTGACTTGATCGACGCCCCACACTTCAAGCTCATATTGGGGATGCCCTGGCTAACGCTTCATGACCCCTTGGTTCAATGGGCAGCTCGTACCGTCACAATGAACTCTGCCTCTTGCTGAGAACACTGTACGAAAGACACAGTTAGAAACACCTACAGGGAAGCTAGTCCAGCGGGTCTGCTTGCTAGCGCTCATAGGGAGCGGTTCGTGTGTTGTGCCACTACGTTACCGGAGGTTTACGAAAGATTCCATGCCATCTTTGATAAACAAGAAGCAGGAAGGCTACCCCCTCATAGGGATTATGATTGTGTAATTGATCTGGAGGCAGGAGCCAGTATACCATGCAGTAGGATATACGCTCTGACGGAGGCTGAAACTACTTATCTGCGGCAGTACCTAGACGAAATGCTATCCTCTGGGTTTATGCGTCCTTCTTCGTCTCCAGCCTCCTCCCCGATCTTTTTCATACCAAAGAAGGAGGGTGGCTTAAGGGCATGCATCGACTATAGGGCGATCAATAGAGCTACCATAAAGAACAGGTATCCCCTACCCTTAATCCCTGTGTTGTTGGACCAATTAAAAATAGCTAAGGTGTTCACCAAACTAGACCTTCGGGGTGCCTACCATCTGGTGAGAGTGAGGCGAGGAGACGAATGGAAGACCGCCTTCAGGACAAAGTTTGGGTTGTATGAGTACCGGGTTATGCCATTCGGTCTCTGCAACGCTCCCGCCGCCTTCCAATTCTTCATGGACGAAGTATTGAGGGGTCTCCTGGACGTATCGTGCATCGTTTATATAGACGATAGCCTGATTTATTCAGCTTCGATGGAGGAGCATGTTGGTCACGTTACTGCAGTGCTGGAACGCTTGCAGAAATATGCACTTTACGCCAAGCTGGAGAAAAGCTTGTTCCACGCCCCTGAGGTAGAGTTCTTGGGTTATATCATAGGGCCTGGTGGATTATGCATGGACGACAAGAAAACACAGGCTATCATTCAGTGGGAATCTCCCTCCAGCGTAATGGCCTTGCAGAGTTTTTTAGGCTTTGCAAATTTCTATCGGCGCTTTATTAGGAATTTCTCTAGTATAATACAACCCCTGACACATCTACTAAGGAAAGGAGTAACCTTCCTCTGGAGTGAGCCTGCTGAAGTGGCCTTTCAGACATTAAAAAGCTGCTTCACGAAAGCCCCTGTATTGCGCCATCCCGATGCTAGTCGTCCGTTTGTGGTGGAAACGAATGCGTCGCACTACGCGATTGGGGGCGTTCTTTCTCAAAGACACCCTGAGACAGGTCAGCTACATCCCGTTGCCTTCTTCTCCAAGAAGTTATCACCCTGTGAGACCAATTATAGCATTACGGACAAGGAACTCTTGGCTATAAAGAGGGCGTGTGAAGAATGGAGGCATTACCTGCTGGGGGCTAGGCACACAGTCGAAATCTATACTGATCATAGGAACCTATTGTTCCTAAAAACCGCCAGAGCCTTGACTCCCAGACAACTCCGATGGACCTTGTTCTTCTCTGATTATGACTTCGTGATTAAGTATCGCCCAGGGCCGCAAAATGGAAAAGCAGACGCTCTGTCACGACCACGTCTCCCCCTCGAAACTAGTCAAGTGCCAACCGAAGAAAACCCTGTCATACTACAGAATGCCTCCTTTCCGGTGGAACAACAAGCATCGGCCACGACGCACACCTTTATAGAGGAAGTGAGAAAACAAACCACCGGGACAGACGAGTTAGCTTGGGTAGCTGAAGATCCACAACACCGTTCATCCCTGCATCACCTATTGTATCAAGACAAAAGGCTGTATCTACCAACGGCACAGTTGCAACAACAGGCCTTGCGATGGGTTCATGATTCCACTCTGGGGGGCCATCTAGGAATGTCCAAAACCACACAGGCAATGAACAGACACTTCTGGTGGGCATCCTTACGAGCAGATACAGCAGCATACGTATCGGAATGTGCCGTTTGCGCTCAGGGAAAGGCTCAACACAAAAGACCCAGTGGACTGCTTCAGCCCATCCCTATCCCTCCGACACCTTGGCACACACTGTCTATGGACTTTATAGTAGACATGCCTCCTAGTTTGGGCAATAACACCATTTTGGTTGTCATAGACCATTTAACCAAGATGGATCACTTCATCGCCATGAAGACATTACCCACCGCTGTGGTATTGGCCCAAACATTTCTGCAGCACGTGGTACGTTCACATGGGATCCCAGCGGTTATTATTACCGACAGGGGAACGCAATTCACTTCAAGATTCTGGAAGGCGCTATGCGAGATAATGAAGGTGGAAGCCCGTCTGTCTACTAGCTACCATCCGCAGACAGACGGTAAAACGGAGAGACTGAACCAAACTCTAGAGCAATACCTCAGGTGCTTCACGTTACTTCATGAGGAAGAATGGAGCACGCTTCTGTGGATGGCTGAGTTTGCGTATAACAACGCAGAGCACTCCTCTCTAGGTTGTTTCCCCTTCTTTTGTCTAACAGGTTACCATCCGAACATGTTACCCTTTGAGTGGCCCGTACACACTAAACACCCTACCATTCAAGAGCACCATGCGCATTTGAGGACAGTACTGAAGACTGCCAAGATGCAGTTAGCTACAGCCCAAATGCGTGACAAACACTACGCTGATAAAAAGCGATCCTTAGGGCCTTCCTATGGTATAGGAGATAAGGTATGGCTGGACACAAAACACCTGAGAATAAAAGGGAATACACGTCTGAAACCTAAATTCGTGGGCCCATATCCCATTATAGGCATAGTGAATCCTGTAGCGATGAGACTATTACTCCCATCCTCCTGGCACATTCATCCTGTGTTCCATGTGTCCCTGTTAAGGCCCTGCAACCCTCTCACAAGAATGCTCCCAAAACCACAGCCTCTAGATGTGGATGGCCAAGAGGAGTATGAGGTGAAGGAGGTGCTCGATTCCAAATACATAAGGGGAAAAATGCATTATCTCATTGACTGGAAAGGATTTGGTCCCGAAGACCGGTCATGGGAACCGGTTTCTAATCTTCATTGCCCTGGCCTGCTCAGGCGCTTTCATGCCAGGTGTCCTACCAAACCTGGCGGACCGTCGAGACGCCGGCCGTTGAGAGGGGGTTCTGTCATGCATCGGCACTGATTGCCTACATCTCCCATAAGACCCCGGGATATGCGTAAGTGGGCCTTTAACCAGGACACTATAAAAGCCCCGCCCAACTGCAATCAGGTGCTTGTCAATCCTGATCAGCCAGCAGCCAACGAGACTTAGAGGAGGAACGTTGTAACGGAGAAAGAATCCCCAAGTTCCGAGACCTTCACGAGTCCGCGTTGGAGCGCGGCTCGTTTATACCGAGAGGAGCGCAAGAGTGCGTAATCGAGCCGTGGGAAATCCAATCACGGCATTTCTTTGTGTTCTTAGAAGCCCGGCTTCTTCCCGACTCTGCACCAGAACACGGCCCCTCCTTTACCAAGACAACAGCGCAGGAGTGCGTGTTCGAGCCGTTAGGAAACCAATCACGGCATTCCTTACCCTTGATGATTTTGTTTCCATTGCCGAGGACATCGTAAGGCAAGTAGAGCGGTTTTTGAGCTCTAACTTAAGTTTTCATTTTCCACGATGATTTTGTTCAGTACCTAAAGGCGCTTGGAGCCGTTGAAAGGCTCGGAGAGCAGCGCTTTCATCATCCTTTTGTTAATGTGAATTATCTATAGCCAGAGTGCGCTTGGAGCCGTTGAAAGGCTCGGAGAGCAGCGCTTTCATCATCCTTTTGTTAATGTGAATTATCTATAGCCAGAGTGCGCTTGGAGCCGTTGAAAGGCTTGGAGAGCGACGCTATCCTTTATGTGGTGATGCGGTTACCAGCCAGGAATTGGAACGGAGAAAAGGATACTGTACCTGTAAGTGTTTAAGACTTGATACATACAGTCCAGGCACATACGTCTCTATGCTACTAGATACCTAGTTTACCTTATATATATGTTTGTCTTTTATTACAGGGTACACGGGGCTAGGCAGTCAGAGTGAAGCCTCCAACTCTAGGTCAGCTCCCCTGAGGGTGTCTCGCAGCCACATCGTAGCTTGTTTCTTTTTACTCCCTGTTTACTTTTCCCTTTTTCCCCTGTGGTGGTGTTGCCTGTGGAGCGGTATTTTGTTGCTCACAGGGGATTCCGTTGTGGGGATAGGGTTATTAAGCATCATACATCGCTCCTGCTGTATCCGGCATACAAGGTTAGTGGTTAACCTATCTGTATTCTGACACTCTACAACAATAGACATGCCAAACCACAAAACAAGGAAAATCGCAGATAGCTAAAAACATCAGTACATTTCGTAGTCTTTAACCCATGCAGATGCCCTCTGGAATCTTCCCTGCTTCACCTGCCTCGGAAGCACCTTGGTCTGTACCTCGATTCGTGCTTCTGATGGAACCTCGGTAAGGCAATCACCCAGCTTAACAACCTTCTTCACATTCAAACATTCCCATCACTCAGGTGAAATGGTATTTGCATTCACTTTTTTCACTTGTAATGGACTGGAGAATTTTGACATTCCCTTTTTCCCTTTATGTCCACCAAGCAAACACACACAATCCACAACCGCCAATCTCAGGTAATTTGTGCCACACCGCCATCAACCCCACTGACACTCTTCCGCTCATTCCGCCTCTGGACTCCGACATACAACAACATCCTTGCCTTTCTGCCCCTCATCAATTCAAAAGGTGATTTCCCAGTGACACGATTGGGTGTGGCACGAAACGCCCTTATCAGCTTCCACACAGTCTCCTTCAATGAACCACCCTGACCCAAAGCAAGTTGCAATCCTTCCTTCAAGGTTCTATTTCACCACTCCACCAATCCATTACCTTGAGGATAATTAACCGATGAATGGACCTACTCCAAACCCCAGTTTTCCAAAAAATCTTTCATCTCACATGATACAAACTGCACACCATTATCAGTCGCAATCACCTCCGGGACCCCTTCTCTGTTCCACAGTTCTTCCAGAAACTCAATCACCACTCGTGTATTCACCTGATTGATAAACTTTACTTCTGGCCACCTGGAATGGAAACCCACAGCCACCAAAGCATACACTGATCCAGCACCTAGGACTCTATAAAGTCCGTGGCGCATCCATCTTATCTGTAACCACCGGTGGGTATGTCATAGTCTTCTGTGACTTATTGCTCCATGCACATGCCTAACAGTTCCAAATACTATGTTCCACGTCGCGGTCAATGTCAGGCCACCATTATTCAGATCTCAATCTACACTTAGTTGCACTCATTCCGAAATGTCCTTCATGAGCAAGATCCAAGACATGCCCCTTAGCTCCCTGCACCACCAACACCTCATTTCTCCACAGCATCCCATCAATCAATGATAGTTCGTCACTCACTTGCCAGTATTCCTCAGACTGGACCGAACCTTCTCCTCTGTTCAGCCACCCGTCTCTCAAATGTTTCAACACATCTTGCAACACCACATCCTTCAACAAAGCTTACATGCATTCCTCCTGCGAAATGTGACTACCTTCCACAACACATACTCCAGCCACCATCCAATCCTTTTCATCCAAATCTTGTTTGTCCAAACACTTCACCAGCAACATCGAGAAACAATCAACTACCACATTTTTATTTCCTGGCAGATATTCCAACACATACGTATACTCCATCATCCTCATCATCCAACGTGCAAACCTGGCGGAAGCCCTGCTTGCCCACTTTGTGGTAAAAACATCCACTAATGGGTGATGATCAGTCCACAGAACAAACTCAGTTCCCCACACAAATTCTTTAAAATGACAAATGCCCCACCAACATGCCAGGACTTCCCGTTCGATCGGGGAATATGTCAATTCTGCCTCCCTCAATAGTCTGGATGCATACGGTATTGTCACCTCTCTCTCCCCTCGACGCTGCATCAACACTGCTCCCAAGCCCACACCACTAGCATCAGTATAAATTATGCTTGTGCACAGGTGTCAAAAGGTTTCAGTACAGGGGAAAATGCTGTGCTCTCTCTTAACTGCAAACATTCTAGTTCACATGCCTCACACCACTCAAACTTGACATTCTTAGTCATAAGTTTCCTATCCACAAAAGTAGGTATGAACCTCGAATAATATTTGGCTAACTTAAAAAATTACTGTAATTGGTCCTTGTCTTTAGGAGCCAGGGCATATTGTATGACTTTTACCAACTTCAGCTTAGGTGACACACCATGCTCATCCAACCAATGTCCCAGATACTCTAATCCATCCATCTCGATTTTGCACTTGTCTACCTTGATCGTCAACCCACTGTTACAAAATTTAAATAACACACCATGCAAGCTCTTGGCATGCACTTCTTTGTTTTCACCAAATATATCAGAATGTCGTCCTGGAAATACGTTATATTTGGCATTCCTCAGAACAAATGGTGCATTGCCTTTTGGAAAAACATGGATGCCAATCCAAAGGGCATGCACACAAACCTGTATGCCCCCTCAGGTGTGACAAATGAGGTTAAATGTCTCAACTCAGGATGCGATAAGATCTGGTGGTACGCGGATGATAAATCTAAGGTGGACAACATGTTAGCTCCTTTGGACCAACATTAACATGTCAGCAGTATTGGGCAAGGGATGCCTGTCCACCCATATTTCTGCATTGAGATCCCAGAGATCCACAAACATCCTCAGATCCCCACTGGCCTTCTTTGCCAACACAACTGGAGCCAACCACTCTGACACCTCTATTTCTTAAATTATATTGTCCTCACACAACCTGCGCAGCTCCTTTCTCAAGGACTCTCTCATGATGAATGGCACAGGCCATGCTTTGAGTACTTTGGATGTAGCCTTGTCCTTCAATCTTATCTTATGCATGAACCCCTTTAACACACCCAACCTATCACTGAAAACCTCGGGAAACTCCTCCTTCCATCTGCTCTGAGACACTCCATTAACACATGTCCACCCCAGGACAATCAGGACTCGTAGCAACATGTTCCTTCCACCCACATTTGTAGCACACCTCATCCTTGTTAAAAGCTTCAGTAGGCCTTCCTAGAGTATCAGGTTTCTTTATATTTATGTCTCTATGGACTCACGATAAGCACTAGTACTCGCTACCTTATTCACATCACTTGACGATATTTCCTTTAGTCCTTCTTGGATGTTTTCGGCCCTCTTCGCAATTTATATTGCTGTCTCTAAGATCAGACCTTCATTATTTAGCAATTTTTCTTATATTTTCTTGTATGCATTTTTTTAACTAACTGATCCCTCAACATATCATACATCATCATCATCAAGAATACTTTATTCGACTCTAAAAGAGCCATAAAAGGTTGCACATACATATTTTCATTTAAAAGACAGCAAATCCACATACACAAAGTTTACAGATTTTAAAATAATTAGTATCTACTTCGAATCTTAAAAACAGTAAAAAGATAATTTAAAATGCAGTATATGATCTCATTTGTTCCTAGGGAGAGTAGATATACCATTGCCAGTTTATAATTTCTAAACCCTGCTGCCAATAATAGTGGGCGAATAAACTGCTTCCGCTGGGGGGTATAAAATCTACAAAATTAAATAAAGTGCATGGTGCTTTGGAATGAGCAACTGTCACAAGGACAAACAGGGAGTGATGCAAACCACGGTCCTTGACTAGGGAAAGCAACTAAGAAGTGTATAGTTTTTAAATGCAACCTAGTAAACAGGAATTTCCTCCTTTCATTTAGATCGATTTGCAGATAGAGGGCAGGTTCTCTTTGTGGCTGAGAGGGAGGGAGCACTAATACTCACCCCCTTATTCACATCACTTGACGATATTTCCTTTAGTCCTTCTTGCATGTTTTCGGCCCTCTTTGCAGAGACGCAGATGCCGCTCATGCCGACTCCACTAAACGTTATAGTTACTGTTGCCAGCGAGTGATGCAAAGGCTGACGCGTACACGCAACTCATGCGACTCCTCTCGTGCTAGCCAAGCGCGCTTGAAGAAACTTTGTGGTATATAGAAAACCAAAAAAAGATATGATTTTAAAAACAGCACCCTGGGAGTCCGTAGGGCTCCACAGTCAGGGACTCTATGTGGAATTCCAGCTTCGGCGAAATTCAGCTGCGTGCCGTTGAGACACAGACAGCAGTGCTGACGACCCTTCCCTCTTAAACTGGGTCCGTATAACTTCCGCTCGTTGCCACTGTAGCGGTCAACAAAGATGTAGCCTCAGATGGGAACTTGAAGGAAGGAAGTTTATTAATTAAGAGGAAGCTATTGCCGCACTCACGCCGCAAGCCTACTGTAACTACCCACTTGGAATACCCATCTCCCCAGCAACTCCAGCATTCCACTACGTAGGATGCAACACACTGTTACATCCATGCATTGTTCCTTCACAGACACACACACACATTCAGCACACAAATTCAGTCTGCCTGCACTGTTCAGAACTGTAGCCTTTCTGTATTGTACCAGAGTGTGCTATTTGCCAACACACACTGCCAGCACACACGCACTCACCATGTGTACGCTGTACAACACTTCACCCTTCATGTATTGTACTTCACTCAACCACATATACATCCAGCAAATGCTTCCTTTGCACATGCACTGCACAGCACTACATCTCTCATGTACTGTACTCCCCACAGGCATACATATACTTAGCACATTCACTAGCTCCACAATTTTTATTAGTGGCTGCATGTTCGTTTTTTAGTAGATGAAGGTCGGGAAATTTTTAAAGGGAATATTTTAATTTCAAATTTAATGTAATTATTTGAAAAGTATGCAAATTAATATTGATACATTTAGAAATGTATTTTGTTACATTAATAATTTTTCTAAATAATACCTTATAATTATTTTGAATGTATACATAAATTATATTAAATATAAAAAAATATTGTAAATGTTAAAATACTTATTTGACTTTTAAAACGATGTAAATATAAAATAGATCAGCAATAAATTAAAAATGTAAAATATTCATACATTCATTTTGATAAACATTGTATAGTTAATATATTTATTTTTTAATTTTTAAAATCTTCTTAAGGATTTTTGTTAAATGATGAAAATTATAATGTCATTGTAAAACAATTAATGGAAAAATGTCTATTTTCATATTTACCATTAATTTAAAAAGATTTTGAATTGTTGTCTAATTAAATTATGAAAATAAAATAAATATGTATTACTTATGATGTATGAATTTATATTTTATTGTACGTTTACATTTTAAAGGTCTATTTATGAAAAAAATATTTCACATAATTTTAGTAAATGCATATTTTGTATGTTTATTATTGGAATAAATTCTGTTGTTGGGAATATATTATTGAATTTCTTTACTTTTAATATAAAAATATTTGTAATATTTAATTTGAAAATAAAATTTTATGATTTTTATTTTTGGAGTATGATTTTTTTGTTATGTTTCAAAGATTAGGAATATTAGTAAATATTAACAAAAATATGTTAATTATTAATAGTGATAAACATTATTTTATATGGTAATGGTAAATTATACTTCTATAGGATTTAAGTTTTGGTTATTGTAGTTTTAAAGTAATTTTTATTTTATTTTATAGATAAGGAGTATTGATTGTGCATGTAAAATATGCAAGGCCTCATTCCGAAAATATGGCTGTCCTAGGACTGCTGTCCTCGCTGTGGCAGTCCGACCACCGCCACCACTACGAGCCTGCCTGCACTATTTCGTCAGGATCCCGCTGTGGTCAGGCTCAGAAATTTGCTGGCAGTGCCACGGCAACACTGCCAAGCATATTCAGAGTTGCCTCTATCTGCTGCCCATTTCATGGCGCTGAGCATGCTATGAAAAGGGTGGCAGAGAGGCAAATAAGGGGGCCCTAACAGGGCCCCCTGCCACTCCTGGGCATGCATACAGGAGGGCACATGTTGTGGCCCACTGGAATTGCACCCCTGTTCCTGCAGTGTGACATGCACAACATGGTGCATGACACACCATGCAGTAATGTGCTGCAGGCACTGTCATGGTGGTGCCTTACACAGCCGCCGTGAGACCAACACAGCACCCCTGCCCAACCTGGATTCAAGTCCAAATCCGGCGCATGGGCGCATCACGGGCTTGGCGGTCCTCCTGTGAATGCACTGGTGGTGGTGCCACAGGAGGACCGCCCAAACTCATAATGAGACCCTTGGGGGCCTATTACGATGTCGGTCGTAAGGCCTCTGACCTACGACAGGAATTGTGAGTTTCAATTCCAACCGGCTGATTTTGATTCAGCCGGTCGCAAATGAAACTGGCCGGTCATTCCGGCTGGCTTCCGACGGGCTCAGCCAGTCGGAGCCGGCCCGTAATCCAAATGGACGGTGATTTATGCCGTCCAGATTGAGATGCATGGTTTACGGCAGGCTTTCCATGCCGGCATTTCTGAAACCCAGTCGGAAAGCATGTTTGGGGGCCCCTAGCAGGGCCCCCTTTCCTTTGCGGCCTCTGGTTGGTGGCCTCCCTGTTAATCCCTGCACCCTGTGGCAGGCAACTTGAGGTGCCTGCCATGGGGTGCAGAGATCACCTTGAGGTGCCTGCCACGGGGAGCAGGGATTAACACCACCTCACATTTCCTATGGGAGCATGTACTACGGCCAGTTTATGGCCGTAACACATGCTCCCAAAGGGAAATGTCAAAATGCGACCGCACCATGTGCGGTCGCATCCTAATGAGACGGTCGGGACCGCTGATCGGAGGACGGTCGGTCCCATTTGTGAGACGGTGTCGGGCGGACGCAATTCCAACCAACATCATAATAGGCCCCTTAGTGTACAGCACCTTGTATAAAATGTTTTGGATTGTAGTGGAAATAGTAAGTTTTACCCCTTTAGTGCCCAACACCTTCCCCAAATTTATTTAGATTGGAGGGGGAATTGTAAATGTCACCCTTTTAATGTCCAACACGTTCTCTAAACTAGCTTAGAGTGAAGTAAGAATAGTAAATGTATTCCTTCAGTGTCCAGCACCTTCCCCAAACTGTTTTAGATTGGAGTGGGAAGAGTAAATGTCATTCCTTTAGTGCCCAATACCTTCCCCAAATTGGTATAGATGAATTGGGAATAGCAAATGTGACCCCTTTATTGCACAACACCTTCCCCAAATTGTTTTAGATTGAAGTGGTATTTGTAAATGTCACCCCTTTAGTGTCCAGTACCTTCTCCAAATTGGTTTATATTGGAGTGGGAATAGTAAATTTCACCTCTTTAGTGTTCAACGCCTTCCCAAAATTGGTTTAGATTGGATTGGGAATAGTAAATGTCACCCTGTTAGTGCACAACACCTTCTCCAAATTAGTTTAGATTGGATTGGGGAAAGTAAATGAACTTCTTTACTTACAAGACCTTCCTCCAATTTGTATAGATTGGAGTGGGGATAGTAAATGTCACTCCTTTAGTGTCCAACACCTTCATCAAATTGGTTTAGATTGGAGTGGGAATAGTAAATGTAGCCCTTTTAGTGTCCAACACTTTCTTCAAAATGGTTTACATTGAGTGTGATTATTTAATTAAACATTTTAGTGTGAAATCCTTTTTAAAGTTGTATTTCAATGACGTAGGAGTAATTTGTAATAAATAACATTATTAAGTACATATTTTCAAAGAATAAAGACATGTAACCCATTTTTCAGTTTTTATTTATTCTTTCAAAGTTTATTTATTGTAGATATTCACATTTTTAAACATAAATATTTCTAGTAAAAACATTTATATGTTGACAAATAAAACAATTTTAATACTTCTTTAATATTGTTTAACTTTTTTAAGCATTTCTTAAATTGTTTCATATACATATTTTCATCATCATTTAAAATAAGTTTTTTCAGTATATATTAACTAATAGTATATTTTTATATCATTATTTAATTTATACTTTACAATTTTTAAAACTTTGTACAACATTGTTTGACATGTTTTACATGTTTAGTAATTTGTACATTTTTTAATACATTTATTCAACATTTTTACCAATTTTTCCCATTCATTTCTATATTTCTATAGGGAGATAGTCTTCTTTTTAGCTTCATTTAGCGGCCATTTTTTTTACCACTGCCTTCTATTTTGTAGACTAGATGTGTAATTTTTAGTCTATATTCCAGGATCCAGCTCGCAGTAAGGTGTTTCTATTCATCAGAACAACTATGGGGCCAATACCGATGCGGTCGGAAACGGCTCCGACCGTCGGCCGGAGCCTTTCCAACCGCATCAAAATGTCCCGTCTGGATTCTTTTCCGACCGACCCATTATGAGAGCCCATCCTACCATTCGGAAAGGGGCCAGTAATCCCAAGGGCGGCTCTTTCCGCCTAAGGGATTACGATGGCAGATTTCTACAGCCTTTCTGTGCCAACCTTTACGACACAGAAAGGCAGTCGGAATATGACTTTGGGGGCCCCCAGCAGGGCCCCCATGGGTGCAAGGCGTCCGGATGGGTGCCCCCCTGTTGATCCCTGCACCTTGGGGTGCCTGCCATAGGGTGCAGGGATGAACTGAACCTCAGTTCTTTACAATGAGAGCATGCATTCCGGTCGGAATGCATGCTCCCATTGTAAAGAATGGGAGTGCGACCGACTAGTGTTCAGTCGCATCCTAATTGCTGGTTTGAGACCGCTGACAGGAGGCCGGTCGGTCCCAGTTCCAGATCGATGTTGGACGGACTCAGGTCCGTCCGACATCAAAATCGGCCTCTAAGTACTTTTTAAAGTATTTTTTAGGGATTTGGGGGTGGGGGTGATGTTGGGGGAAGGTCTAGAGGTTAGTTATATTGTTGTCTGTGGGCTTTTTGTGCATTTAGTTGTATTAATTGTACTGTTTTTCACTAATGTGAAGGTTTTGAATTTTTACACTGTTTAGTATTGTATGGATATGTTATGTTATATTGCGTTATGTTATTTGCGTTATGATTATTAAGTGTAATTTATATGTACTTTTTGGAATGCAATGTTTTTTGCTGGTGGGTTTTCTGTTCTACTTTGCAGGTTTTTATCTACTAATATGTCCTATGGGCATTTGGCTTTGCAGATGTTTTTTTTTTAAAGGTTTTTTCAAGGTTATTACTTTGGCTTTATAATAAACCAATACTTTTAACTTTGATTTCCTTTTTCTAGTTTCCAGAATCATTTCTTTTTTAACACTTTTTTAGGACCTTTATGGTTCCTAGATACTTTGGATGGTTTTGAGGGATCTCCATTGGATTGGTTTTATTATTGCATATTTTGCAGCTACAGAACAGTGAGTCACATTTATTTTATTTGTTTTGGGTGGAAAATGTTATATTTTATTACTTGTGTCACTATTATGTGATTGTTATTTGAAACTGTCTATTTCATGTGTTGTAATTATTTTACATAACGGATTGAGTTTGTTCTTTGAGCTTTTTGGTTGGTGAGGTTTCTGTTTAGAGTTTTGACTGATTGTTATTTACATAAAAATGATTTGTCATGTTGGTTAAAATTATATGACATTTTTTTGGAAGTTTTGTAGGTTAGCATTTATTTTGTAATATGCTTTAGGCTATTATTTCCAAGTAATCTACTCCTTTGTTGTTTATGAAACATTTGACTTTAAATTGTAGCATGTCATACATTCTTTTGGTTTGTTTACTAAGTTTAGATGTAATTTGGGTTACAGATGGCTCCATTCATTGTTGTTGGTAGCTTGGCTCTTTTAGTAATGCTTCTATACATTTATAGAGTGTTGGTTGAGTTTTGCCTAATGTTGATAGGAAGGTATTGTGCCATCCTTCCTCTGCATTGTTTGTTTTGGCTTCCTGTGCCAAGGTGCTATCATAGACCTTCCACCATTGTATTTGGAATTTGGCTTTGCGTCTGTGTCCTGAGCGATGTAGTCTGCCAAGTCAAGTATGTCCCAAAAAATCCATTATGGGGCTTAGGGCCTGATTACCTGTTTGGCAGCTAGGTAACCTCCGTCGCTTTTCAGCGGTCTGACCACCTGCTTCCCTTGCGGTCCAACTGCCCAATTAGATTGTGAGCAGGAACACCACCTCTAGACTGCCGCCATCTCGGATATCAGAGCTCCCGCGACGGGAGAGACATAGGCGGCCAATGGAGTCGGTGCTGGCATGTGTACCTCCATGTGAATTATGACCTGCCTTTATGCTGACCTTTTCCTGGCGGGGACACTGCCATATGAGTCAGCAGAAAGACAGTCAATGTGCCCTATAATGGTGCCAAGGGTGATTGTGCCCTTGTGTGATGTCACTGGTGCACATGTAAAGCGCTGCAATGCCTTCAGGTCGGGCCCTTGCTAAACCAAACTGCTGGAAAATAAACGAAAACAAACAGATGCTCGACTGGCTGGGATCACGTTCTGGCTGTGTCCAGCAATCAACAGTGTGGACAGCATAGGAATCCAGCTCATTTACAGCACGCAACGTACCGCTGTCATTACTCCACCACTGTGAAACCGCCAGCCCTGCGGGAAACACGTAATGCAGCAGGCAGGGAGGCCGACTGCTCGGGAGAGTATTAAGTCCGGCCGCAGCGGCTGGACAGGGGTAAGAACTCAATACTCGTAATCGGGCCCTAAGTTTGTGTTAATTTTGATGGTAGAAGAGTCTTTCTATTAGTTAATTGTAGTGATTAGCTACCTCAGTGACAGGAACATAGGCTAGTGCTATCATTTTTTTATTTTAAAGGCAAATTAACCTTTTTGTAGTATTTTCTACACTCAGGGGCTTTTTTATGAGAAGCTTGTGCTGCCGAAACTTCACTTTTTTTGATGTTCGGGTGGCACTCTGGTGGCGCAAGCCTCTAAATCATATTTCTGCTGTGACGCAAAGCCACTGTGCGTGGCTTTGCATGGCCTTATAGATATGGAGTAAGACAAAGCAGTGCAAGTTGCTGCCTTGCCTTACTCTGATTAAAGGAGGCTTTACACAGAGTTGTGGTGTGTTTTCCCATGCAGCACCCATAGATTTTTATGCTGTCCCAGATTTACTCAATCATGTGTTCCTGGGGTAGCATCAAAACCTTATGCCTCCCCAGAGCAGGCATAACGAGAGGAAATATTTTTATTTCTCCTCGTTTTTCCTCTTTCCTTCTGTGCTGCATCCTGCAGCACACATAGAAAGAGGAAAAACCCCCTCGGGATTGTTTTTGTGCAGGAAGGTGCTCCTTACTGCAGAAAAACAATACTGCCTGCAATAGAGGCACCCTTGCACCAAGGGTGCCTAAGTTAGTGCTAGGTGGCAAATTGTGCACCAGAGCAGGGGAAAGGACAGGAATGCACCATATTTCATAAATACGGGGCATTCCTGCCCTTTCACTTTGTCATAGGGCAGCACAGCAAGAAGACTTGCGGTGCTGCCAAATGCCAATTCCTCATATATTAGGCCCTTAGTGCAGATTGTTGGAGGTGTCTCAAAATGCTTAGATTGAAATGGTAGTAACATCCTTGTATGGCTGTGTGGGGGTAGATTTTTACAATGGGTTGAATCATGGCTTGCTCAAAGTCTGCGAATATTTTCTTCGCGTAGTAGTTATTTGTTTTATGTTTAATGTGTTTGAAGAGGTTGTAGTAAGTACTACTTTGTTTATTTGGTAGTAGGGCATATAAAAAGGGATATTTGTGTTTTGATATTTACCATGTATGGTGTATATCTGAGTGAATGGTTTTGGACACTTTTTGAAGGCCACATCCATCATCCAGGTTTGACAGTGACTTAGGGGCCTATTACGATGGCGGTTGGAAAACCTCCCCGACCGCCATGGTAACGGGAAAAGACCGCCCGCAAGGCCCACGACATAACCGCAGGTCGCAGTAGGATGTTCCTTGCTCGAAATCCGACCGCGGCGGTCGGATCGCGGGCCTTAACATTGCGGCGGTTGCTGCTGCCCGCAGCACCGCAGCGATGTCCAAATGAGCATGTCCTGCATTTCCCTGCACTGCGTGGCAGGCACTGCACAGTGCCTGCCACCTGGTACAGGGAAATGTAGGGGGGGACCATGGGTACCCCCCCAGTGTACCCACACCCCCCACAAAACATTGGGGGCCCGCAACGGGCCCCCGGAAGACAATCACTGCATGCCTTTCCATGGCGGTCTGACCGCTGAGAAAAGGCAGGCTACCGCCGGCATAATAATCCTGCCGGTGGAGCCTGCCCTGCACCTCCACCATTATCCCGGTCCTGCTCCGTCTGCCAGGCAGGAGTGCGGATGGCAACCGGCGGAAAAGCGGCTGTCGGAATTTCCCACCGCCGCGGTCACCACCGCCATCCTAATTTGACCAGCGGATTTCTGGCTTGGGATCGGATGTCCACCACCGATCCGGCATGCACCACCGCCGGCTCGGCGGTGGACATCTGACCGCCATCGTAATAGGCCCATTAGTTTTAGTAAGTTCTCAGCTGTAGAAAATATTAGGATTGGTCTACTATTGTTTAGGTTGTCATATAACAGAAAGGGTTCCTCATTTTGTGTAATTTTTAAGTGTTCAGGTATTTCTATATCTTGGTATCTTCTAGGGGCAGGAGGAGTATTACTGGTGTTTTTGAGCTTGTGCAATTAAACATTTTAAAGTAGATATTGGTGTTAGTTGTATGTGATGTGTTCAGGGACTTTAGGGAGTATATCTTTTAGGATTTTTCTAGTGGGCTCCTGGAAACTAGTGCTTGCCTCCCTTATATCTTGCACTACCTCCCTTACATCTATTTCTGTCACATTTGGGTGTAGTTGTGTTCCCTTACATTAATTACATCATCTTTTGTAGTGGCCCTCACATAGTATGCATTAGAATAATATTAGGTACATTTCCAATTCACATTTCAAACAAGTGTATATATTGTTTAATGTTTATTTCAATTATTTGTTTAATGGAAAAGTAGTTTTTTGTGTATTATTGATAATGTAATTATTTTGGTGATGTTATTGTGGTCAATATTATGTGATGCTATATTTTGGACATATCATATGTTTATTTAAAGGTAATATTTATGTTTCTGATAGTTATGTTTTCGATATAAGTAGAAATTGATATTTTTAACAACGATATTTGTGTTTTCAATATTTGTGATTTTATTAGTTAAGTATAGAAAGGTGATATTTTGTTAACAATATTTATTTTCCGATATTTTTGTGTTTCGATACTGTGTGCATCAATATTATGCCAGGCTCTATCTTTCCCCCTGTCTCGTTATTCTTTTAATGACCTGCTCAGGCTCTAGCCTTCGTCTCAGTATTCCACCCAAATATTGTTTCAAAAATATCGACTGACACAAATATCATGTCAAAGATATTGTGATGTCAAGAATATCATGGAAGAGAATACTGAAGATAAGAATATAAATTTTCTTAATTATTTTGTTGAGTTTTGTTAGGTTTTGTTTTATAAGTTGTTATTGTTTTAATGATAGGTATGTGTAATTACATTTTTAGTATAGGTTCTTCTGATTTGGTAAGATTGATTTTATTTTATTTATTTTATTTTTTTGTTGGTGGATTATTGGGTTTGTAGGAGATAGAGAGGAGGGTTTTTCATTTTTTAAAATATGTATTAGATTTTTTAATATATATTTTTAATGTAATCACCTATATTATTTTAAAATTATTTACTAGATTTTTTTAAAAATGGCAATTAGTTTTTTAGTTTTTAATTGGTTTATTAGATAATTGATCTTGTGAATTATTTATTTGTATTTAATCATTTGGGTAATAATTAAATACATTATATTTTAGGTATCTTATCTAAAAATACATTTTTATAGTGTTATTATCTTTTTAAATAATGTGAATTGTAGTTTTCAAGTGTTCATTTAATTGGCTTATGTGGGTGTTGCAATTTTAGGGTAAAAGATAGAAAGTGTTTTAAATATTTTTTTATGTTTTCAATTTATGAAAACGTTTATTATTTTATTTCTAATAGTATTTGTTAATTTAGTATGTTTGTTTTTCATTATCTATATGAATTATATAATGTTAAAAATATAATATATTTATTTATATTTGTGGACATATATATATATTTTTTATTTTAAATATATTTATTTTGTTTAAATGTAGGAGTTGGAATGGTAAGTCCGATCTACTCATAAGCCCAACACTTTCTCTCCTGTTGATTACATTGGAGTGGAAATAGTATGGGCATGATTACGATGTCGGGCGAACGCCAAGGCAAAAAAGAGAACTGCGAAGCCCAAGTGCGTCTCTCTCTGGCTTTTATTGCTTCTCAGAGGTGGCAGGACATCAAACCCCCCACGCTTTTCAGCCGTTATTTGTAGCCTTGTTCACAGGTGAGGTGCATCACAATCAATTAGCTCTCACATATTTAAACACCCTCATCACGTGACCAGGTAACACACTCACCTCGCTTGTAACAGCGACAGACGCCCCGAGGAGGGGAGCTGCAGGAGCCAACACTGTACGGCCACAAAGACCACATAATTGGACGCTAAGGAGTACTCTGATACTACAACATAGGAGGCGGGGGCTAAGCCCAAAGTGGGCACCGCAGCACTCTGTAACAATTGGAACACTCGGAGCTGGAGGCCCTGACCGCGGTGAGTGTCCGCAGAGGAACGCCCCAGGGACCCGAGCCCGCCGTGATTCGGCTGCTGCGGGGTGTGAGATTTTGTTGCTCCAGCCATTGTTTTGCTGCGTCTTTGACAGCGGGATGCCTGTGGCAGTGCTGCGGCGAGCTGGGGCTGGGCGGCCCCGCCGGGGGCGGTGTAACGGCGGCTGGCAACGGCGGCGGACTGCACTTCTCTCTCCCCCGCCAACCACAGCCCCGGAACCCGCAAGATGGTGGTGTCGGCCGAGATGTGCTGCTACTGCTTCGACGTGCTTTACTGTCACCTGTACAGGGTGGGGGCGCCGTCAATGCAGCTCAGTGAGAGGTGTTTTCTCTCCCCGTCACCCACCAGAGTTCGCCCTGAGCCTAGAGACTCGTGCTTGCTGAGGATCGAGGTGAGCGCCCCTGCGCGAGGCAAAAGGCAAAATGGCGGCTCCCACAGCGCTGCCCACCGTGGTGGGTGTTGTGCCCCAGCGCCCTTCGGGGTCTGCGTGCGCCCGAGAGCCTAGGGACACCGGGGGTGAGTCCGACCCTTCCCTTTCCACAGAGCTCTGGTACTTGGCTCACTCTCGGTTTGAAAAAGGGGCCCAGGATGCCTGACCCCAAAATGGCCGACACTGGTGACTCCTTCCCCCGTGCTGAACTTTTACCTACTCATCCCTCCCTGGACTATGCCTGACCTCAAGAGGACCTCCAGCTCTCGGTTTGCCGAACTTCAGACATTTCTCTTTGCTGGACTGCCTTATCTCTTTCTCCCCTCAGGTCCCCCTCTCGCCAATCTCAGCCTCCGACTCTTCTCCCCTCCCACCCCTCTCTACCCCTTTGATGTTTCATTTCTCCGTTCACTCTGTTAATATGTAATTTTGAGTTGCCCAAGCCTAATCGCTGGTAAAATGTAATCATGAGTAAAGTCACTATTTGTGTATATATGCTTAGATATAACTCTAACCACTAGTATATGTAGTAGACCTTTGTACTTACTACCATTCCTAGGAGTTTAGCGTTTATCCGTTTGTATCTCTTCCTTGAGTGACTTTGCAACTTGTACATTTGCAATTTTTTTTTTTCTGTGTGCATCTCTTCCTTGTGTGATTCTACAATTCGTACATTTGCAATTTCTTTTTTTTTCCTGCTTGTATTTCTTTCGTAACGCATGTAATTCAAAGTCCTTATGTAACGCTACTGGTTCTTTTGTAAAGCCCTCTGACGCAGGGGGAGGGTGCCGAACTTCAGACATTTCTCTTTGCTGGACTGCCTTATCTCTTTCTCCCCTCAGGTCCCCCTCTCGCCAATCTCAGCCTCCGACTCTTCTCCCCTCCCACCCCCACCGCTCTCTACCCCTTTGATGTTTCATTTCGCCGTTCACTCTGTAAATATGTAATTTTGAGTTGCCCAAGCCTAATCGCTGGTAAAATGTAATCATGAGTAAAGTCACTTTTTGTGTATATATGCTTAGATATAACTCTAACCACTAGTATATGTAGTAGACCTTTGTACTTACTACCATTCCTAGGAGTTTAGCATTTATCCGTTTGTATCTCTTCCTTGAGTGACTTTGCAACTTGTACATTTGCAATTTTTTTCTGCTTGTATTTCTTTTGTAACGCATGTAATCCAAAGTCCTTACGTAACGCAACTGGTTCTTTTGTAAAGCGCTCTGACACCTTTGGGTAATGTTCGCTATGTTCGCATTTCTTTTGTAACTCATGTAATTCAAAGTCCTTACGTAACGCAACTGGTTCTTTTGTAAAGCGCTCTGACACCTTTGGGTAATGTTCGCGCTATATAAAATCGCATTAAATAAATAAAAAATAAAAATAGTGCACCTTGGTTGTTACTGCACACTGCAGTAGTTGTGAATTATAGCTGAATAGCGTCTTAATCCCGCAGACAGAGTAAAAACATTTCTCAGCTTGTATGTACTGTGATGATGTTATAATACAGCTGCAAAGCGTCCTTAATCACATTACAGCATTACGAGTGCACTTCGTGATACGAGGAAATGTCACGTCATGAAAGTGCCACAGTTACCTTCAATGATGAAGTCCACAAGATGTGCTGCCCAAAAATGTCACCAAATCTAAGCAGCCGGGGCCAGTGAGTCCGCAGTTTGTAAGAGGAGATATCCCTCCTCCTATACTCCCTTCCGCGTTGTGCAGAAATCTTTGGGAAATCCGCTCTGTCTGCATCAGCGCGTGGGACATGCTCCCCAATTCAATCCATGAAACATATCTCCAACTGATGGGAGCCCCCATCCCTACAGGGCGGCTTCACAAAACGGGTATGGAGCAACCCGCATTTTGGCACACCAAGGCAAAAAAGAGAACTGCGAAGCCCAACTGCGTCTCTCACTGGCTTTTATTGCTTCTCAGAGGTGGCAGGACATCAAACCCCCTACGCGTTTCGGCTGTTATTTGTGGCCTTGTTCACAGGTGAGGTGCATCACAATCAATTAGCTCTCACATATTTAAACACCCTCATCACTTTAAAGCATATGTGGTTATTTTATGATTGTAAGTTAAACAATGTTTAATACATTTTTGATATTTAAGTACATTTTGTAAGATAAAATCATTTTTATAGTTAATATATATTTTAAAGTTAATGTGTTGTTAAGTACTTAAAATTCAATATACTAAATATTGTGGTCTTCTATATTTTTTAGGGGTTATTTTTGCACTTAAATACACAGGGCTGGCTTACATTGTAGAGTAAGCATACTCTGGATTTAGAGATGTCTGCTGCATCAGCAGACATCTCATGCATTGGTAGGAACCTTTGTCACGGCGGCTACTGTCAATGCTTTGAAAGTGTGCTGTGTGGCTCCATCAACATGACAGTGCAGTATGGCAGACTTTCAATATTTGTTTTTTTATTTTCAAAACAAAATCCTAAAGCAGGACGTTTGTTTTAAAAATAAAATCAAGCAATGACCCACTAGCAATGGGAGTTTGCACCCATGATCTGGGGGTCATTCAAATGTTTTTACTTTCACTTACTTCCACATTTTGGATTTGTGTATGTGAAGCTAAAAACTGGCAATCTCTCTGTCCACTTTAAATAGGGCAGGTGGACAAATGACTAAACCTCTGACAGCCCTTACTCTGTCAAGCCATCAAAAGAGTATGTTACTGGCGGTGATGACGTAGTCTCCATTGCTGACATACTTATGTTCTGGCTGACTCTAAATGAGGCAAATAGAATTTCAGTTTGAGGAGACAGTACTCAGTCCCCGTTGCAATAAAGTACCCTCTCCACCAAACTCGAAATAAGCCCAACAGTATGTGAAGTCGATATTTGTGTCCTAGATATTTTTTGACAATATTTCTGTTGACAATATTTTTGTTGTTGATATTTCATCATACAACTTTTTCTCTCTTCTTTCTGTTCATTCATGGTCTGCCCAGGCTCTATCTTTCCTTTCATCTCATTATTGACTTATTGATCCACTTAGGCTTTATCCTTCCTCTCATCTTATTATTCACTATACTCTACCTAGACTCTAGCCTTCCTCTTATTGCATTATTTATTCATTGGTCAACTTAGGCTCTATCCCTCCTTTCATCACATTTTTCATTCATGGTCTGCCCAGGCTCTATCTTTCCTTTCATCTCATTATTGACTTATTGATCCGCTTAGGCTTTATCCTTCCTCTCATCTTATTATTCACTATACTCTACCTAGACTCTAGCCTTCCTCTTATTGCATTATTTATTCATTGGTCAACTTAGGCTCTATCCCTCCTTTCATCACATTTTTCATTCCTTAGCCCTCTCAGGTTGTATCCTTAACTTCATTTCATTATTCACTTATTAGCTCGTGCATATCTCATCTTGTTTTCCCTTCACTGTTCTGCTCATGCTTTAAATTTCTTCTAATCTTTCTCTCCATTAAGAATTCAAGTAGAAGCAATCTCTCCTTTTATTCTATAGTAATTCATTGTATACCCAGATTTTATTTTTCCTCTTGTCTCATTATATATTAATTGGTTTTCCCAGGCTCTCTCTCTGCAGGAGGCGGGGAGCCTGCAGGGACCGCGGGGGCATTGGGGCTCCCCCCGCAGTCCCCAACGTGAGGGCATGCTCTGGGGGATGGGGTCCCCGGGGTAAAAAAAGCCCTTGGGGGGTAACTTTTTTTTTTTTTTAAATATATAAAATAGCTAGGCCTCAGGTGATGGGGTCCCCGAGGCAGAGTTTAAGTAATAAGAATGGGGGGCATTTTTTTTTCTCGCGTGCTTGGAGTCGCAACTCCATCGCGGCTCTCAGCGCGGACCCCCTGTGTAACCGCAATGGGTTCGCGACTCCAAGCAAAATTAAAACAAAGAGTATGTATGTTTTTTAAAAAGTACGAATATATGTTGGGTTATAGAGTGGCTCTAAAAAGAGCCCTTGTTTTCATTCTGACTTTGTTGAAGCTACATGTAAGTGCGGACACACAGCTTTAGGTTGTTGAGGAAGACTCTGGGGCATATTATCAAGGGCTTTATCGCCGCTTTAGCGGCACTTTTTGCCGCTAAAGCGGCGATAATTTTATCGCCCTATTAGCAAGCTGTCGCTAACAGGCGTTAGCGACAGCTTTCAGGTGTTAGAGGCCGCGTTTTCCATCGCTCTTGCATGTCAGCGATAATTATCGCTAATGACATGCAAGGAAGGCGTTCCCTACTAAAGCGACTGAAAACAGTCGCTAATCCCACTACCCCCTATTAGCAAGGCAGGCGAAGCGATAAAATAATTTGCGCTAAGCGCGTTTATCGCTAGATTTTATCACCTGCTAGTGAGGATGACTTACCTGTTTAAAGTATAGGAGGTGGATTCTAATGCTGAATCCACCTTAGCGATATTAGCGAGAATATCGCTGCTTTTCCAGCGATATTCTCACATTTTGCCGCTATCGCTGGAAATTTTATCGCTATGGAGATAAACCTTGTTAATAGGGTGTTATCTCAGCGATATTTTCCAGCGATAGGCGGCGTTAACCAAAGTCGCGCTAAGCGCGGTTAGCGATAAATATCGCTATTCCTTGATAATATGCCCCTCTGTTCCCTTGATCTGTGAAGTGCACTCCATCACTTCTGTAGATGTCGTCCATATCAAAACGTAGATTTTTGTTGTAGATGGACCCCATTCTATGATCTCTGAGGTATGCAGAAACAGCTTTATTGACATTCTTCCTAGCTTTCTCAAACTGTGGACAGAATTGAGTTGACCAATTCCATTTCTGTCTTTGGCATATATTAGAGTACACAAAGACAGTTTAAGGCAAAAGCAACATCAATTGTGCAAAGGTGTCCTTCATTAGCATTTCCAGACCTACCCCAGTCAAGGTGCCTAGGTCATTGCCACCACAGTGCACAATCATGAGGTCAGGGGGTTGGAGATGCAAAAAGGTTTTAACCGAAGGCATCAATTGGTGCCACTTTAATCCTCTCTGTGCAATCCATTTAATGTCCACATTTTCCAAACCTAGGTCTTTGGCAATACCTCTGCGTTCAGCATACCTTTTGCACCAGAAATCATAGCTGTGCCCTACAATCCACACTGTGAGCATCTTGAAGGGATGTCTGGAAGGAATGAAAAGATGTCTGTAGCTGAGGTAGTCAGTTGGTAGAATGAGAGGTATCTAAAATGGTGGAGAACATGTTGTTTTTTAAAAAGTTGATAAGTGATTGGCTGTTCATCAAGATTGTGCACTCAAAAATAGGATGCATGTTACTTTGCTGAGGTATCATGTTTGTGATTCGTTGTTAGAAAATGTTTGAAAGGTACAGTAGATACCATAAGGTAATATTTTTCAGAAGTCAACCACACCTGCTGTTTGCATTAGTAAGCTTGTGTGCTGAACTTAAAACTATGGTGAACTTGTGACCAGCCACTACAGTTGAATGTTCCATGAACTGTTACTATGGAAACTGGCATTAAGTAGAATGGGGGAAGGGTTGAAACTTAACTGTGAACTTAAAATGTGAAATGGATACCTAAATGTAAGTGAAAATTTAGTAAATTAAGGTTTTCTAAAACAGTAGTATGTGGAGAAGTAGTGTGTTGCTGAAAAACTATACTAGTACTATACCAGTATCATTAAAAATAGGTTTATGAACTCCTGTGTGGAGTCGCGGTTCCACCGCGGTTGAGTCACGACTTCAGAAGATTACAGAAGCAGTTTGGGCACCATTTGAAGACAGTTAGAAAGGGTTAATATGTCTAACCAATAGAAATGTGTTTTACAATTTGAAATAACGATGGAAGCAATGTGATTTGATACTTTTATTTATTTTAGTGCAAAAATAGATGGAAAGTTTGCCATTTCTGGTTTCAGTTCTCTCAGGCACTACGCACTACCCATATGTTTGTATGTTTCTTTGATATATGATGCCACTTTTAAAAGGTATAGACACATGCATGCATGCTTTCTGGAATATTGTGAGACTTTTAACAGATAGATTGAAAAGGTTGCTGCTATGTTTTTGCTTAGGCCCAACTCTCTGAGTAGTTGCTGAATAGTGAAGCTGCACCCCTCTTGTCTCTTTTGCACCCATATTGGTTGTTTCTGTAGCCCTCTTCCTGTTTCCGCACCTCTCTTACCTCTTTCTATATCCCTGTTCCCTCTTTCTGCACTTCTCTTGCCTCTTTCTGCACCTGTTTTGCCTCTTTCTGTACATCTGTTGCTTCTTTCTGCATTTCTTAAATTTTTTAGTAGCTGTGTTTGAGTATTTAATTTTGCTGTTTATAAACCTTTTGTTTTCCTTTCTCCTTTTGGCTGTGTGACCACCAATTCTTGTGTTTTTGCAGATGTTTTGCTCATTTTTATACTTTTCTCTTCTTATGAGTTATAAATGCAATAGAAATTTAATTGAAATTTTGCGCTTAGTTGTTATTTTCAAAATTTAAATGTTAATAATTTAGAAATTTTAATTAATGTACTAAAATAATTAAACTAATATTTGTTTTTTAGGATTTTTTTTTATTTGGAGTAGAAATAAAAGATGGCAAGAAAACATGAAAAGAGAAGAGAACAAAGGAAACAGAAGTACTTAATGAGAACTAAAATGAGTGGAGTAGAAAAACACCAAAAGGATGCTGAGAATAAAGTGGCTTCTGGTAAGAAAACTAAACAATTCATTTAAAAAGGTGTTGAGATATTGAACGATCAAAATATAAACCAGAGGAGGAAAGAAATGTTTCGAACAAAGGAGAAGCAAATAAAGAAACACAATGGAAAAGAAGTACATGTGACAAAAAGACAGAAACAATTTAAGGACATACATGTACGTATGTTTCGTAACAGAGTAATTAAAAATGTATTAAAAGATTGTAAAAAGTATAAAAAAAGATCTGCAGCATATAAGAAGAAGCAACAGATTGAAAGTGTAGTAGATACTGCTTTTGAATTGAAACGGAAATTGTTTATATTGGTATTGAAGAGAATGAAAACATTGAATAAAACAATGCACTTTATGAAGGAGAAAAGCAAAAGAAAAAGTCTGGTTAATAGAAGTAACTTTTGCAAATCTTTTACTGGTGAATGGAAGCACACTTCTTGTACTGAGCTTTTCTTTAATGAAAAAAGCTATTTTCAACAAAATTCATTAGTTCATGCAGTTGATACCAGTGGTCATTGTTATGAGTTTAAAGATGGTTGTCCAATTGAAAAAGAAAAGATGGTTTCTAGAAATGTAGAAGAAGTAATAGCTGAAGAAATTGGAGGGAGACGTACTCAAGCTCCAGTGTATAAGTGGGATTGTAGTAATGTTTGTAGTATTCGACAGGAATCCATCGATATATTATACATTTTCTTACGAGAATAAGCCAAAAAAAGTGTTAAACAGAAGATTAAGATGTTGCAAGGACTAGATCCTTGTAAAGTGAGAAAATATATCAAGTTGCAGGGTCATTCTCTGGCTTGTCTTTCTAGAAAAGTGTGTCGAAGTACTTTTCATCATTTAAGAATGTTAGCAGTACATCACTCAGAAATGCGAAAGTTAGTAAGGAGATTGTACTACGTAAAAAGTCCAGCATTATGTTTAAGTGAAATGAACACAGCTCTTTTGCATGGTTCAGTATCGGATGTAAAAAAAGTTTGTGATGACATACAGTTTAGTTTCTTTAGTTTACAAGAGGAGAGGAGAGAAAGTGAGAGCTTGATAAAAGTGGGTGTTGAAGAACAGGTGGAAGATGCTAGTACTGAGAAGTTTGTAGAAGAAATTACAAAGATTAAGATACTTTCATGTGAAAAACCAAACTATGGGGGTCATTATGATGTCTGGCGGATGCCCGTATGTCAGTGGCGATCCGCCCGCCATTTCCGTCCGCCCGCCTAACATTTCCCCCCGCCATTTTACGATGGCGGTGGGGACCCAGGCGGACGGAAAGACCGTCCACCAGTTTTCCGCCCGTAGGCAATCTGCCCGATTGCCTACCGGGCGGAAGAAGCCTGCAATATGGTGGCGTGCCTGCAAGGCACCGCCATCCATATTACGATGATGGCGGTCTCATGCCTTTCCATGGCAAGGCATGCAGAGAATGCCTTTGGGGGCCCGTTGCGGGCCCCCATGTGGTTGGGGGGGTAGGTTGCTGCTCTTGGGGGGTACCCATGGTACCCCCCGACATTTGCATGCACAAGGTGGCAGGCACCGCGGTGCCTGTCACGTTGTGCATGCAAAAGCACAACATGCCCTCGTAACATTGTGGCGGGTGCTGAATACAGCACCGCCCGCAACAATGTTAAATATACAGGATGCGACCGCCATGGTGGCGGTCGCATCCTAATATGCACAGCGGGACCGCCGCACCTCTTGCGGGCGGTCCCTTTTTCCATTGCGATGGTGGGCGGACTTTGTCCGCCCGCCATCGTAATGACCCCCTATGTTTGTATTTGTTGTCGACATACTCACTATAGAAGTCAAACCAGGAATGTTGATGTGTATTTAAAAAGTGAAATGATAAGTGGGAGCAATTTGGTGCTTATTTGTTGGTGGAAGGTCGTCTTGAGTTGGTTACTGATCAACGTATTTGTAAATATTGTTACAACAAATTAGAAAAGAACAAGCTGCCAGTTAGAGCAGTACATAACAACTTTGAGTTGGTAGCTATTCCTCCGGAACTGGCAGATTTAAATACATATGAGTCCATTCTTATTCAATCTGTGCACCCGATTCAGGCTATTGTTCGTATGGAGCTTAAAACAGGTAAGCTGCCTCCAACAGATTTACAAAGAGGTCTGAAAGGAAGAGTTGTGTACTTACTTTTAGATTTTCAGAAAAATATTGAAACTGTTGGTATAGAGAGAGAGGAAAGTGAGCCTGTAGTTATTCTAGTTAATGGTGTACCAACAAAGAGTGGGAAAATATGGCAAGAGTTAGTAGATGTCACCAAACTTCAAAAGTCTACATTATATCTTGTACAGAACAATATTTATTATAAAACTGTAAATGTGGAAGAACAGGAATTATGTTTAGAAGGAGATACAGAAATTTCAACTGGCCAAATAGAAAAAGTGGTCATGTCCAGGAGTGAAGAGATTCACGAACATTACAGTATACATCCTCTACATTCAAAAGAAGTGATTGGATACACTATTGAATTATTTGAAATGAAGAAAGCAAAGGGAGCTCCCATGAGTGTATGGGAAAAAAGTTTAGAAGCTTGTTGTTTTCCACAGCTGTTCCCCACTGGAGAAGGTGGACGATATGATGAACGAGCAGTACAGATTCCAGCTTCAGAATACTGAACGACAAGATTGTATTCAGAAGATCCAAGATTTCGACAGTGCATTCCATATATATTTCATCTTCCATTTGAAAGTGACTTGTCTGGACTGTCATATGCAGTGAATCACATATTAAAAACAGGAGTTCATCTTACACATGTTTCTGCAAAGCAATTTATGGACAAAGTTCAACAGAGACGATCATTTGGAATCTCAGTTAATTAATTTGATGGCGTGTCAACGTGGTACTAATGAGTATTGGTATCGTCGTCATGGTGAACTTAAATGTATGTTAAGAAACTTAGGTACGCCTACCTCGTTTCTAACACTTAGCTGTGCTGAATATGCTTGGAACGATTTACTTGAATTTCTTCGACAAGCAAATTCAAATGTCAAGAATATTGAATTGAAGACAGCTGGAGAATTGTGTTCTTTGGATCCTGTGAATGTGTGCAGATATTTTAATCATATGTTTCAAGCTATGATGTCTTTTATCTGCAATAAAAATAATCCACCTCTTGGAGAAGTTACTGATTTCTTTTGGAGAGAGGAGTACCAAGCCAGAGGTGCTCCTCTTATACACATGATATTATGGATCAAGAATGCACCTAAATTTGGAACCGATTCTAATGAAACTGTTTTGACTTTTATTGAAGAGTATGTTACCTGTGCCATTCCAAAAAAAGGAGGAGAAAAGAGCTTAAGAGAACAAGTTTTACGTTTTCAAAATCATCAATGTGGAAAATATTGTCGATGAAAATACAAGTCAAAGGGAAAATTTATACAAAATGTCGTTTTGGATTCCCACGTCCAGTAATTTCAAAAGGAAGAGTCAATAGTTTTATGTCAGCAGTAGGACATACTATAACACTAAAATCTCCGAAGAATACATACAATATAAAAAGAACTGAAAATTCAAAGTATATTAATGACTACAATCCAGTGATTTTGAAAATGTGGAATGCAAACATGGATATCCAGTATGTTGCAGATAATTAAATTGCTGTTGCTCGCTACGTTACGTCATATATAACGAAATCTGAAAAGACAGAGTTGAAGGAAATGATGGAAGACATTTCACAAGAGAAGAGTCTTAGTAACAAATTGTACAGCTTTAGTTTGAAAATACTTTCCCATCGAGAGATTGGATCGTACGAATGTTCGGATCGGTTGAGCTCTGCGAGTTTATATTCAAAGTCAAGAGGAATCATTTGGGTAAGTCTAGGTCATGCGGCTACACAGAATAGAGTTTTGAAATCTCTACAAGAAATTGAATACTTAGCATTTAATGAACCAGAAAGTACAGATATTGTTAAAACTAATAAGTTGGATACGTACTATCCCAAAAGAAATCCACATCAGGAAAACCTATGTCTCTATGAAGTACTGCAACATTACAGCTTTAAGAGAAATGTTACTGAAAATATAAATGAAGAAAAATATGCAGTAATTGGATGTGATGGATGTTTGGTAAAACATGCCACAGGAAATCTTATTAACCACAGAAAACTGAGTTGTGAAAGTCCAGAAAAAGGGAATTTTTCTATTTAGCACTACTGCAACTCTTCAAGCCTTGGCGTAGTAAAGTGGAATTACTTGGAGATTTCGACTGCTATGAAGATTCTTTTAATGCATGTAAAGATAACATTCAATGCACAATTTTCTCTACTTATCTACAAATGTTAAATGAAGAGATTGAACAAGAAGCTAAAATTGCAGCTGAAATAGCTAGAGACAGTTCTCAAGATAGTCAGAGTTCTGCTCCACTAAGTCAAGATCCACTAGGACAACCAATTATTGAAAAAGAAGCAGCAATAGCTATGAATGAAGTAGAAACGACAATGCAACAAGCACAACAGAATATTATTGATTTGAGAAAGTTGGAAGAACAACCAAATATTGAACAAAAAGAAATATATGAGCAAGTGACACTACCACAAAAAAGAATGCCAATGCACAGCATTTAAACCTATTTGAATGTACATCAGTGGTCAAGCTGGAACAGGAAAAAGTTTCTTAATTAAAGTTTTCACCAGTTATCTACACAAAACCACTGGATGCCATTTCTCTTGTTTTGTAACAGCTCCAACTGGATTAGCAACACACAACATTAAAGGGATTGCTTTACATCGATTACTCATGCTACCAGTTGAACATGAAAATGAATTGGAATATCACAAGCCATCTGGAGAAGCTTGTTATGAAGTGTCAAGAGTACTGAAGAAAATGAAACACCTAATCATTGATGAGGTGAGCATGGTCTCAAACTTAATGCTTGCCTTTGTACATTTAAGAATGCAACAGATTTTAAAAACAGATCATGATGTTCTATTTGGAGGAAAACATGTAATTTTATTTGGTGACCTACTACAACTTACTCCTGTGAGAGGGCAACCTGTTTTTAAAACACTTGTCCATGAAGACACTAGGAAATCTTTGGGAAGTATTGGAAATGTCAACATTTGGTCTCATTTTCAATATAAAGAACTTATTAGGAATATGCAACAAGCAAGTGATGAACATTATGGAAAAATTCTTCAAGATATAAGAATTGGTGTTTTGACAAAACATGGCAAAGAAGCTTTACAAAGTCGGCTTTTAACGAACTTGTTTGCAAACAAAAACATAGCACCTGAAATAATATACAAGAAAATTGGAGAAAAGAAGTCTATAGTTTGCCTAATGCCAACACTGCAAGAGTGTTCTACGTTCAATCAAGAACTTTTGAAATAGGAAAACAACCAATAGTGAAAATGGAAGCTATTGATAAAATGGAACATGAAGGAGTTACTATTCTTCTCTCAGAGAAATTACAGTCAAAATTAGATTCTTTGGAAAAGTTGGTGTCTAAGACTGCAGGTTTAGAAAAGACTTTATATGTATGTGTAAACTGTCGGGTAATTTTACGGCGTAATTTAAATGTAGAAGAAGGTTTAGTAAATGGAGCAATGGGAAAAGTTGTTGATTTTGTAAATTTTCAGAACAGAGATCGAATTGAATTTTTGAAGATTAAATTTGATCAGATTGAAGAGGTAAAACAGATTGGACGCTGTGCTGTTCGATTTTTTGCTTGTAAAAGACTTGTTTGTTCATAGAAAACAGTTTCCTCTTTCGTTAGCATATGCAGTAACCATTCATAAATCACACGGTTTAAGTGTAGGCAGTGCTTTGGTAAATATTGGAAGTACAGTGTTTAAAGAGGGCATGGCATACGTTGTATTGTCTCGAGTAAGAACATTATCTGGTTTGTATTTGATTGATTTTGATGAGAAAAAGATTAGTGCTGATGTAAATTGTTTAAAAGAGTACGATCGGTTAAGAAGACTTTATGCTCCTAACTTAGGTGAATATCCCGTGTATGAGAAATGTGTTGTGTGTCCAAAACAAAAATATGACAAATATTCTACTGAGATTCAAAAAAAGAAAACAATTCAAGAGAATGATGAAACTGCAAAGAAAATGAAAACGGACACTGTTGATTATATTGTAGGATACCAGTTAGAAAATAGTTCAGGTATCAACTGCTACGCTAATGTAGTTGTAAATGTTGTCTTTTATCTTGAGGATCTTCATCATGAAATTATGGAAAATCGAGAAAAAAGATTCTGTTCTTTACTGCATTATATTTTTCAAAAGTTGGTACCTGATAGAACTAAAATCCATACTGCTTCTGGCATTCGGCATCTATTGGATATATGTACTGTCTCATTGAAATTTACATTGAATATACAACAAGATGCACAAGACTTTCTTATGTTTATGCTTGGAGTATTGGAAGATGAAGAAATAGAAATTGGAAATTTATTTGGACTAAGTTACAGATGGGATCATAAATGTGAAGAGTGTTCATTTTCTTCTACTACTGAAGTAGACACTGAACGATTCATATACTTGACAATACCAGATTGCAAATCAGTGTCTTTTAACAAATTAGTAAAAACAGCTCATCAAGATATGAAATTTTCTCATTGTAAATCAGAAATGTTGTCAACATTATATATAGAAAGATATGGAAAATATGTTATTTTAATGCTACAACGTTGTAGAGCAAATGGTACAAAATTGTAAATGAAAATAAAAAAATGTGTGGCAAGTCAAGTATCAATTTCAGGAAGAACTTTTAAAGCAGTGGCTATTATTTTCCATGATGGACCTACTACAACATCTGGACCCTAGACTGTGTACTTAAAGTGCAATAAAGGATGGACACACTGCAATGATGCTCATTTGGAATTCAAATGTAGGTTGCCTTATGAATTACCAAATTCATATCTCATATTTTTGATGGCAAAGTTTTGAAAACATCATTCGGCCTATTGAGAAGATGTGAACACGAAATAACGAGTTTATTTTGGATATTTTCAATGCAAATGGATTTGGAAACATTATTCGGCCTATTGGGAAGATGTGAACAATTAGTGTTTGGATTATTGTTTGTGCTAATTGAAATAGCATTAGGAAAATTGTGTTTGAAAGAAGTAGTTTATATATTTGATCTTTATATTATTCGCAATGTAAATGAGAGTGTATATTTTACAAAATGTACTTGAGAGAAATAAATGACTTAATGTAGTTGAAGAATGTAATTTAGAAACTGTAGATAGGTAAACAGATAGTTACACTTGGTGTAAATAATGCTCAACGCTGATTTTTTTTTTTTTTTACAATTTCATTGATTGTTTTTTTTCTCCGCTGTTGTATGATGATCTACATTGAAATCACTGTGTATGGTGAAATTCAGTAGAATCTGAGAACATCAAAAAAGGGAAACTGAAAATGTTATGTAATTTTAAAATTATGTTGTGTTCTTAAAACTATAATATTGTATTCAATAACAGTTTTTCTTCTTTTTACAGAAGGTAATGGTGAAGTTTGAAAATATTTTAAATTCAGTTTACAACAAAACTACTGTAAAGTATTTCCACTGAGTTTTGTATCTACATTAGTAAAAAGGTAAGATGAAATAATGTAATAAACATGATAATGTGAAATAATGTTTACAGCCTCTTTTACTGCACTCATCCATTCCTTCAAACACTACCCATGCACTCATGTATACAGTTAGGCACTATCCCCCCACTCCTCCAATCACCAAGGCAATATCCATGCACTTCTCCAATCACTTAGCCAGTACCCATACACTTATAATATCACCGAGACATTACCTTTGCACTAATGCAATCACCCATGCATTAGCTATATACTCTTCCAGTCACCCAGGCACTACCCTTGCACTCCTCCAATCACGCAGGCAGTATCCATGCACTCCTCCAATCACCCACACATTACTCCTGCACAGATGCATTTCACCAAGGATTACTCATGCACTTCTTCAAACACTCAGGCAGTACTCATGCATTCCTGCAATCACCCACACATCATCTCTGCACTCATGCAATCACCCAGGCATTACCCACACACTCCTTCTATCACCCAGCCACTACCCATATACTTATATAATCACCCAAGCACTACCCTTGCACTCCTCCAATAACGCAGGTACTACCCCTGTACTCATCCAATCATCCAGCCACTACCCATGCACTTATAAAATCACCCAGGCACTACCTTTTCACTCCTCCAATCACCCAGGCACTACCCCTGTACTCCTCCAATCACCCAGCCGGTACTCATGCACTTATAAAATCACTCAGACATTACTTATGCACTCCTCCAATCACACAGGCACTACCACTACTCTCATGCAACCACCCAGACATTATCCCTGCACTCATGCAATCACCCAAACATTACTCAATCACTCCTCCAATCCCCCAGACATTACCCTTGCACTCATGCAATCACCTAGGCATTACCCATGCACTCCTTCAATCACCCAGGCACTATTCCTGCTTTTATATAATCAACCAGGCAGTACCCTTCTACTCCTCCAATCACCCAGGCACTACTCTTGTACTCATTCAATCACCCAGGCACTACCTATGCAGTCACGCAATAACCCAGGCAGTACTCTTGCACTCCTCCAATCACCTAAGCACTATCCATGCACTCCTCCAATCACCCAGACATTACCCCTGTAGTCATGCAATCACTCATGCATTAGCTATACACTCCTCCAATCACCCAGACATTACCCCTGCACTAATGCAATCACCCATATATTTGCTATGCACTCCTCCAATCAGCCAGGCACTACCCTTACACTCCTCCAATCACCCAGGCAGTATCCATGCACTTCTCCAATCACCCAGACATTACCCCTGCACACATGCAATCACCCAGACATTACTCATGCACTCCTTGAATCATTCAGGCAGTACACTTGCACTCCTTCAATCGCCCAGCCATTACCCCAGCACTCATGCAATCACCCAGGTACTACTCATGTACTCCTCCAATCACTCAGGCACTACCTATGCACTCATGTAATAACCCAGGCACTACCCGTGCAGTCCTCCAATCACCCAGGCACTACTCATGCACTCATGCAAGCACCCAGTCATTACCCGTGCACTTGTGCAATAACCCAGGCACTACCCTCGCACTCTTTAAAATTATCCAGGCACTATCCATGCACTCCTACAATCACCCAAGCACTACACATGCACTCATGCAATCACCCAGACATTACTCATGCACTCCTTCAATCACTCAGGCAGTATCTATGCACTCCTCCAATACCTCAGCCAGTACCCATGCACTTATTAAATCACTCACGCAGTACCTATGCACTTATGCAATCATCCATGCACTACCACTGCACCCATGCAACTACCCAGGGACTACCTATGCACTCATGTAATAACCCAGGCACTACCTTTGCACTCATGCAATCACCCAGGTACTATCCATGCACTCCTCCAATCACCCAGGCACTACCAAAGCACTCACGCAATTACTCAGGTACTACATATGCACTCATACATGCACTGAGGCACTTCTGCTGCACTCATGCAATCATGGAAGTACTACCCATGCAGACTTCCTATCATCCATACAGTACCCGTGCACTCATGCAATCACGCAGGTACTACTCATGTGCTCCTTCAATCATGCAGGCACTACCTATGCACACATGCAACAATCCAGGCACTACCCTTAAAGTCCTGCAATCATCCAGGCACTATCCATGCTCTCCTCTAATCACCCAGACACTACTCATGCACTCATGAAATCATCCAGGCATTATGTATGCACTCCTTCAATCACTCAGGCAATAGCTATGCACTTCTCCAATCACCCAGACATTACATATGCACTCATGCAATCACCCAGGCATTATCTATGCACTGTTTTAATTGGTCAAGCAGTATCCATGCACTGCTCCAGTCACCTAGACACTACCCATGCAATCATGAATTTACTCAGGCACTACCCATGCACTCATACATGCACTAAGGCACTTGTGCTGCACTCATACAATCATAGAAGCACTACCCATGCAGTTTTTCTATCATCCAGGCACTACCCGTGCACTCATGCAATCACCCAGGTAGTACTCATGCACTCCTCCAATCACCTAGGCAATGCCCCTGTACTCATGCAATCACCCAGCCAGTACCGATGCACTTGTAAAATCACCCATGCACTACCTTTGCACTCCTCCAAACACCCAGGCACTACCCCTGGATTCCTGCAATCACCCAACCAGTACCAATGCACTTATAAAATCACCCAGACACTACTTATGCACTCCTCCAATCACCTTGGCACTACCCCTACACTCATGCAATCACCTAGGTGTTACCTATGGATTCCTTCAATCACCCAGGCACTACCCCTACACTCATGCAATCAGCTAGACATTACCCCTACACTCATACAATCACCCAGGCATTCCTATGCATTCATCTAATCCCCCAGACATTACCCCTGCACTCAAGCAATCACCAAAGCATTAGATATGCACTGCTCTAATCAGCCAGGCAGTATCCTTCTACTCCTTCAATCACACAGGCAGTATCTAAGCACTGCTTCAATCACTCAGCCAGTACCCTTACACTCATGCAATCACCCAGGCAGTAGCTATGGACTTATAGAATAACCCAGGCACTACTCTTGCATTGCTCCAATCACCTAGGCACTATCCAGGCACTCCTCCAATCACCCAGCCAGTACCCATGCACTTATAAAATCACCCATGCACTACTTATGGACTCCTCCAATCACCTAGGCACTACCACTACACTCATGCAACCACCCAGACACTACTGATGCACTCCTCCAATTACCCAGACATTACCCGTACACTCTTCCAATCACCCAGGTATTTCCTATGCACTTCTCCAAACCCCCAGACATTACCCCTGCACTCATGCAATCACCCAGACTTTACTCATACACTCCTTGAATCAGTCAGGCAGTACCCATGCACTTATAAAATCACCCAGGCACTACCCATGCACTATTCTAATCACTCAGGCACTACTCCTATACTTATATGATCAACCAGGGACTACCTTTGCACTCCTCCAATCACCCAGGCACTACCCTTGTACTCATGCAATCAGCCAGGCACTACCTATGCAGTCATGCAATAACCTAGGCAGTACTCTTGCACTCCTCCAATCACCCAAGCACTATCCATGCACTCCTGCAATCACCCAGACATTACCCCTGCAGTCATGCAATCACCAATGCATTAGCTATACACTCCTCCAATCCCCCAGACATTACCCAAGCACTAATGCAACCACCCATGCATTAGCTATGTACTCCTCCAATCATCCAGGCACTACCCTTGCACTCCTCCAATAACCCAGGCAGTATCCATGCACTCCTCCAATCACCCAGGCATTACTCCTGCACACATGCAATCACCCAGACATTACTCATGTAGTCCTTGAATCAGTCAGGCAGTACCCATGCAGTCCACCCATCAACCAGACATTACTCCAGCACTCATGGATGGAATCACCTAGGTAGTACTTATGCACTGCTCCAATCACCCAGGCACTACCTATGCACTTATGCAATAACCCAGGCACTACCCTTGCAGTCCTCCAATCACCCAGGCACTACCCATGCAATCACCCAGTCATTACCTGTGCAGTCATGCAATAACACAGGCACTACCCTTGCACTCTTCAAATCACCCAAGCACTATGCATGCACTTCTACAATCACCCAGACATTACCACTGCAGTCATGCAATCACACATGCATTACCTATACACTCCTCCAACCACCCAAGCACTATTCATGCACTCCTCCAATTACCCAGACATTACCCCTGCAGTCATGTAATCACTCATGCATTAGCTATACACTCCTCCAATCACTGAGACATTACGCAAACACTAATGCAATCATCCATGCATTAGCTATGCACTCCTCCAATCACCCAGGCACTACCCTTGCACTCCTCCAATCACCCAGGCAGTATCCATTCACTCCTCCAATCACCCAGACATTACCCCTGCACACATGCAATCACCCAGACATTACTCATGCACTCCTCAAATCACTCAGGCAGTGCCATGTACTTCTTCCATCACCCAGACATTACTCCAGCACTCATGCATTCACCCAGGTAGTACTTATGCACTCCTCCAATCACCCAGGCACTACCTATGCACTCCTGCAATAACCCAGGCACTACCCTTGCAGTCCTCCAATCACCCAGGCACAACTCATGCAATCACTGAGTCATTACCGTGCACTTATGCAATAACCCAGGCACTACCCTTGCACTCTTCAAATTATACAGGCACTATCCATGCACTCCAACTATCACTCAAGCAGTACCCATGCACTCACAAAATCATCCAGGTATTACCCATGCATTCATGCAATCATTCAGACACTATACAAGTAGTCCTGCAATCACTGAGGCAGTATACTTGCACTCATGCAATCACTCAGGTAATTTTTCTATTTTTAACCAGTATATGTGATTCCGTAAAAACGTTTTTTTTAAAGAATTTTTTTTTAAATTGTAGTTTCTAACAATTTTTTCTTTTTTTGGTGTTTTTGACTTTTTTTAAACAAATCAAAATTGAAGACTACAATGAGACTGTTTGGAAAAAAAAGGGAAAGAAAATTAGGGAGCAGATTTTTAAAAAAAATTAACACTTATGTGCTTTAATTGCATTGGTAATAACGTCAATGCACTGTTCCCTGATGCAGAGTTTTGCAACATATTTTTTGCAACTAATCGTTGCATCCAATAGTTCCGGAACAATGTGTGGCCTTGGTGTTGGTGGAAGTCCTAGAGAGGATGTTGAAGGAGCATTAGGATCTTGTTCTGCCGCTTCATTCCTCTCCCTCCATGTAACTTCTCTCGCCAGATGCAAGGGGTGGATATTCGCCAAATGTTTTTTCATGCTTGATGTTCCACATGAATATTTCTTTTCAGAGCCTCTTGAGAGTACTCTTTTGCAGATGTTACAGGTCACTTTCCTTGCATTGACCTTTTTTTCTCCTTCCGGCACACTAAAGAAGGCCCACACCACACTTTCCTTCCTTTTCTTTACTGGCTCCATGATGTCATCATTTTCAAGTTCCAGAGGGTCAACATCAGGATGACTAGATGCCATTGTTTAAATTAACAGTCAAAAAACACACAAAAATAGAAAAATGAAGGGAGGTAGAAGAAGCAGGTCTTGTCAGGAAGACAGACAAATAATAAGAGGAATAAGCCAAGTGTTGGATCCTCCCTCTTACAGAATGAAAATGATTTAAACCAATCAGAAGCTTTCTTTTCAGGTCACATGGAGTCGCGTAGGGTGCGAGCACCCGTCGCACACAAGTCGCGCACTTGTAAAATTTCGTATACATAATTATAAAGTATAAATAGGTGTTTATCAAATATTTTAAAAAGTATAATAGTGAAAGTGTTTAAACAAAACTGATATTTAAACATTGTATAGTGATATTTACACTTTGAAAATTACACCGAAGTCGCGACCCCTGCACGACCCCGGAAATACGTGCGCGGAAGGGCCGCGCACCCTACGCGCATATGTTGCACACTCGTGAAATTTCGTACAGTTCATTGAAAAGTAAAAAATACTGTTTATAAATTGTTTTCTAAATTATATTAGTGAAACTCTTTAACCGAAACTTATATTTATAATTTCTACAATGATATTTTATACTTTTGAAATTACGCCGGAGTCGCGACTACAGCGCGACTACGCAAATGCGCACCAGCAGCATTCGCGCAGCCTGAATCCGCGCACCCATCGAATAGGTTCGCGTAAGGTGCGCGACTCCTTTGAAAAAAGAAAAGAAAGCATAGCAATACAATAAAACAACTTTCACAGTATTAAAAGCATTATTTCAAGAAAATATAAATGTAAGTTGTACTTATAAAAAAAACAGAGTATATTTTTAGCAGTGTATGATTATCTACTGGCGGTCGCCAGTAGATAGTTATAGTTAGGACCTATTTTCCGTAGGAAATCCGCAACATTCTATTAGAAATAACTCTTGCGTCGGTTGACGAATCTTCGCGAAATTTTCAAACTTTATGGCCCGCTCCGGTCCGCTCCTATCCTGAAAGTCCCAAAACGTGTTTTCCCCATTCATTTTCCCATAGGAAACTTTAGCCACGGCTACAGCCCGAACTGCTGAACGGAATTACACCAAATTTGGCAAAGAGGTAGTTCTTGGTTCAGAAAAAACCCTTTTTGTTAAATGGTGTAAATCCGTTCAGTAGTTGCTGAGAAAATCAAAAGTAAAATCACATATATATCTATGGCCGCGTAGGGTCCGCGCACCCTCCCGATCACGAGCTGTATGCTAATTGGCTGTCAACACTCCAAATCAGGAAGTGTTGGCAGCTATCTTGTTCCTCGGTAGAACCGAGGAACAAGACAGCAGTAAAAAAAAGTGCGCAAAAACGCAAAAAGGGGGCAGGGTAGAAACACCCTGACCCCCTAGGCCTGCTCAGGGGGTCCTAAAAAATCATCAAAAAACGCGCTGGGTGCGCGGATCCTGCCGATAAAAAAAGAAACGAAGCGCGGTCTCCCGCGCTTCGTTCTAAATTGGCCCCCGGGTGGGCCAAGTCCCGGGGGCATGCGTGGTTTAAAATTGTATGTATGGGGGGGCCTTAGAGGCCCCCCAAGACCGGGGGACCGCCACCCCCCGGGGCTTTGAAATTATAATGCTGGCGGGGGGGCTCACGGCCCTCCCACATGCCCCGGGGACTGCCACCTCCCCGGGGCACTAATTAAAGAAATGTGGGGGTATGTTTAGGACCCCCGAAGCCCCGGGGACCACCACCTCCCCGGGGCTTTGCAGAAGTGGGGAGGGGGGCCGCGTGGCCCCCCTGCTGGAGCCTGTGGTGGCCCTGGGGACCGCCACCCCCCAGGGCCAGCTCCTGCAGTGTCCCGGGGTGCCTACCCCCGGGACACTGCTGTTTGCAATCACAGGACGGGAGCCTCGCGGCTTCCGCCCTGTGATTGCAAACTGCTTTTCCATAAGGGGAGCTGCATGTCAGCAGCTCCCCTTATGGAAAAGCAATGCCGGCTCCCGCAGGACGCGGGGAGCCGGGCGGGACTGCAGGGGATTGGGGACCCCCACACGGTCCCCAACGAGTGGCCATGCCCCGGGGATGGGGTCCCCGGGCCTTAAATGCCCCCCCTCCAAAGATTTAAATAAAAAAAAAAAGAGGGCATGCCCCGGGGGATAGGGTCCCCAGGGCCAATAGAGGCCCAGGGAAGGGGGGCCACGCGGCCCCCTTCCCGTTTTTTAAAATTTTTTTACACAAAAAGAAAATCCTCAGGCCCCGGGGGATGGGGTCCCCAGGGCCAAAAGTGGCCGAGGGAAGGGGGGCCACGCAGCCCCCCTCCCATACAAAAAAAAAAAGACCGGCATCGTGCCGGAGGCCTCGCCCTCCCTGCAGCAGTCTGCAAACGCGCTCCCTGGCGCGTTTTAAGAAGGGAAGTAATTCCCCTGAATACTGGGGGTCCCTGGGGCCAACTAGCCCACCAGGAACCTCCAGTATGCGCCAGGGGCTGCATTGCAGAGAGGTGTATAGAGGCCACGCCCCTTTTACACCTCTCTGCAACGCAGCTCTGGGGCGCTTTTGGAGGTACATGGTGGGATAGTTGGACTCCAGGGACCCTCAGGATTCAAGGGGACTTAATCCCCAACTTAAAACGCGCCACGTGGCGCGTTTGCACAGTGCTGAAGGGAGGGTGCGGGGCTTCAGGTGACATGTGTGTAAACAGGCCCCGTGGCGCGTTTTAAGATGGGGAATTAAATCCCCTTCAATCCTGAGGGTCCCTGGGGACAACTAGCCCATCAGGTACGCTCAGAAAGCGCCACAGAGCTGCGTTGCAGAGAGGTGTAAAAGGGGCATGGCCTCTGAACACCTCTCTGCAACGCAGCCTCCCTGGCGCATACTGGAGGTACAGGGTGGGCTAGTTGGACCCCAGGGACCCTCATGATACAAGGGGACTTAATCCCCCAACTAAAAACGCACCACGGGGCGCGTTTGCACAGTGGTGAAGGGAGGGGGCGGGGCTTGAGGTGACATGTGTGCAAACAGGCCCCATGGCGTGTTTGAAGTTGGGGGATTAAGTCCCCTTCAATCCTGAGGGTCCCTGGAGTCCAACTAGCCCACCAGGTACCTTCAGTAAGCACAACAGAGCTGCGTTGGAGAGAGGTGCAAAAAGGGGCGTGGCCTCTGAACACCTCTCTGCAACGCAGCTCTCTGGCGCATACTGGAGGTATCTGGTGGGCTATTTGGCCCCTAGGGACCCTCGGGATTGAGGAGGAATTAATTCTCCAACTTAAAAAGCGCCACAGGGCGTGTTTGCAGACATGTCACCTCAGGCCCCACCCCCTTCCTTCACCATTGTGCAAATTTTTCTCTAAAATCAGCCGAACTACGAATTCCGATTTACTCACCTGTTATCAGGGGAGACCTCAGTGCTGCATGTTTGAGCCCAGTACTGATCCTGAAAAGTAATTTTAACCGTACTTACCAGTAACTTGAATTTCCTTCCATAGGCTAACATTGACTGGTTTCACTTGGAAATTCTTCTAAGTGTGGAGTTTTGGAACTTTATAATATTCCTCTAAAATCAGCCGAACTACAAATTCCGATTTACTCACCTGTTATCAGGAGAGACCTCAGTGCTGCATCTTTGAGCCCAGTACTGATCCTGAAAAGTAATTTTAACCGTACTTACCAGTAACTTGAATTTCCTTCCATAGGATATCATTGCCTGCTTTTTGCTGAAAACGTTTCTAAGTGTCGATTTTTGAAACATACAAATATTCCTCTAATATCAGCAGAACTGCGAATTATGATTTACTCACCTGTTATCAGGAGAGACCTCAGTGCTGCATCTTTGAGCCCAGTACTGATCCTGAAAAGTAATTTTAACCGTACTTACCAGTAACTTGAATTTCCTTCCATAGGCTAACATTGACTGGTTTCTCTTGGAAATTCTTCTAAGTGTGGAGTTTTGGAACTTTATAATATTCCTCTAAAATCAGCTGAACTACGAATTCCGATTTACTCACCTGTTATCAGGAGAGAACCCAGTGCTGCATCTTTTAGCACAGCACTGACCCTGAAAAGTAATTCTAACCGTACTTACCAGTAACTTGTATTTCCTTCCATAGGAATCCATTGTCTGGTTTTCAGCAGAAAAGTTTCAGTGTCGATTTTCACAAACTACAAATATTCCTTAAAAATCGCCTGTATGACTTAAACGCATTCTTTCAACTGTTTACAGGAGATGCACCAGTGCTGGATCCAGGATCCACCACTGAGTAAGAAAAAGTAACAATAACACTACTTACCTGCTAAGTGAATTTCCTCCCATAGGATAACATTGGTGATTCTATGTGAAGAAGTTTCTAAGTGTCAACTTTTAAAATACAATAATATTCCTTAAAAATCACTACTGTAACCAAAACACTTTTACTCAACTGTTTACAGGAGATGTCCCAGGACTGAATCTAGGATCCAGTCCTGTGGTTAGAAAAGTAATCCATAAAGTAGCTAATTGCATTTAACTAGAAATTCACATTGAGCTCAATGTTGCATTGTGTTTGAAATTGTGTTGCCCATTGCAACAACTGTAACTACTGTACTTAAAAGTCTATTGCCTATTTGCAAAGTATTTAAACTAAAGTAATTCATTCTGAGAAAGTATATTTTGTAATGTAATGTATAATGTAATTATAATGTAATTTAAAAAATAAAATATCTAAAAATAAATAGTTTAAAAAATATAGTAAATCAGTATCAAAAAAATAAATATAACAATTAATACATTTAAAAATTGTCATTTACAAAACCTTTGAAATTCACTGAAAAAAACCATAGGTTTGAGGCACGTTACAGTTAGGAATTAGCATTTAAAAAACCTTTGAAATTCACTGAAAAAACCATAGGTTTCAGGCACGTTATAGTTAGAAATTAGCATTTAAAAAGCCTTTGAAATTCACTGAAAAAACCATAGGTTTCAGGCACGTTATAGTTAGAAATTAGCATTTAAAAACCTTAGAAATTCACTGAAAAAACCATAGGTTTTAGGGACAGTTATAGTTAGTTGGACATTGCACTCGTACAAAACCCGTGAAATTCCCCGTTATAGTTAGTTCAGCTAACTATAACTCGCGCCCCGCAATGCACTGCTGATGACGTCACATATTACATCACTCATGACATGGTCAGTGACATCACTGATGACCTCACTGATGACATCTCAAATGACATCACTGATGACATCACTGATGACATCATCCATGTGATAATTTCATGCATCTTCTCACACCCTAATATAACTTTTGATACACCCACTCTAAATTACAGACTGCCATTCTCAAAACCATAGACACTCCAACACCAATAACTACATACCCACTCACTGATTCTTAGGTCTACACACACATCCACTCACTCACCTGTACAGTCACTCATACTTAAGGTCACTCAGTACAGGACTATCATATGCACTCATACACCTACATAGACACTCACACACTGCCACTCATCCATAGAGGTACTCACACACCTAGTCAGTCATGCAAATAATTAATCACACTGCCATTTACTCAACTATACAGTTATACACACACCAGCTCACTTACTCATACAAATACTAGCACATTCTTACGCTCTTATACAATCACTAATACAAGTACACACTCATCCATACAGCCACTCTCACAATCACACACTCTCACTTATACCCATTTATATACTCCAACACACATATATACTGCCTTTCACACATGTAGTTACTCACACATGTACCACTGAGATATACATTCACTCACTAACACACCCATACACACACTCACCCACCCATACAGTCCATCACAGATGCACTCTTGAAACCATGCACCCAGTGAATCACCCACTGATACATCTATGTGCAGTCACACACACCCCACCCACACAAACACTCAGGCACCCATACAGATACTCAGACAACCAATCAATAACTCATATAGACACTCATGTAGCTATTTACAAACCCATGCAGCCACTTACACACCAACAGACAGACGGATAAAGACATTCACACAGTTTAGTTACTAACCCATGCATTTAGTAAGATACGTTTAATCACTCACTTATAGAGTCAGTCACGCACCTACTAAATCATCCATCCAGACACTTATACACCCACTCATTATTCAATACACCTTGGCATATATATTAAACATATTTAAACTTTATAGAAACACACAGTCACTGCATGATGTCATCAGTGATGTCATTTGAGATGTCATCAGTGATGTCATCAGTGATGTCACTGACCATGTCATGAGTGATGTAATATGTGACGTCAACAGCAGTGCATTGCGGGGCGTGAGTTATAGTTAGCTGAACTAACTATAACGGGGGAATTTCACGGGTTTTGTACGAATGCAATGTCCAACTAACTATAACTGTCCCTAAAACCTATGGTTTTTTCAGTGAATTTCTAAGGTTTTTTAAATGCTAATTTCTAACTATAACGTGCCTGAAACCTATGGTTTTTTCAGTGAATATATATATATATATATATATATATATATATATATATATATATTAAAAGAGTGCTTTTAATTTTTGAAGAAGATTTTAGAAAAACCAAGTATATTTAAAAAAATATATATATATAGTTTCAATCATTTTTATGTAAAAGCAATTCAAAAAATCACTTAAAGATATTGTAAAAAAGGTAAGGTTAGAAATAATTTTATACTTAAGAATTGCAATTTAAAAAACCTTAGAAATACACAGAAAAAACCATAGGTTTCAGGGACGTTATAATTAGAAATTAGCAGTTGAAAAACCTTTGAAATTCACTGAAAAAACCATAGGTTTCAGGGACGTTATAGTTAGGAATTAGCATTTGAAAAACCTTTGAAATTCACTGAAAAAACCACAGGTTTCAGGGACGTTATAGTTAGTTGGACATTTCACTTGTACAAAACCAGAGAAATTCGGCCGTTATAGGTAGTTGAGCTAACTATAACTCTCACCCCCGCAATGCACTGCTGATGACATCACATATTACATCACTTATGACATGGTCAGTGACATCACTGATGACATCACTAATGACATCTCACATGACATCACTGATGACATCACTGATGACATCTCAAATGACATCACTGATGACATCACTGATGACATCATCCACGTGAAAATTTGATGCACCTCCTTACACCCTAATAGAACCTTTGATACATCCTCTCTAAAATAGAGACTATCATTTTTTAAACCATAGACACATCAATACCAGTTACTACATACTCTCTCACTGATTCCTGGATCTAGAGACACATCCACTCATTTACCCATACAGTCACTCATACGTGCAGTCTCTCATTGATAAAGCACTATCATATACACTGATGCAGCTATACAGACACTCACACAGTGTCACTCAGCCATAGAGGTACTCAAACACCTACTCAGTCACCCAAAGAACCAATCACACTGCCATTTACTCACCTATACAGTAATACACACACTACGTCACTTATTCATACAGATACAAACACAGACTTACTCTCTAATATAATCGCTGACACAAGCACACACTCATCCATACAACCACTGTCACAATGACTCACTCTCACATATAGTCATTTATATAGTCAAAAACTCACATATATTGCCTTTCAGATATGTAGTTACTCACACATGTACAACTGAGGCATCTAAAAACTCACCAACAGTCCTATACACACATTCACCCACAATAATTCCCTTCAGAGGAGCACACTTGAACCCATAAAGTCAGTGAATCAGTTACTCACACATCTATGCATGGAGTCAACCACCCCCACCCACCCACACAGACACTCACACACCCATACAGATACTCAGACAACAAATCAATAATCCATATAGACACTCAAATGCCTACTCACTAACCCATGGAGCAACTTACACACCAACCGACAGACTGATACAGACATTCACACAGTTTAGTCACTAACCCATGCATTCAGTAACAAACTTTAAATCACTCACTTATACAGTCAGTCACGCACCCACTAAATCATCCATTCAGACACTCATATACCCACTCATTGTTCAATAAACCTTTGCATACATATATAAAAAACATATTTAAACTTTACAGAAACACACAGTCACTGGATGATGTCATCAGTGATGTCATTTGAGATGGCATCAGTGCTGTCATCAGTGATGTCACTGACCATGTCATGAGTGATGTAATATGCGATGTCATCAGCAGGGCATTGCGGGGGCGCAAGTTATAGTTAGCTCAACTAACTATAACGTCCAAATTTCTCCGGTTTTGTACGAGTGAAATGTCCAACTAACTATAACATCCCTGAACCCTGTGGTTTTTTCAGTGAATATATATATATATATTATCTACTGGCGGTCGCCAGTAGATAGTTATAGTTACAACCTATTATCCATAGGAAATCCGCGACATTCTATTTGAAATAACTCTCTTGCCGGTTGACGTATCTTCGCGAAATTTTCAAACTTTGTGGCCCGCTCCGGTCCGCTCCTACCCTGAAAGTCTCGGGGGATTCGTCAAGCGGGGGCCTAGAAAAAGGGGGGTCCCAAAACACGTTTCCCCATGCACTTTTCCATAGGAAACTTTAGACACGGCTACAGCCCGAACTGCTGAACGGAATTACACCAAATTTGGCAAAGAGGTAGTTCTTGGTTCAGAAAGAACCCTTTTGTTAAATGGTGTAAATCCGTTCAGTAGTTGCTGAGAAAATGAAAAGTAAAAAGTTAGTGATATCTATGGCCGAGTAGGGTCCGCGTACCCTCAGCGCACCCTGCGCGCACCGTCCCGATCACGAGCTGCATGTTAATTGGTTGTCAGCTGGCTGTCAACATTCCGATTCAGGAAATGTTGGCAGCCATTTTGTCCCTCGGTAGAACCGAGGGACAGAAACAAGTGGGCAAAGCACACAAAGGGGGCAGGGTAGAAACACCCTGACCTCCTAGGTTTGCTCAGGGGTCCCACAAGGACCCCCTGGGCAAAAAAAAAAAATTAAAAAATCGGCAGGATGCGCTCAGGGTGCGCAAATCCTGCCGAAAAAATCGAAGCGCGGTCTCCCGCGCTCGATAGCACTGGCCTCGGGTGGCCCAAGTCCCGGGGGCATGGTGGGGGGATAATTTAATGTGTGGGGGCCTCAAGGGCCTCCAAGCCCCGGGACCGCCACCCCCGGGGCTTTTTGAAAATGGTGCGGGAGGGCTCTGAGCTCTCCCACAGCCCCGGGGACCACCACCTCCCCGGGCTTTTTTTAATTAAAAATAAAACCAGTGTGGGGGGCTCCAGCCCCCCACACGCCCGGGACCGCCACCTCCCCGGGCACTAAACATTTTAATATGGGGGTCCGTTACGGACCCCAGAGCCCCGGGGACCACCACCTCCCCGGGCTGTGTACTGAATGGGAGGGGGCCGCGCGGCCCCCTCCTGGAGCCCTTGATGGCCCTGGGGACCACCACCCCCAGGGTCGGCTCCTGCAGTGTCCCGGGGTGCCTACCCCCGGGACACTGTAGTTTGCTATGGCAGGACGGGAGCCTCGCGGCTCCCGTCCTGCCATAGCAAACTGCTTTGGATATTGGAAGAGAGAGCAGGGAAACCTGCTCTCTCTTCCAATATCCAAAGCGATTGCTTTTCCACATGGGGAGCAGCATGTCAGCTGCTCCCCATGTGGAACAGCAATGCCGGCTCCCAAGGGACGTGGGAGCCGGCGGGACTGTGGGGGATTGGGGACCCCCCACAGTCCCCAACGGAGAGGGCCAGCCCCGGGGATGGGGTCCCCGGGGCAGTAGTGGCCCGGGAGGGGGCCACGCGGCCCCCTCCCCAAAAAAGAGAAAATCATTTTTTTTTTAAAAATGGAAAGGCCGGCCCCGGGGGATGGGGTCCCCGGGCCTTAAAATGGCCAGAGGAGGGGGCCACGCTGCCCCCTCAAAATAAATATAGAGGCCATGCCCCGGGGATGGGGTCCCCGGGGCCAATACAGGCCCAGGGAAGGGGGCCACGCGGCCCCTTCCCGTTTTTTTTTTTTTGGGAAAAATTAAAGGTAGGGTAAGGCCCTGGGGGATGGGGTCCCCAGGGCCCAAAAAGAGAAAAAAGGAAGGGGGCTACACAGCCCCCCTTCAGGGGACAAAAAAAAAAAAAACGATCGGGCCCGCAGGCCCCGCCCCTTTCTTCACCACTCTGCAAACGCGCCCCTGGCGCGTTTGCAGAGGGGGAACAAATTCCCTTGAATACTGGGGGTCCTGAGGGCCAACTAGCCCACCAGGAACCTCCAGTATGCGCCAGGGGCTGCCTTGCAGAGACGTGTAGAGAGGCCACACCCCTTTTACACCTCTCTGCAACGCAGCTCTGTGGCGCTTTTGGAGGTATATGGTGGGCTAGTTGGACTCCGGGGACCCTCAGGATTCAAGGGGACTTAATCCCCAACTTAAAACGCGCCACGGGCGCGTTTAGCACAGTGGTGAAGGGAGGGGCGGGGCTTCAGCTGACATGTGTGCAAACAGGCCCCGTGGCGCGTTTTAAGATGGGGAATTAAATCCTCTTCAATCCTGAGGGTCCCTGGGGCCAACTAGCCCAACAGGTACATCCAGAAAGCGCCACAGAGCTGCGTTGCAGAGAGGTGTAAAAGGGGTGTGGCCTCTCTACACGTCTCTGCAACGCAGCCCCTGGCGCATATTGGAGGTTCCTGGTGGGCTAGTTGGCCCCTAGGGACCCTCAGGATTCAAGGGGACTTAATCCCCAACTTAAAACGCGCCACGGGGCGCGTTTGCACAGATGTCACCTCAGGCCCCGCCCCTCCCTTCACCATTGTGCAAATATTCCTCTAAAATCAGCCAAAATACGAATTCCGATTTACTCACCTGTTATAAGGAGAGACCTCAGTGCTGTATCTTTCAGCCCAGTACTGGTCCTGAAAAGTAATTTTAACCGTACTTACCAGTAACTTGAATTTCCTTCCATAGGCTAACATTGACTGGTTTCAATTGGAAATTCTTCTAAGTGTGGAGTTTTGGAACTTTAAAATATTCCTGTAAAATCAGCCGAAATACGAATTCCGATTTACTCACCTGTTATCAGGAGAGACCTCAGTGATGCATCTTTCAGCCCAGTACTGGTCCTGAAAAGTAATTTTAACCGTACTTACCGGTAACTTGAATTTCCTTCATAAGCTAACATTGACTGGTTTCACTTGGAAATTCTTCTAAGTGTGGAGTTTTGGAACTTTAAAATATTCCTCTAAAATCAGCCGAAATACGAATTCCGATTTACTCACCTGTTATCAGGAGAGACCTCAGTGCTGCATCTTTCAGCCCAGTACTGATCCTGAAAAGTAATTTTAACCGTACTTACCGGTAACTTGAATTTCCTTCATAGGCTAACATTGACTGGTTTCACTTGGAAATTCTTCTAAGTGTGGAGTTGTGGAACTTTAAAATATTCCTCTAAAATCAGCCGAAATACGAATTCCGATTTACTCACCTGTTATCAGGAGAGACCTCAGTGCTGCATCTTTCAGCCCAGTACTGATCCTGAAAAGTAATTTTAACCGTACTTACCGGTAACTTGAATTTCCTTCATAGGCTAACATTGACTGGTTTCACTTGGAAATTCTTCTAAGTTTTGATTTTTGAAACATACAAATATTCCTCTAAAATCAGCCGAAATCCGAATTCTGATTTACTCACCTGTTATCAGGAGAGACCTCAGTGCTGCATCTTTCAGCCCAGTACTGGTCCTGAAAAGTAATTTTAACCGTACTTACCAGTAACTTGAATTTCCTTCCATAGGCTAACATTGACTGGTTTCACTTGGAAATTCTTCTAAGTGTGGAGTTTTGGAACTTTAAAATATTCCTCTAAAATCAGCCGAAATCCGAATTCTGATTTACTCACCTGTTATCAGGAGAGACCTCAGTGCTGCATCTTTCAGCCCAGTACTGATCCTCAAAATTAATTTTAACCGTACTTACCGGTAACTTGAATTTCCTTCATAGGCTAACATTGACTGGTTTCACTTGGAAATTCTTCTAAGTGTGGAGTTTTGGAACTTTATAATATTCCTCTAAAATCAACCAAAGTACGAATTCCAATTTACTCACCTGTTATCAGGAGAGAACCCAGTGCTGCATCTTTTAGCCCAGCACTGACCCTGAAAAGTAATTTTAACCGTACTTACCAGTAACTTATATTTTCTTCCATAGGAATCCTTTGTCTGGTTTTCAGCAGAAAAGTTTCAAAGTGTCGATTTTCACAAACTACAAATATTCCTTAAAAATCGCCTGTATGACTTAAACGCATTCTTTCAACTGTTTACAGGAGATGCACCAGGGCTGGATCCAGGATCCAACACTGAGTAACAAAAAGTAACGATAACAGTTTTTACCTCCTAAGTGAATTTCCTTCCAAAGGATAACATTGGTCATTCTATGAGAAAAAGTTTCTAAGTATCAACTTTTAAAATACAATAATATTCCTTAAAAATCACGACTGTAACCAAAACGCTTTTACTCAACTGTTTACAGGAGATGTCCCAGGACTGAATCTAGGATCCAGTCCTGCGGTTAGAAAAGTAATCCATAAAGTAACTAATTGCATTTAACTAGAAATTCACATTGAGCTGAATGTTGCATTGTGTTTGAAAATGTGTTGCCCATTGCAACAACTGTAACTACTGTACTTAAAAGTCTATTGCCTATGTGCAAAGTATTTAAACTAAAGTAATTCATTCTGAGAAAGTATTTTTGTAATGTATAATATAATTACAATGTAATTTAAAAATAAAATATGTAAAAAAAAATGTTTTCTAAAAAATTTCGAAATCAGTATGAAAAAATTTGTATAACAATTAATACATTTAAAAATTGTCATTTACAAAACCTTTGAAATTCACTGAAAAACCGTAGGTTTCAGACATGTTATAGTTACAAATTAGCATTTAAAAAACCTTTGAAATTCACTGAAAAAACCATAGGTTTTAGGGACGTTATAGTTACAAATTAGCATTTAAAAACCTTTGAAATTCACTGGAAAAACCATAGGTTTTAGGGACAGTTATAGTTAGTTGGACATTGCACTCAGTACAAAACCCGTGAAATTCCCCGTTATAGTTAGTTCAGCTAACTATAACTCGCGCCCGCAATGCACTGCTGATGACGTCACATATTACATCACTCATGACATGGTCAGTGACATCACTGATGACATCACTGATGACATCTCAAATGACATCACTGATGACATCATCCACGTGATAATCTGATGCAGCTCTTCACACCCTAATATAACCTTTGATACACCCAATCTAAATTACAGACTGCCATTCGCAAAACCATAGACACTCCAACACCAATAACTACATACCCACTCACTGATTCTTAGGTCTACACACACACATCCACTCACTCACCCGTACAGTCACTCATACTTATGGTCACTCAATACAGGACTATCATATGCACTCTTACTCCTATATAGACACTCAAACACCGCCACTCATCCATAGAGGTACTCACACACCTAGTCAGTCATGCAAATAATTAAACACACTGCCATTTACTCACCTATACAGTTATACACACACCAGCTCACTTAATCATACAAATACTAGCACATTGTTACGCTCTTATACAATCACTGATACAAGCACACACTCATCCATACAGCCACTATCACAATCACTCACTCTGCTTATAGCTATTTATATACTCCAACACACATATATACTGCCTTTCACATATGTAGTTACTCACACATGTACCACTGGGACATACATTCACTCACTAACACACTCTTACACACACTTACCCACCCATACAGTCTATCACAGATGCACTCTTGAAACCATCCACCCAGTGAATCACCCACTCACACATCTATGCACAGTCGCACACACCCCATCCACACAAACACTCAGGCACCCATACAGATACTCAGACAACAACTCAATAACTCTTATAGACACTCATGTAGCTATTCACAAACCCATGCAGCCACTTACACAGCAACAGACAGATACAGACATTCACCCAGTTTAGTCACTAACCCATGCATTCAGTAAGATACGTTTAATCACTCACTTATAGAATTAGTCACGCACCTACTAAATCATCCATACAGACACTTATACACCCACTCATTCTTCAATACGCCTTTCCCTATATATATAAAAAATATTTAAACTTTACAGAAACACACAGTCACTGGATGATGTCATCAGTGATGTCATTTGAGATGTCATCAGTGATGTCATCAGTGATGTCACTGACCATGTCATGAGTGATGTAATATGTGACGTCATCAGCAGTGCATTGCGGGGCGCGAGTTATAGTTAGCTGAACTAACTATAACGGGGAATTTCACGGGTTTTGTACGAGTGCAATGTCCAACTAACTATAACTGTCCCTAAAACCTATGGTTTTTCCAGTGAATTTCAAAGGTTTTTTAAATGCTAATTTGTAACTATAACGTCCCTAAAACCTATGGTTTTTTCAGTGAATATATATACATATAGCCTTTCCATGGGAAGAGCATTATTTGTTTTGCTTATAACTTTGGCACCATTTGACGAATCCTCACGAAATGCTCAAGACCAGTTTCCCAATCACTTCAGGTGCTGTCTGGAAAGTTAGAAAGTTTCGGGGTGATCTGTCAAGTAGTGACCAAGAAAAAAGAGGGTCCCAAATTTCTTCCCTGTGATTTCCCATATGTATTTTAGACATGACTACAGCCCCAACCACTGATCTGAATTACACCAAATTTGGCAGAAAGCTAGATCTTGGTCCAAAAAGAGTGCTTTTTATAATTTGGTGTAAATCCTTTCAGTAATCTTAGAGTTATTATAGTAAAAATATTTATGTATATCTAGAGATGCGGGTCCAGCATGGATCCACCGTGGCAAATCCGTGAAGCCCCATGCCACCAGCAATGCTGTGATTGACTGGCCTGTGCGGGGATTCTGCTCATACACAGAACTATGCACAAGAAAACAGGACCTCAGTAAATAGGGGTGTACCTCCTATCACCTTAGTACCCAAAATCCCAACCGACTAGCAATAGTGTCTCATTCGGTCTCCTACAAATATCAAGAAGCTACGAATGTTTAGACAACCCAGAACACGAGCACTCCCGACTCACCTCAGAGTCGCGGGAACAAGACACTCTTTCGCTCTCACGTACTTGTCCACAATAAAAATAATCAGAGTCACTAAATAAGTTCAAAATGTTTATTTTGACTATTGTGATTCATGAAACAGTATGCGAACCACAACTAGCAGCAAAATGCATAAGGCAAGAATCATTGGCATTGTTACAATACCATAGAATATAAAAGGAGTCGTCATTTTATAAAGACTGTGAAAAAGGCAAAATAACTGGGCCTAATCACCCTCCCCACGGCAGTAAGAAGTTGTTTTATATAACAGAAGATCTCTAGGCGTTATTAGCAGACCCCTACCTGAAAGCCTAAACCCAAGGGTTTACATCATAAGAACAGCAGCGCTCAGCTCCATGGAACGGCTTTCTTCGAGTGTGTTTCAAAAACATGCAACAACGTTATATCAAAGCATGATTCTTCCACATTGCAGCTGTTGGTAACATGTTTTGTCTAGGTAATAGGGACTAACCAGAACAGAATAACAAGAGACATTGTTGACCGACCTTGCACATTATGTTCAAACAGAATTGAAGGGAAGGCTGAGATCGTGAAAAACAATCTGTTATCATGTACAGGGCAGAGGCAAAGTGTTGCGAAAACAAACGCTTAGCAGAGGTGTGCGCAAAAGCAGCAGCATAGGGCAAGCAAAACTCATGCTAACTTAGCAATGTCGACAATGTGTCTTAGGGCCAAATAACCCCATATAACACCCTCCCCCTGGTAAGTCAGTAGGACATAGACAGAAGAACAAAAACAGAGTTCAGAAGTCAGGCATTGTTTAAAAAAAACAAATCGGAAAAAAAGGGAAAGTTCGAAAAAAGCTGAAGGCACGGTGATCTTGAAACAAAAGAGTCTCTATGTCAGACAGTGGAGTAGGGACAACCCAAGTAGTCAATCCATGAAGGTTTGGGTGCAAATGAATGCAATTCCTTCCAATAGTTCATCATTGTCATTGGTGGAAAAAAACGATGACATCCAATTTAGTAAGTCGAAGGAACAATCATGTTCCTCACAAACATGAGCATCCAAAAATAGAAAAGGCAAACTTGCGTGATATTCAATGAAACTTTATTGTAGGAAAGCTTGCGCAGCCGCACAGATATCCCATTGATCCAAGATGCCAAGTAAAGCTGCACGCGTCATTAGACCATCTTCAGAACAGGCCACATCATACGTCTCTAAGGGACCCTTCAACCGGCTGAAATCAGGGATTGGACACCACGTGTTCGATAAGCAAAGCTCCATCGCCCAGGAGAAATGACATCGTTTGCAATGAAGCACTGGTTGCACGCGAGTAAAATAGGCAATGCGGAATGTAAAGTCGTAAGTTACGCCAAGTGTGGCTAAAGGCAAGCATCCAAAAGCCTCATATAGGCGATCACGATACAGTTGTAGCTGTGCCGGGCTGTGCAGAGCCACAAAGCGAGCAGCCATTGCGAGGCACAAGGATGAGAAGCAGGACACCAGCAGCCAGCACCAATATTAAGGGAAACCCTCCTAAAACGCTGGAAAAGAGAGAATGAATAAAAGCCGGTATTACCCCGAATATAGTTTGAAAGGAAGAGACCAGGCCAGATCCCACACATTTAAAAAAATGGGCAAGGCCTGTCGTATCAGATGCATTAAATATTTGATGAATTAATTCCCCAAAATGAAGTGGGAGGTTAGTGTTAAGAAGCGACTGTATCTCACTTGAGGTCCGAGCCACCTGCAGTCTGAATGTTTCACGGGCGGAAGTGAGGGCCACCTCCTGTTGGAATAAAAGGGCTTTGAGCCTGCTCAACTTGTTGAACTCTGTTTTCAAAGTCGGAATGGAGGGCCAAAGCGAAGAATGTAAACTCCCATGCGGGGGCGGGAAAAGGACATTGCTAAAGCAAGTTACGCGCTGGGAAACAGTTACCAAATATGGGACACCCGCCCGCAAACCACAGCAGTCTTGATTGTTTAAAATGAGATAGCTGCCATTAGTAAGCAATGTAAAGAGAGGCATTATGGATGGTACTGCGGTCCCTTTCAAAAAGCAAGCTAGATTGGGCGCTGACACGTTACACTCGCCATGCAACTTAACGTGTTTGCACACAAGAGAGTGACCCACTACCAAATCACACTCCTCCCCTGTGAGGAAAACTTCTTTATCCTCCCTCAAACACCGATAAGCAAAGGGCAGGACCCATAATGCATGCAGAAAAGCAGTGCCAAGCGGTTCAAAGCGGCCCACAGGAAAGTGTTGCATACATGATTCAAATTGAAAAAGTGAAAAGGGCAAAGTGATAACGCCATGAATTAACCAAACAGCAGAGACCGTTTCCGCTACAGAGAACGGCAAAGGCTCCAATTGATCAATATGTAACAGCGTGTATACAGCATCTTTCATGGACATAAACTTCTGTTTATCAGTCAGGTTAAAAGGCAAAAATAAAGCAGTGGCATTCAAGTAATCCCAAGGCACTTTACCCATTTTCAGTGTCTGCAACGTCCAAGCAAATTGCATGACCGACCGTAACTGGTTCTGACCATGCTATAACACAGAAACATCACTTTGCACAATATCTATTACAGAAGAAACAATATTGTCTAAGGTGTAAATGCGGGAAGAAAGCATGTTAATGCTGTTGTCCACTACAGCAAGGACTTTTTCCAAGTTTGCCTGGTCAATTTGACGCAGACGGAAGGCGGCTTCCATCTGTGAAAGTTTCCAAATTTCATTATAAGAGGCATAAAGAAATCGCTTGGCCCTTGGATTACATGGGCCTAGGAGAAAATCAGCCAAATCTATATTGTGCGATAGGATTGAAAGGTGCTGTTTGACAGATGCAAGGGTAGAGTGTTCTAGCCACTGCTGGCACAATTTACCTACCGAGTATGTAGTCACAGAATGATGAGGTGGATAACAAGGATCAGGCTTAGTCTGAAAGAAACCAGGTGTAACGTTATAGAAACGCAACTGGCATGCATTAGCATTATATTGCCACAACAACCATCCTAATGGATCAATTTCAGAAACATTAAAGGAGGCATTTTGAAGGAGAGCCTGCAAAGCCTCAATGGTGTAGTTCTTATGTAACCACCAATAATTATATTCAGCCAATGATGGAATATACGGGGTATTTAGGTTTTTGACAGTTGCAAGGCCATAACAGGATGTTTGGTAAATGGTTTCATTTAAAAACAGCAATTGAGTCGGGATCAGGCAGGCACGATGTAATGCCTCAGTGCCCTGAACCTGCCATGGCTTTGTGCCCCAGATTGATTTTAAATCTATAGTCTGTTTCCAATGTTCATAACCATGTGTGGCCAACTGCGTTCTAAACGAGTTGGTGTAAATTAGTTTAGTGTGGGATAACAGGTACTTCGATGTAGGGGATTTTTGAAGCCTAAAATAATAGGATTCAGGATTAGTCAAATCATAGTTAGAAAAATAGGTGAACTTATCCCGAAGCGTTTTAGAACTCCCTGTAAGGGAGTTGGACAATGTTCCCATTGGGTAAAATTAAAAACAGGTCTCATGGTGTTTGATTTGTGTAAAAAATGATGCCCATAATGTTGATAGCAAAAGAGATCACCATAATTGGCAGAATTTAAATACAAATCTTCAGCATCAAAGGCAGCATAATATTTTAAATCAGAAAACAGTGCATGAACGGCCTGCACATCCCAATCATCCGAATGTATGTCCCGTGTCACCACATCTCCTAATGAGACGCAGAACACGTATGGAACTCTAAGGACCTCTGTCGGGCCATGGATTTTGTAAGCTACTTTGTCCCAAACGATGCCATCATGAACAGGAAAAGCTGAAATATTCACAAAAGTCTTGTCACGTTTCATGATATGGGACAATGTGTGAGGAGCCAAAGTTCCATCGACCATTTTTACTGCAGAGCGTTCAGGGAGATAATGGCCATTTATGAGTAAAAAGAACACTGTCACAAATCCAATTGACATGAAGAGGAATATTAAGATAAGCACCAACCAAATGTAGGTCCATGGGGGAACGAAGCATGTCTTTTTGAACCAGGAGTAAAAGATACGCAACCTAGACTTAGGAGTATCAGGCAAACTGGATGACGAGGAGGACGTGGCAGAAGAAAGGTGTGCCGGTTCTCCTTCACAGGCACTCACTGGACTTGCAAGCAAAGGTGAAAGTGTTGAATCGTCCATTCGTACTCGTGGGCTAGATGGTATCTCACACACGGAATCAGTAGCCGGAAAAGGACACACAATATCCATCGCAGAAGATGATTGTCGCATAGGCAGAAGATCAATTACAGTGTCCATCAAATGAGCAGACATCCGTGTGGCAGCAGATGATGACAAAGTTAATGGTGCTAAGGATATTGCGTTGCACAAAACTGCAGGTGTCACACTATTCAGAATCGGCCACATGGTGTAACTTTACATTGTCCACTGAGATGTATCTGTTGTCTTTGCGACCTGGCAATGGTGGTAGAATGACAGTACGAGTACCCTTCAGTCCAAGTACAGAAACCGGAGCACGATAAGAGGGACCAAATTCTTTTTTGTTTTCAATCTTCTCCCGCACCAGAACTCCAACTTTAGGAAGCCAACCGGTAACAGGAATCAGTTGTGCATCAGCAGGCGAAGATGGTAAATGCTCAGTTGCCAGAGTATCACGGGACTTTTGTAGATCCTGTAACATAGCGGAATGATTATCTACGTCAAACTTAGAGGCAGCCGCCACAATGTCCAGACCATCAAGGTCAGGAACAAACATGTGAAAGCCAAAGAGCATTTCGTAAGGGGTCCGCCCACCCAGAGATCTTCTAGGGAGATCATTTAATGCACGTTGGTCCCCATACAAGTGGGACAGCCAGTCCCTGCCAGTACCTAAGACTCTAGCTGTCAAGGATTGCTTTAAGTCACGGTTCACTCGCTCCACAACTGTATTGCCCTCAGGCCTGTATGGAGACGAAAACTGCACCTGTACCCCCAACAACTTCATTGCATCCTTGTAAGCCTTAGAGGCAAACGCTGGACCTTGATCAGAATGGAAGGTACCACAGGCAAACATCCCGATAAAGACACGCAAATCCCTGATGACATTTCAAGCATCAGCACTACGTTGTGGCCATACCCACAGGAATCGAGTGCAGGAATCAACCGCAACCAAGATATACTTGTATGCAGTATCAGAAGAAAGAGGACCGCAGTGATCAAGATAGACACAGCCAAAATGTCTATTAGAAATACATAGCTGTGTTTGTGGCGGTCTTGGGACTGTAGAAGGCTTGATTTGTTGACAAACATCACAGCAAAGAACATAGTTACGAGTCTGTTTAGATAAACCACGCCACCAATAACTTTGCTGAAGAATAGAGACTGTTGCCGACACACCAGCATGTGCCGAAGCAATGCCTTCGTGTGCGGCCTTGATCAAAGCTTGTCTGCGGTCAGAGTTGGGAATCAGCCGATCCCCAACTGAAGGAATGGTAGCATAAGGAACCTGTTTGGGAGTTACATGATAAGAGTATCTAGAAGGGAAACCCACAGGATAATTACCTCCCTCCCTAATTGCAGCGACCGCTGCCAGAATTTCATGATCAACCTTAGTCATAGATCTTGTAACTGCTGCTACGGAACACGTGGCTACTGCAGACTTGGCCGCTTCATCAGCCAGAGAATTACCAAGAGTGTGTGTTCCGATACGCTGGTGGCCAAGAGTGTGACTAACATGTGTGAGAGGCAGACGTTGTTTAAGATCTGCGACCCGAACCCAAAGTGTTTTATGCTTAATTGCGCTGCCTTTAGAATCGCGGTAATCATTTTGAGACCAAAAGAATAAGTTGTCATTGAACGACTGGACACAATAGTAAGAATCGCACACAATAAGAGTATTCACAAGAGGATCAGCAAACTCCAGAGTTAGAACAAGAGCACGCAGCTCGGTCAATTGCGCTGTGCAGTTTCCTAGTGCCTGTGTGTGCACAATGGATGACGTAAACTCTCCATCTTCAATGGAGCCAGCCACAATAGCACAAGCCGCTGAATAAGCATGTTTGGAACCCGTGGCCGGTTGCGCTGAGCCATCGGTATAAATGATGCTTTTGTACTCACACAGAGGAAGAAGGGACAAAGGAGGAGGATGAACAAATTCATACTGCAAAAACTCCTGAGTCTGAAGAGATGGATCAAAGACAAATGTGACATCCGAAGACGTCAAAGAAGTAGCCCACTGAATCCAATGTGGGTGCAATGCCTTAGAGTTAGGCACACTAGCTTTAGTCACCGCTTCCAAAGCAGGGAAGGGAGTGACCATAAGAATGCGTTTGCCCTGTGCCAGTGAGCGTTCCTTCAGAATCGCCATCTGCACCGCAGTTAAGATTTTCTCGACAGAGGAAAAACGCATTTCAGCGGCAGTGTACAAGTGCGATTTGTATGCAATAGGTATTGTGTCTCCTTCATTGAACGTTAAGTACGTGAAACCCACTGCCCCTGAAATGATACGTATTACCAGGTTGGTGGTGTTATCACGAGTCATTAAGAAGTTAGTCGCAAGCAAATCCGCCTGCAAAGACTGCAGAACGGAAGTATGTTCCGGAAGCCAGCTGGCAGAAGAAAACTTAGGTTGTATCAACGCATAAAGCGGTTTGATACGCTGGGCATAATCGGGAATGTAAGTCCTCCCGAAATTTAAAAAACCCAGCAGGGATTGTAACTTTTTCAAAGAAGAAGGTGGCTGCAGATGTGCACATTTCTCTAGGAAGTGAGGTGCAAGACCCTTTCCCTCATTATTGAGCTCGTAGCCCAAAAAGAGCACTGCCAGATGGGCAATGTGTGACTTTGCAAAATTAAATTTATAACCGTAGTCGGCAAAAGACAATATTATGTGGTCGACTCGGTCAAGATGCGGCGCAAGGTCGTCGTCAGTCAAATAGATGTCATCAACAGACAACAAGGCCTCAGGGTCAATGTCATGCAACAAAGACACAATGCGTGCCGCAAATGCCCCGGGGCTGTTCTTGTACCCCATAGGCAACCGTGTAAATTTTTTCTGATTTCCGACGGCACTGAATGCTGTCAGGTCACCACTCGCACGGTCGAGATTGTGACTGTAGAAACCATTCGAAATGTCAAGTGTCTTTTGTATTTTTTACGAACAATATTATTCACCAGCGCTGAACTGTATGTGTTTTGGACCGCAAAGGTGCGACAATGGCTGTTCAAATTCCTATAATCCAATACAATCCGAAAAGTACCATCAGGTTTAGGGATAGTAAAGAGAGGATTATTCATAGGTGATACACATGACTCAATGACCCCCTGATACTCTAATTGTCTTAGAATGTCACAAACCGAAGCTTTTGCTTCTCGTTTGATGGGATATTGAGGTTGAGGTTGTGGCATAGAGCGCAATGGTATTTCATGAGCTGGCGAATCAACGTCCCAACCCACCTGATTGCGATACACCACTGGGGCTAAGGCTAAAGCCCATTCCTGTGCGAAAGCCTGCGCTTGTTCCTCAGGGACACAACGTGAAAAATTCGGAAGTATCACATCTTCCCCACGAGAAAAGGATAACACAAAGGGTGGCGGCCAATCTTTCACCGCCAATAAAATGTCATATGTAGCGGTTAGATTCTCCCAGAAAACAACCTTAATGGGACGCAGTATATCACCTTCAAATTGGAAAATCACTTCATGTAGTCTATCCGGGGGGCAACCCGGGTATCTGCAGTCTCAATAGTAACAAATGTGCCAGTTGCTGTCACATCCAGACGGGGACGTAGAGCCTCCCTGACTATGGTAACTTCCGCCGCACTGTCGAGCAGAGTCACTGCCCAAGCCCAATCCAGGAGTCGCGTCCGCACCGTCTGTGGCATATCTCGCTGTTAAAGCGGCAACCTTTTTCTTTTGAAAAGGAGGACGGGTTCGTGCGGAATCACCCTGCTTGTCCTTGACTTCAAACTGTCGAGGCTGTTCACGAAGTTGTGATGCAGGTTGACTTCTACCTCGATCCTGGCGATCCCCTCCACCGACTTGTGAGCCTGATGCTTCCTGTAAAGAACGAGGAGAACGTTGGTCAGGAACCTGAAACCTTTCAGGAGACTTAATTTTAGCGCGATCGCGCAAGTCATAAGTACGTTCAGAAGCATCAGGGGTCGCTGAACTGGCACGCGAACCCTGCTTCTGTTGTTGGGAACCCTGTTTCTTATTTCTTTGCCAATTCTTTTTAGGAAAGAGAGGGCGCCCATCCTTGTCAGGCTGGGCTTTCTGTTGTACTTGAGACTGCGTTTGTATTTGAGTCGTAGGCTTATTTCCCAGACTATTGCGGCCTATGGTTTTGTAAGCCTTTGCAATAATCTTTGGTAATTCTCGTGGTCTGTCAGGCTCCGCGACCGCCTCTAAGCAGTTTGCTACTTGAAAGCTAATGGCATCGCCCTTGACATTTGCAAGGATCATATCAGCAACCACATCGAACACTCCCACCAGTCTCATCCCCAGCTCAACAGCCGCTTCTGCCCCATGTTCATCTTGAATGCGCTTAATAACAGAGGGGAGTACGGTCATGGAGGGGGTGCCGAAACACATAGAATATACCGCTGCAAACACCCTGCCCCAGGTGTTACAATCAGCCAATTCGGGAATCAAGTCTTTAGGTAAACTAATAGTTAAGATCCTGTGTTTATCCACAGGAGTGGTATTAGGAAAGACAGCTTCTATCTGTCCAAATTTCTTGGCAAGCCAATAAGGAAACTCATCCTTATTCTGTGGGCGCTTGCCCATGACAGAATTAACAATAACGGGACTGATGGTTACGCCACCAGGACCCGCAGGTTGTACCGCAGCGCCAGGTGGTCCCACCTGGACAGTGCGTGTTACGTACTGTATTACAGCTCTATAGACGCGTACCAACAATGTATGCAAGACGCGGAGCTGTGCCAGAGTTGCAGTTGTTAAAGCACGTGGGTGCGGGGTAAACCCAGCCAAAACGGGCCATGTGGCCCCATCTATAGATAAAGGGCCTAAACGGACTACCGTTAATGGGTGAGGAAGGGCGCCATTAAACCAAATACGGTGTTGCCAAGCTGTAAGCGGAATATCAAGCGCTCTATAAGGCTGATACTGCTGAGGAACGGCGGTGGCAGCATATGTGTGAAACAAATCATCAGTACCATCCACCGCCAGAAATGTGACCCAAGAATAAAAAACTTCAAACTGCTTCCACCACAAAAATAAGTGCGGCCCCAGCATCAGGGACCGCATAATGAGTCAAGTGCGCCCTCAGCGCGGCTCTTCTATGAGCCGGAATATCAACTACAGCCATTATAGAGAAGACAGTAGAACAACTTAAAAAGTGGCAGCGCAAACTCGGGTTATAAGAAAAGAAATACCTTTTAAAACTTCAAGCTTGAATAAACCTATAAAAATGTCAATATCGGAGGTTACTCCATCACAGCTGTCTCCGGAAACAGAAGTGAGGGTATTGTGGACCAGCACGAGCACTACTCAAGCGTCTCGCAGATGAGAACCAGACCAAACGTTGGCGGCACCATGTTGCGGGGATTCTGCTCATACACAGAACTATGCACAAGAAAACAGGACCTCAGTAAATAGGGGTATACCTCCTATCACCTTAGTACCCAAAATCCCAACCGACTAGCAATAGTGTCTCATTCGGTCTCCTACAAATATCAAGAAGCTACAAATGTTTAGACAACCCAGAACACGAGCACTCCCGACTCACCTCAGAGTCGCGGGAACAAGACACTCTTTCGCTCTCACGTACTTGTCCACAATAAAAATAATCAGAGTCACTAAATAAGTTCAAAATGTTTATTTTGACTATAGTGATTCATGAAACAGTATGCGAACCACAACTAGCAGCAAAATGCATAATGCAAGAATCATTAGCATTGTTACAATACCATAGAATATAAAAGGAGTCGTCATTTTATAAAGACTGTGAAAAAGGCAAAATAACTGGGCCTATTCACCCTCCCCACGGCAGTAAGAAGTTATTTTATATAACAGAAGATCTCTAGGCGTTATTAGCAGACCCCTACCTGAAAGCCTAAACCCAAGGGTTTACATCATAGGAACAGCAGCGCTCAGCTCCATGGAACGGCTTTCTTCGAGTGTGTTTCAAAAACATGCAACAACGTTATATCAAAGCACGATTCTTCCACATTGCAGCTGTTGGTAACATGTTTTGTCTAGGTAATAGGGACTGACCAGAACAGAATAACAAGAGACATTGTTGACCGACCTTGCACATTATGTTCAGACAGAATTGAAGGGAAGGTTGAGAACGTGAAAAACAATCTGTTATCATGTACAGGGCAGAGGCAAAGTGTCGCGAAAACAAATGCTTAGCAGAGGCGTGCGCAAAAGCAGCAGCATAGGGCAAGCAAAACTCATGCTAACTTAGCAATGTCGACAATGTGTCTTAGGGCCTAATAACCCCATATAACAGGCCGCAACCTGAGAGGAAAGTTGTGGCTGCAAATTTGTGCTTCAGGACTTGGTTGGTTTACAGGGCAAAAATACAATTTAAAAGTGAAGGATGGGGTCAGGGTAGAGGCACCCTGACCTGATGGGACTGATGGAGGGGTCTGTGGGTGACCCCACATGGGCAAGAAATTGTCCAAAAATGTTTTTTTAGCATGCAAGGGTCCGCCGATCCACTGCAGCACTCAGTGTGACCCTCTGTGTGCTTCATGGTGGATCCGTGGATCCAGATGCCCTTTAAAAAAACATATACACCCACTCACAGACCCACACACATACTCACACACTTACTTATACACTCACACACCCACTTATAAACCCACACAGCCATTCACACACCCACTCACACACCTATACAGCCACTGACTGATCCAATCACAGACCTACATTACAATTCACACACCCACTCACAGACCCACACAACCACTCCCACACCCACTCACACTCATACAGACACTCACATATACAATCAAAGACCCACAAAACCACTGACACACCCACTCACAGACCCACTCATACCCCCACTCAAACATCCTCTCACACACTCAAATAACTGCTTACACACCGTCACAACCACTCACACACCCATATAGCCACTCACAAACCCACTCAAAAGACCCCCAAAACCACTCACATATCCACTCACAGACCCATACAGCCACTCCCATACCCACTCGCACACCCATACAGACACTCACACACCCAATCACAGACCCACAAAACCACTGACACACCCACTCACAGACCCATGCAGCCAATCACACATGTACTAACACATCCTCTCACACACTCAAACAACCACTCACACACCCACTCACAAACCCACAAAGCCACTCACATACCCTGACAACCACTCACACACTGATACAGCCACTCACACACCCACTCACAGACCTACAAAACCACTCACATACCCACTCACAGACCCATACAGCCACTCACACATGCACTCACTCACCCACTTATATACCCACTCACATACCCATTCACACACTCACTCACAAACCCACAAAACTACTCACACACTCACTCACAGACCCTCACACCCACTCACACACCCACTCACAGACCCACAAAACCATTCACACACCCACAAAACCTCTTACACACTCACACACCACACAGTCACTCATATACCCACTTACACACCCGCACAACCACTCACACACTCACCCACAAACTCATACAGCCACTCTCACACCCACTCACAGGCCCATAAAACCACTCACACACCCAAACACAGACCTATACAGCCACTCATACCCACAGTCACACACTCAGTTACACCCCACACAACCACTCATTTAAAGGGGAACATATCTCTGACAGGCAAATGCAAGTCACACTGTAGCCTGCCCTTACTTATGTTGAGGTAGACAGGCTGGCATCTCCCCCCAGAGAGGGAAAACCTGTTGTAGAACTTATTTTTGAGGAGGAGTTGCTCAGTAAACTGTACACACCTCAGAGGTGTGCCCATAGCTTTGACCCAGGGAAGACGGGTTCTGACATCTTGGATTTGGGTAGAGTTGTGCACTGTGGGATTGTTTAGTGTCAATCTTCCAGAAAGATATGCAGGAGTGGGTAGGGTTGCCTGTGGGAATTTTTTCAATATTGGTTAGGGAGTTCTCCCCACCCACAAACTCGAAATTGGCTTAAAAGTGGCAACCCTGGCTACCAGCCTCAGAACACTACTGGTGTCGGAAAGAACAGAAGAAGGACTGCAACTTCTGAACCTGTGGACCTCAGAAAGAAAGGCTGCCCCAAGGAAGACTGCACATGCTGAACCAAAGACAGAATGTCAGAGAAAAGTTCTGCTCCTGCTGTTGACTTCATTGAGAGAGACCCTAAGGGCAGGACCTGCTACCCACTCATGCCAAGGACAAACCAGTGGACTCCAAGTGCTAGTTGATTAGCCTCCTATTAAGCACCAAGGGCAAAAAAGCTAAAGAAGCCCTGCATCTGCAAGAGCCCAGCTGAACAGTAACTACAGGATTTGCCCTGAACCCGACTGTTGCACTCTGGGAGATCAAGTCCTAGCACCTGCAAGGCACCTGCAAGGTCCTAGGCCCATGGTTGGTGCTAGAGTGAACTCTTCCACCTGGAAAAACTGTAGCTTGCAAGCTGAAAGTTCAAAGATAACAGTATTTGGAAATGAACCATAGGCTACCACACCACTGATACTCTGATTCACATCGTTGTGGAAGCCTCAGTGGAACAACAACTTCAGATTGCTCCCCTGAAAAGCTCTGGCAGTTTGTAGATAACCTTGAACTCCTGTCAACAACTAAAACTCTTACAGGGCCGATGAACCTCACATGTCCGCTGATGTCATCCCCAGTTCTGGATTCAAGCTGCAGAGTACCCCACCCATGAGCCACTTTGACGAAGAAAAGAACCAGAAGTTTCTAAGTGCGAAGGTAAAAACTAGACCGGGACGAAACCGGCCCCTGCATCTGCCCGACATTCCATTGTGGTCGACCTGAGATTTTGATTTTGGCCCAGATCCTGGCGTTCAAGGCTCATAGACTACTTCTAAAAGTGAAAAACAGTGATTTATGAAACTTTTTGAGTGAATTGCAGTGATTTTTAAAAAAGTTTGAAAAATCATAACTCAGGATTTCAATGTTAGATTTTTCTTGTTTTGGTGTCTATGGAAAGATGAAAAAATATACACTATTTTTATAAATTGGAGTGCAAATGTTTATTTTGGCACATTTCTTAATTATTACCAGTTTTGGTACTGATAAATGCTTTAAACTTGCTTCCTTTGTTTTAAAACTGACTGCTTTGTGCCACAGCTACCCAGGACTGAGCTGTGGTTTAAATTTTAAAATAACCTACCTAGATCAGATAGAGAATAATGATATTACTAGTTGGTGAGGTCAAGTGTCTCCAACTAATAAGCCACTTTCTCTCAGAAGTTTCATGGTTGACTATATGCTGACATGTCCATCATTTGGAGACCAGGAAGGAAGGAGTCATAGAGAGAAACAAAATTTGACAGATGTAAGATATTTGAGGCTAGGTCTGGGCAGAGCTTGTGGACTTTTACTCCACGGAATTACGCGGAGTTACTGAAAATTTTCGCCAAATTCCTTGGAGTTCCGTGAGGAGGTGGAGTATTGCTCAGCCACCCCTAATGAAGTCCCCTTGGCTGCTGAGGGTCATTGGGGGCCAAGAACCCCTATTGTTGCCACTAGTAAATCCCCCATATCACAATTGCTGAGACCTCATCAGAAAGAATCCCCAACCCATTGTACAACCACTCTCCAAACGTACCTCCTGGCGCACTACTGGTTGGGGGATGAAGTCCCCATGGCAGCTGAAAGCATTGAAACCCTATTGTTGCTGACAGTTAGTCCCACATGGCGGGATTGCTGACACCTCGTTAATGCCCTGCGCCCTTTCACAACCACTCTGCCAATGTACCTCCTGGCACATTACTGGTTGGGGGATGATCTCCCCTTGGCTGCTGAAGGTCGTTGGGTTCAAAGATCCCCTATTATTGCCACAAGTAGGTCCCCCACATCGGAATTGCTGAGACCTCGTCGGATGCACCACCCCCTTTCTCAACCACTCTGCAAAGGGGCAGCCTGGTGCACTACTGGTTGGGGGATGAAGAACCCTTGGCTGCTGAGGGTCATTGGGGCTAAGAACCCCTATTTTTGCCATACGTTAGTCCAACACAGCGTGATTGCTGACACCTCGTTGAAGCCCCGCCCCCTTTCACAATCACTCTGCCAACGCACCACCTGGCACACTACTGGTTGCGGGATGAACTCCCCTTGGCTGCTGAGGGTCATTGGGGGCCAAGACTCCTCCCCATTTTTGCCATAAGTAAGTCCTAAACAGCATGATTATTCAGACTTCATCTGAGGCCCTCCCCTCTTTATCAACCACTCTGTAAACGCACCTCCTGGCATGGTACTGGCTGGGGTATGAAGTCCCCTTGGCTGCTGAGGATCATTGGGGGTCAAGAACCCCTATTGTTGCCTCAAGTAAGTCCAACACAGTGGGATTGCTGAGACCTCGTTGGAGGCCCCACCTCTTTTCAACAACTCTACAAATGGGCCTCCTGGTGCACTACTGGTTGGGGGATGAACTACCCTTGGCTGCTGAGGGTCATTGGGGGCCAAGAACTCCTATTGTTGCCACTAGTAAGTCCCCCATAGTGGGATTGCTGAGACCTCATCAGAGGCCCTGCCCCCTTTCGCAACCACTCCGCAAACGCACCTCCTGGCCAATACTGGTTGGGGAATGTACTCCCCTTTGCTGCTGAGGGTCGTTGGGGGCCAAGAACCACTATTGCTCCCACAAGTAAGTCCCCCACAGCAGGAGTACTAAGACCTCTTCAGAGGCGCCGCCCACTTTCTCAAACAACTTTGCAAAGGGGTCTCCTGGTGCACTACTGGTTGGGAGATGAAGTCCCCTTGACTGCTGAGGGTCATTGGGGGCCCAGAACCCCTATTGTTGCCACAAGTAAGTCCCCATTGGGGGTTTGCTGAGACCTCATCGCAGACCCCCTCCTTTCTCAACTACTATGCAAAGGGTCCTCCTGGCGCAATACTGGTTGGAGGATGAGCTCCCATTGGTTGCAATGGGTTGTTGGGAGCCAAGAACTCCTATTGTTGCCACAAGTATGCCCCCCACTGCGAGATTGCTGAGACCTCATCAGAGGTCTATGTCTATGTGGTGGTATTTATAAAGCGCACTGTTACTCAAAGAGTGTCCTGGCGCTGACTGACTGGCAGCAACACAGGAGAGTAAGCTTAGGGGCAGGAAAACAGCCATGTTTTCTGCTTTTTCCGAAACAGGGGAATGGATTCAATGCGTCTCAGATGAAGTGGCATTTTGTCCCAAAGACATGGTCCCAGGACGGAGAGAGACTTACCTCCTGACCTACATATTTTAAAGCGAGGGACATTGGCCAACAACAGGTCGGCGGAGCGTAACTGTCTACGAGGAGAGTAGAAGGATTTTCTACGTTTAAGGTAGCTAGGTCCTTCCCCATAGAGAGCTTTCTGTGTGATAAGCAGGGTTTTAAAAATTATTCTTTTCCTTACAGGGAGCCAATGAAGGCTCCTCAGTAGGTGTGACACACGTGAATTTTGGGGGAGCTCAAAAATGGTCTGGGCTGCTGCATTCTGGATCAGTTGAAGCCTGTCCAGCAGAAAGCCAGGCTTCCCCAGATAGAGTCGATTCCCATAATCCAGCCTTGATATAATCAAAGCCTGGATCACCTATTGTCTGGCCTCTTTAGATAGAAAAAACAGGAATTTCCGTAAGAGATGCAGCAGAGCAAAACAGGTGCCAACTACTGCATTCACCTGAGCGCGAAAGAGCAGCTGGTTATCTAGTTTGAACCCCAGATTTTTGACCGACAGGCAGTTCGCTGAGGGGGCCGGAACGTCTGCAGGCCAGAAGACATGTAGAGGGGTCTCCGCCGCTTTACCAAAGAAAAGTAGTTCAGTTTTAGCAGCGTTTCATTTCAACTGGTTGGAGGCCAGCCACCCAAAAACAGCCGTGAGGCAGGAACTGATTAGGGCACCTGGGCAGGGATCGTTAGCTTTCCATGTAAACAACAGCTGCGTGTCGTCTGCATAGGACACAATTTTGGCCCCCCCATGATTTAGCCACCTCAGCTAAAGGAGTGAGGTAGATGTTAAACAGGGTTGGGCTCAAAGCCGAACCCTGTGGGACCCCCACCTCCAATGAGCGTGAGGAAGCTGAAAAAGGGTTACACCAGACCTCCTGCCCCCTCCCTTCTAGAAAAGAAACCAGCCACTTCCAGGCCAGACCCCTGATGCCAATCGCATGAAGCCGTGTCAAGAGCATCTGATGTGACACCTTATCGAAGGCGGCCGATAGATCTAACAATATCAGCAGCGCCTTCTCACCTGCCTCTTGACTCATTCGGATAGAGTCCACCACTTCTAACAGCGCTGTTTCCGTACTGTGATTCGGGCGAAAGCCTGACAGGCTAGGGTGGAGCAGGCCATTGTTTTCCAGAAAGAAAGATAGCTGCTGGTTCACGTGCTTTTCTAGTATCTTCAAAAATGCTGGAAGCAGGGAGATCGGCCTGTAATTAGCCGGGTCAGAGGGATTGGCCTGAGCCTTTTTTAGCAGAGGAATAACTTTGGCCAACTTCCAATTCATGGGGACCGTGGCCTCAAGGAGGGAGTCATTTAGTAGCTGATTCATGTGAGGGTTGATTGCCTCTGCTCCCAGTGCCAGAATGGAGGCGGGGGCCGGATCCAAGGGGGAGCCCAACTTAAGGCCTTTTAATGCCCTTAATGAATTTTCCAAAGAAATGGGGTTGAAAGAGTCCAGAGGATTTATTCCCCAAGAGGAGGATCCAGTATCTTTGGGAACTTCTTGAGTATTGGTCCCCTCTAAGGACGGCCCCAAGATACCAGAGTCCATCACAGGTGAGGGAGGCTGGCTTGGATGAACGCCATTTTTTCTTGAAAAAAGGAGGCCAGTGTCTTACACCATTCCTTAGTGGGAGGCTCTATATTGGAGCCTACCTCCGGCGTAGAGAAAGACCTCACGATTTTAAAAATCTCTCGCGAGTGATTGCCTGCCTTCAAGATTCTGGCTTCAAAGTAGGACTTTTTAGCTATTCTGATTTCTTTGTAGTATTTGCCTAACTCTGCTTTATAGCCTGCTTTAGCTAATGGACAATATTTAGTCCGCCGTAATCTTTCCTTGCGTTTGCATGCCAGCTTCAATTTTTTCGAAGATGGAGTAAACCAACGATTCAGCACTTTGGACCGGGACTGTTTAGTGCTACTTTCCGCAGTCAGAGAATGATAGGCGGACTCAATCCAGTCCTCGACTAGGCCTACATTGGTATTAAACTCACCAGTCAGAGAGGGACTCGAGGCCTCCAGCTTATTAATCAACAAATCCACCACAAAGTTGCCAGAAGCCCTGACTGTACGGGGAGGTCTGCTCTCTTTGCGAGGGACCTTACTAAATTTTGGCCATCTAAATCTAAGGAGAAAATGGTCGGACCAGACCAAAGGTACAGGAGGGTCGACAGCAAGGGGCTTAGAGGTGAATATTTGGTCCAGCGTGTGACCAGCCAGATGAGTCGGAGCATTAATGGATGGCGTAAGGCCCATAGAAGCACAGCTCTCCATCAGAATATGGCTATCAGTTAGTTGATCACTATCCATGTGTAGATTAAAGTTCCCCATCAAAACACAGTGTCCGTACCTCAGGACCAAAGGCGAAACTATATCACAGAGAGCCTGAACAAAGCCAACCGCTGTACCGGTTGGTCTATACATGAGGCCCCCTGATAAGGATTGTTTAGGCGAAAATGTTAAAGTAAATCCCACCCCATTCTCAACCACTCTGCAAAGGGGCCTCCTGACGCACTACTGGTTGGGGGATGAAATCCCCTTGGCTGCTGAGGGTTATTGGGGGCCAAGAACCCCCATTGTTGCCACAGGTCCCCCACAGCGGGATTGCTTAGCCCTCATCAGAGGTCTGCCTCCTTTCTCACCCACTCTGCAAAGGTGTCTCCTGGCCACTGCTGGTTGGGGAATGAATTCTCCTTGGCTGCTGAGGGTCATTTGGGGCCAAGAAATCCTATTGTCACCACAAGTAAGTCCCCCACAGCTGGATTGCTGAGAAATCGTCAGAGACCCCAACCCCTTCCTGGGGCCAAGAACCCCTATTGTTGCCACAAGTAAGTCCCGTAGAGCGAGACTGTTGGGACCTCGTCGGGGGCCCCCTCTCTCTTAACTACTCTGCAAAGGGGCCTCCTAGCACAGTAGTAGTTTGGGATGAAGTCCCCTTGGCTGCTGAGAGTTGTTTGAGGTCAAGAACCCTATTTTTACCACAAGTAAGTCCCCCACAACAGGATTGCTGAGACCTCGCCGGAGGCCCCGCTTCCTTTCTCAACCACTCTGCAAACACGCCTCCTGGTGCACTACTGGTTGGGGGATGAGCTCCCCTTGGGTGCTCGGGGTTGTTGGGGGCCAGGAGTCACTGTTATTGCCACAAGTAAGTCCCCCACAGTGGGATTGCTGAGACCTCGTCGGAGGACTCGCCCCCTTTCTCAACAACTCTGCAAAGGGACCTCCTGGTGCCCTAATTGTTGGGGGATGAAGTCCCATTGGCTGCACAGGGTTGTTGGGGACCAAGAACCCCTATTGTTGCCGTAAGTAAGTCTCCCACAGCATGATTGCTGAGACCACGTCTGAAGCCCTGCCCCCTTTTTCAACCACTCTGCAAACGCACCTCCTGGCACGCTGCTAGTTGGGTGATGAAGCCACCTTGGCTGCACAGGGTTGTTGGGAGGCAAGAACCCCTATTGTTGCCACAGGTAAGTCCCCAACAGCAGGAATGCTGAGACCTCATTGGACGCCCTGCCCTCTTTCTCAACCACTCCGTACTGGGGCCTCCTATCGCAGTACTAGTTGGGGGAGGAAGTCTCCTTGGCTGCTGAGGGTTATTGTGGGCTAAGAACCTCTATTGTTGCCATAAGTAAGTCCCTCGCAGTGGGATTGCTGAGACCTAGTCGAAGACCGCACCACTTTATCAACCACTCTGCAAAGGGACCTCCTGGTGCACTACTGGTTGGGGGATAATCTCCCCTTGGCTGCCTAGGGTCATTGGGGCAAAGAACCCCTAATGTTGCTACAAGTACGTCTCCCACAGCAGGATTGCCGAGACCTTGTCGGAGGCCCCACCCCATTTCTCAACCACTCTGCAAAGTGGCCTTGTGGCGCACTACCGGTTGGAGGATGAATTCCCCTTGGCTGCTGAAGGTCATTTGGGGACAAGGATCCCTATTGTTGCCGCAAGTAAATCTCCCACAGCGGGATTGCTGAGACCTCGTCGCAGGCCCCATCCCCTTTCTCATCCCCTAGGGACAGGGGCCTCCTGCTGAGGGTCATTGAGGGCCAAGGACCCCTATTGTTGCCACAAGTAAGTCCCCCCACAGGGGGATTTGTGAGCCCTCGTCAGAGGCCCCACCCCTTTCTCAACCACTCTGCAAATGCGCCTCCAGGTGTACGAGTGGTTGAGGGATAAAGTACCCTTGGCTGCTGAGGGTCGTTGGGGGCTAAGAAACCCTACTGTTTCTACAAGTAAGTCCCTCATGGTGGGATTGCTGAGACCTCTTTGAAGGACCGCTCACTTTCTCAACCACTCTTCAAACACACCTCCCGGCACACTACTGTTTGGGGGATGAAGTCCTCTCTGGTGTTGAGGCTCGTTGGGTGCCACGAAACCCAATTACTGCCACAAATACATGCCCCACAGCTGGATTATTGAGGCCTTGTCATAGAAACCCCCTTTCTCAACCACTCTGCAAACGCACGTCCTGGTGCACTGCAGGTTGGGGGATGAACTCCTTTTGACTGCTGAGGGCTGTTGGGGGCCAAGAACCCCATTGTTGCTACAAGTAAGTCCTCTACAGTGGGATTGCTGAGACCTCGTCAGAGGCCACACTCCATTCACAACTACTCTGCAAAGGGGCCTCCTGGCACACTACTGGCTGGGAGATCATCTCCCCTTGGCTGATGAGGATCGTTGGGGGCCAAGACCCTCTATTGTTGCCACAAGTAAGTCCTCCACAGCAGGATTGCTGAGACCTCATCAGAGACCCCGACTCCCTTCTCAACCATTCTGCAAAAGCGCCTCCTGGCACACTACTGGTTGGCGGATGGCTCCTCTTGGCTGGTCTTTGGGGGCCAAGAACCCCTATTGTTGTCACAAGTAAGTCCCTCACAGCGGTATTGCTGAAACCTCATGGGAAGCCCGCCCCCTATCACAACTACTCTGCAAAGGGGCTTCCTGACGCAATACAGGTTGGGTAATGAATTCCTCTTGGCTCCTCAGGGTCATTGGCAGCCAAGAACCCCTATTGTTTCCATAAGTAAGTGCCCCACAACAGGAATACTGAGACCTCATCGGAAGCTCCACCCCCTTTCTCAACCACTCTGCAAAGGGGGCCTTCTGGTGCAGTACTGGTTGGAGGATGAAGTCCCCTCTGCGGCTGAGGGTCGTTGGCGGCTAAGAGCCCGTCTCATTGCCACAAGTATGTTCATTACAGCGGGATTGCTGAGACCTCATCATAGGCCCCCCTTTCTTAAGCACTATGACAAACGCGTGTCATGGTGCACTACTGGTTGGGGGATGTACTCCCCTTGGCTGCTAAGGGCCGTTGTAAGCCAAGAACCCCTATTGTTGCCACAAGTTAATCACCCACAGCGGGATTGCTGAGACCTCATCAGAGGCCCCACACCATTTCCCAACCACACTGCAAAGGGGCCTCCTGGTGCGCTACTGGTTGGGGGATGAAGTCCCCTTGGCTGCTGAGGGTCTTTGGGGGCCAAGAACCCCTATTGGTGCCACAAGTAAGTCCCCAACAGGGGATTGCTAGGAGCTCGTCAGATGCCCCATCCCTTTCCCAACCACTCTACAAATGCACCTCCTGGTGCCCTGCTGGTTGGGGGAGGAAGTCCCCTTGGCAGCTGGGGGTCACTGGAGGTCAAGAACCTTTATTATTGCCACAAGTAATTCCTCCACAGCGGGATTGCTGAGACCATTTTAGAGGCCCCGCCCCCTTTCTTAACCACTCTGCCAACGCCTCTCCTGGTGCACTACTTCTTGAGGGATGAAGTCCCCTTGGCTACTGAGAGTTGTTGGAGGCCAAGTAAGTCCAACACAGTGGGATTGCTACGACTTCGTTGGAGGACCCGTCCCCTTTTCAATCACTCTGCAAACATGCCTTCTGGTGCACTAGTGGCTGGGGGATGAACTCCCGTTGGGTGCTGAGGTTCGTTGGGAGCCCAGAACACCTATTGTTGCCAGAAGTAAGTCTCCGACAGTGGGATTGCTAAGACCTTGTTGGAGGCCTTGCCCACTTTTTCAACCACTCTACAAAGGGGACTCCTGGTGCACTACTGGTTGGGGGATAAAGTGCCCTTGGCTGCTGAGTCGTTGAGGGCCAAGAACCACTATTGTTGCAATAAGTAAGTCCCCCGCAGTGGGATTGCTGAGACCTCCTCGGAGGCCCTGCACCATTTCTCAACCACTCTGCAAAGGGGCCTCGTGGCACACTAGAGGTTGGGGATGAAGTGCCCTTGGCTACTGAGGGTCATTGGAGGCTAAGAACCCCTATTAATGCCCCAGTTAAGTCCCCCACAGCGGGATTGCAGAGACGTCATCGGAGGCCTTGCCCCATATGTCAACCACTCAGCAAATGTGCCTCCTGGCAAACTATTGTTTGGGGGACGAAGTCACCTTGGCTGCTGAGGTTCGTTGGGGGCCAAGAACTCCTATTTTTCCCACATGTAAGTAACCCACAGCGGGATTGCTGACACCTCTTCAGAGGCCCCGCCCCCTTTCTCAACCACTCTGCAAAGGGGCCTCCTTGCACAGATCAGGTTGGCGGGTGATCTCCCCTTGGCTGCTGAGGGCCAATGCAGGCCAAGAACCCCTATTGTTGCCACAAGTAAGACCCCCACAATGGGATTGCTGAGACCTCGTCGGAGGCCCCTCCCCCATTCTCAACCACTTTTCAAACACACTTCCTGGTAGACTACTGGTTGGTGGATGAACTCCCCTTGGGTGCACAGGGTCTTTGGGGCCAAGAACCCCTATTGTTGCCACAAGTAAGTCCCCCACAGTGGCATTGCTGAGACCTCGTTGGAGACCTCCCCGCTCTTTCTCAACCACTCTGGAAAGGGGCCTCCTGGCATACTAATGGTTGCACAGATAAGGTTGGGGGATGATCGCCCCTTGGCTGCTGAGGGTTGCTGGGGGCAAAAATGCCTATTGTTGGCACAAATCAGTCCCACACAAAAGAATTGCTGAGACCTAGTCGGAGGCCCCACCTCCATTTTCAACCACTCTGCAAACATGCCTCCTGGTACACTACTGGTTGGTGGATGAACTCCCCTTGGGTGCTCAGGGTCTTTGGGGGCCAGGAACCCCTATTGTTGCCAAAAGAAAGTTCCCCTCAGCGGCATTGCTGAGACTTCTTCAGAGGCCTAGCCCCCTTCTCAACCAATCTGGAAAGGGGCCTCCTGGCACACTACTTTTTGTGGGATGAAATCCTCTTGACTGCAGAGGGTAGTTGGGGGCCAGAACCCCTATTATTACCACAAGTAAGTCCCCCACAGTGGGATTGCTGAGACCTCATTGGTTGCCCCACCCCCATTTTAAACAACTCCACAAAGAGCCTTCTGGCGCACTACTGGTTGGTGGATGAGGGTAGTTGGGGACCAAGAACCCATATTGTTGCCATAAGCTAGTCCCACACAGCAGGATTGCTGAGACATCATCAGAGACCCCACCCCCTTAATCAACCACTCTGGAAAGGGGCCTCCTGGCACACTACTGGTTGGGGGATGAAGTCCCAATGGCTGCTGAGGGCTGTTGGGTGCCAAGAACCCCTATTGGTGCCACAAGTAAGTCCCCCACAGGGGGGATTGCTGAGCCCTCATAAGAGGCCCCACTCCTTTCTCAACCACTCTGCAAATGTGTCTCCTGGCATACTACTGGTTGGGGGATGAAGTCCCCTTGGCTGCTGAGGGTCATAGGGGGCCAAGAACCCCTATGTTGCCACAAGGAGATCCCCCACAGCTGGATTGCTGAGACTTCATAGAGGCCCTGCCATTCCGCAAAGAGGCCTCCTGGCACAATACTGGTTGGGAGATGAAGTCCCTTTGGCTGCTGAGGGTCATTGGGGGCCAAAAAACCCTATTGTTGCCCTAAGCAAGTCCCCCACAGTGTGATTGCTGAGACCTCATAGAGGCCCTGCCCCCTTTCTCAACAACTCTGCGATGGGGCCTCGTGGCACACTACTGGTGGAGTGATGAAGTCTCCTTGGCTGCTTAGGGTCGTTGGGGGCCAAGAACCCTATTGTTGCTACAAGTAAGTCACCCACAGTGGGATTCCTGAGACCTCATCGGAGGCCTCGCCCCCTTTCTCAACCACTCTTCAAAGGGGCCTCTTGGCACACTACTGTTTGGGGGATGAAGTCCCTTTGGCTGCTGAGGGTCTTTGGGGGCCAAGAACCCCTAATATTGCCACAGGTATGTCTCCCAAAGTAGAATTGCTGAGACCTTGTCGTAGGACCCCCCTTTTCTCAACCACTCTGCAAACGCGCCTCCTGGCACACTACAGGTTGGGGGATGAACTCCTCTTGTCTGCTGAGGGTAGTTGGGGGCTAAGAACCCCTATTGATGCCACAAGTTCATCCATCACTTCGGGATCACTAAGACTTTGATGGAATCCCTGCCCCTTTTCTCAACCACGCTGCAGACGCGCCTCCTGGCGCACTACTGGTTGGGGGAGGAACTCCCCTTGGATGCTGAGGGTCGGTGGGGTCTAAGAACCCCTATTGTTGCTACAAATAAGTATCCACAGCGGGATTGCTGAGACCTCATCAGAGGTCCCGCCCCCTTTCTCAACCACTCAGCAAACATGCCTCCTGGCGCACTAGTGGTTGGGGGAGGAACTCCCCTTGGCTGCTGAAGTTCGTTGGGGCCAAGAACTCCTATTGTTGCCACAAGTAAGTTCCCCACAGTGGGATTGCTGAGACCTCTTAGGAGGCTCTCCCTCTTTCTGAACCACCCTGCAAAGGGGCCTCCTGGCACAAAGCAAGTTGGGGGATGTACTCCCGTTGGCTGCTGAGGGCCGTTGGAGGCCTATAACCCCTATTGTTGCCATTAGGAAGTCCCCCATAGCAGAATTGATGAGACCTCGTCAGAGGCCCCGCCCCTTTCTCAACCACTCTGCACAGGGGCCTCCTGGCGCACTACTGGTTGGTGGATGAAGTCCCCTTGACTGCTGAGGGTCATTGGGGGCCCAGAACCCCTATTGTTGCCACAAGTAAGTCCCCACTGGGGGATTGCTGAGACCTCATCGCAGACCCCCTACTTTCTCATCTACTATGCAAAGAGTCTTCCTGGTGCAATACTGGCTGGAGGATGAGCTCCCATTGGCTGCAATGGGTTGTTGGGAGCCAAGAACTCCTATTGTTGCCACAAGTATGCCCCCCACTGCGGGATTGCTGAGACCTCGCCAGAGGCCCCGCCACCTTTCTCAACCCCTCTGCAAAGAGGCCTCCTGGCACACTGTTGGTTGGGGATGAAGTCCCCTTGGCTGCTGAGGGTCATTAAAGGCCATGAACCCCTATTGTGTGCCACAAGTAAGTCCCCACAACGGGATCGCTGAGACCTTATCGGCGGCCCGGTCCCCTTTCTCAACCGCTCGGCAAACGTGTCTCCGGTACATTACTGATTGGAGGAATAAAGTCCCCTTGGCTGCTGCGGTTCTTTTGGGGCCAAGAACTCCAATTGTTGCCACCAGTAAGTCCCCACAGAGGGATCGCTAAGACTTCTTCAGAGGCCCCGCCCTCTTTCTCAACCAATCTGCAAACACTCCTCCTGGTGCACTCCTGGTTGGGGGATGAACTCCCCTTGGCTGCCTAGGGTCGTTGGAGGCAAAGAGCCCCTATTTTTGCTGCAAGTAAGCACCTCACAGCAGGATTGCTGAGACCTCGTGGGATGCCCCACCCCCTTTCTCACCCACTCTGCAAAGGGGCCTTCTGGCACACTTCTAGTTGGGGAATGATCTCCCCTTTTCTGCCTATGGTCGTTGGGGGCGAAGAACCCCTTTTGATGCCGCAAGTAAGTCCCCCACAGTGGGATTGAAGATACCTCGTTGGAGGCCCCATCCCCTTTCTTAACCACACTGCACAGGGTCATCCTGGTGCACTACTGGTTGGGGGATGAAATCCCCATGGCTGGTGAGGGTCATTGGGGAGCAAAGAACCCCTATTGTTGCCACAAGTAAGTCCCTCACAGTGGGATTGCTGAGACCTTGTCAGAAGCCCACCGCCTTTCTCAACCACTCTGCAAAGTGGCCTCCTGGAGCCCTTACTGGTTGGGTGATGATCTCCCCTTGGTTGCCTAGGGTCAGGTCATTGGGGAGCCAAGAACCCCTATTGTTGCCACAAGTAAGTCCCTCACAGTGGGATTGCAGATACCTTGTCAGAAGCCCCACCGCCTTTCTCAACCACTCTGCAAAGTGGCCTCCTGGTGCCCTTACTGGTTGGAGGATGAAGTCCCCTTGGTTGCTGAGGGTCATTTGGGGCCGAAGATCCCCATTGTTGCCAAAAGAGATCCCCCACAGTGGGATTGCTGAGACCTCATCAGAGGTCCCACCCCCTTTCTCAACCACTCTGCAAACATGCTTCCTGGTGCACTACTGGTTTGGGAATGAACTCCCCTTGGCTGCTGAGGGTCGTTGGGGGTTAAGAACCCCTATTGTTGCCACAAGTATGTTCCTCACAGTGGAATACCTGAGTTCTTGTTGAACGCCCCGCCCCTTTCTCAACCACTTTGCAAAGGGGCCTCCTGACTCAATACTGGTTGAAGGATGAAGTCCCCTTGGCTGCTCAGGGTAGTTGGGGGCCAAGAGCCCCTATTGTTGCCACAAGTAGGTACCCCACAGCGGGATTGCTGAGACCTCATCTGAGGCCCCACCCCCTTTCTCAACCACTCTGGAAAGGGGCCTCCTCGCACACTGCTGGTTGGGGGATGAAGTCCTCTTGGCTGCTTAGGGTCATTGGGGAACCAGAACCCCTATTGTTGCCACAAGTAAGTCCGCACAGGGGTATTGCTGAGACCTCATCGTAGGACCCCCCCTTTCTCAACCACTCTGCAAACACATGTCCTGGTGCAGTACTGGTTGGGGGATAAACTCCCCATGGCTGCTGAGGGCCATTGAGGGCCCAGAACCCCTATTGTTGCCGCAACTAAATCCCCCACAGCTGGAATGCTGAGACCTCATCAGAGGCCCTGCACCATTTCTCAACCACACTGCAAAGGGGCCTGCTGGCGCACTACTGGTTGGGGGATGAAGTCCCCTTGGCTGCTGAGGGTCATTGGGGGCCAAGAACCCCTATTGTTGCCACAAGTAACTCCCCACATGGTGATTGCTGAGGCCTCGTCGAAGGCCCAACCTCTTTCTCAACCACTCTGCAAATGCACCTCCTCGCACACTACTTGTTGGGAGTTGAAGTCCCCTTGTCTGCTAAGGGTCGTTGGGGTCCAAGAAGCCCTATTGTTGCTACAAGTAAGTCCCACACAGTGGGATTGATGAGACCTTTTTTTATTCCCCGCCTCCTCTCTCAACCACTCTGCAAACGTGCCTCCTGGTGCACTACTGTTTGGGAGAGGAAGTCCCCTTGGCTGCTGAGGGTCATTGGGGGCCAAGAACCCCTATTATTGCCACAAGCATGTCCCCCACAGCGGGATTGCTGAGACCTTGTCTTAGGACCCCCCTTTCTCAACCACTTTGCAAACATGCCTCCTAGCGCACTACAGTTTGGGAGATTAACTCCTCTTTGCTGCTGAGGGCCTTTGGGGGCCAAGAACTGCTATTGGTGCCACAAGTAAATCCCCCACAGTGGGAGTGCTAAGACCTTGTCAGAGACCCTGCCCCCTTTCTCAACCACTCTGCAGATGCGTCTCCTGGTGCACTACTGGTTGAGGGATGAACTCCCCTAGGATGCTGAGGGTCATTGGGGGCCAAGAACCCCTATTGTTGCCACAAATAAGTACCCCATAGTGGGATTGCTGAGACCTCGTCGGAGGCCTAGCCCCCTTTCTCAACCACTCTGCAAACGCACCTCCTGGCATGCTAATGGTTGGGGGATGAAGTCCCCTTGGCTGTTGATGGTCTTCCGGGTCCAGGACCCCCTATAGTTGCCAGAAGTACATCCCCCACAGCGGGATTGCTGAGACCTCTTCATAGGCCCCACCCCCTTTCTCAACCACTCTGCAAACACACCTCTTGGCACACTACTGGTTGGTGGATGATCTCCCCAAGGCTTCTGAGGGGTGTTGGGGGCCAAGAACCCCTATTATTGCCACAAGTAAGTCCCCCACAGCGGGACTGCTGAGGCCTCATTGGAGGCTCCGCACCCTTTCTCGACCACTCTACAAACAGTTCTCCTGTCGCACTACTGGTTGGGGGATGAAGTCCCCTTGGCTGCTGAGGGTCTTTGTAGGCCAAGAACCCCAATTGTTGCCTCAAGTAAGTCCCCCACAGGGGATTGCTTAGACCTTATCAGAGGCCCGCACCCCCTTTCTCAACCACTCTTCAAATGCCCTACTCTTGGGGGATGAATTCTAGGGATGAGTACACCAGTGAACTAGGCTCCGCTGCGGTTGGCAGAGTTTTGGCCGAACTCCACGTTCCAAGCAGAGCGCGGAGTTGCAAAACTCTTCAAACTCTACTGGCGGAGCGAAGTTAACTGCTCACCCCTACTTTAGTGCAGGATAGAGTCCCACTTGGGTGACCAATCAGGACTCTGATGGCACTCCTGGATCTGGTTGACTTGGGTGCAACTTTTGGCCATCAAAGATTGGTCTGTTCGAGTGCACAGCAGCAGCTAGCAGCGAATCTTCTCCGGTGGATAGCACTTTGCCGGTTTGGGCTTCTTAAGCTTTAATGTCCCTGGTGCTGTTCTAGGGGACTTCAGCCAACTTACTCTGGGAGTCAATGCTTGGGTCTGGGGAGTGACTTCTCCCCAAGCCAGGCGCCAAAGGCACAGCCCTAACTTCGCTAGCCCAAAAGTGCAGCAGGTGTAGTCCAGCAGATGGTGCAGCCTCTCTTTGTGCTGTTCAGAGGCAACATGGCAGTCATTCACTGGTCTTTGTTCCAATTTCAATGTGATCTAAGGTTATGGTGCCAGGGGTGCCATATTTATCGTGGGAAAGATCCATGGGCTACTAGATACATTCCTACTTGGTGAAGAATTTCTGGTGATCCCAGATTGCAGTATTACAGACACTCTCTAGGTGTCTGAACCTTCACTTGACTGTGAGGAGCTTGGTAGCCCACCTTAGAGGTGTGGCTACCCGAGGGAAACACGCCAATGGGAAAACCGGTTTGGGCACTGGTCTTCCCTCTCTGGCACAGTCTCCAGCCTGTCTACATGAACAAAGGGCAGCCCCTCGGGAATGTTTTTGCCATTTGACCATCAAAGGCAGCTTCACCTTTGTGCTCCCCTTTTGGGCTAATACTCTGTGTGGCTTCCTACAAGGGAGAGGTGATGCCTCTCCCCATGGCAACTTCCTAAATGTTGTTTTCCTGTAATAGTGACATTAAATTTGACATGAGCATCAGGTCAGGTTTTGCGCCATGATTAATTTGATACCATACAGTCCCCAGTTAGGTAGTCCCATTCAGAAGTTATCAAGCCTGGGGTGCCAACCTGTAACTCTGTGTTAGCCAATGGGGCTACTAACCATTCCACAGCAAAACAACATCTTCAGGGGTTTTGCTGCTAAGACACATATATAAACTACATGACTTACTTAATAATATGCAGCTCCCTGCCTTAGGGCTCTATAGGCCTTCCTTAGGGGAGACTTACAAATTTTATTAAGGGAAGGGGTGGCTTGCCATTCATGGTAATGGCAAAGTCGTACTGGCAGTGTGACAACTGCCCTTCCAGTCTGCAGTGGCAGGCTGGGAGCCATTTTGTACTTTGTCACACACAGGGTGGCATAAACAGAGCAGCAACCTTGGGTGGACACTCTGCCTTACATTCCCATGGTTCCCTGGGTTCCAGATACTAGGGCCTTATATGAAAGTCAGTACTTGCCAATTGGGAATAGCCAATTCAACATACACATTTTAAGGGGTGAGAACACTGGCACTGAGTTCTGGCTATCAGGTCTCAGTGCACTCTGAGAGTTGAAAGACCAGCAGTTAGTAGTCCAAATGGGGAAAAAAAGTTGGGGGAAATCTGCAGGAAGCCTGCTTCCTTATAATGTCCCTTTAACATCTGAGTAGGAGTGTTGGAGAGGGCAAATGTCAAATTTGGTGCTAACTACGTTCTTTAACAGTTTGTGTCACTTTAACCACATCTGTCCCACCATGTGTGAGATTTGTTGATTGTGGAAATTAGCTTACAACTCCACTGATCACAGACCTGGGGGAAGAGGGTTAGGGATTTTATGAATGGATGGGTAGGGAGAATTAGGAAAAGATGAAAGACAGACAAACACAACATTCATCAAGTCAATGATACCATTACAGCTGTTGTGGAAAGAAGATGACAGTTTAGTTACCAAAAGCAAGCAGTCCTTCAGCCCTCAGACTTCCAAGTTATCTAATCAATTTGTGAACTATGGTTTGAAAAATGCAAAATAGAAAAGACCCACACATGAAAAGAAAAATGTTATAGTGTGCAAATAGAGCGTGCATCTGTATTCTTCTGGCATTGTTCGTCTTGGGTGCCGGTCTGAACCACAAAGCTGGAGCGCTATAGAATATTCTTCTTACAGACAAGATGGCCCATGAAGTGCAGAAATGAAGAAAGGGGCAGCCTCCGTGCACACACAAATCCTCTGAGGCTTTTTTCCTCCTTCTTTGTGTGCTGCAGAAGGCAGCACTCAAAGAAAAAAGAAACAACGAGGAGAAATAAACATTTGTCTCCTTGTTGTGCCACCCTTGGGAAGGCGTAGCATTTTGACGCATTCCCAGGTTTATTAGTGTTAGTAAATCTGAGAATGCACCCAAATCCATTGGGAGATGCTTGGGAACACCCACGCTCCACCCATGGAATGCCTTCCCAGGGAAGAGTAACCCTTGACCTTGCCAGGTAGGTCGCTCCCCCACCACACAGCTCCACCTGTGCTGCCCTGCTGCTGCTGATTAGTGCTCTTGCCTTCTGTCCCCCACTGCCCCCTCGTTGCTGTGCCCGTTTTTCCTGTTGTTGCCCTTTTGCCCTTTGCCTTCTGTTCCCCTCGTGTGCCTGATTCTGTGCCCTTTGCCTTCTGTTTCCCCTCGTGTGCCCCCTGTCCCTGCGCCCGATTGTTTTGCCTTCTGTGTTTCCCCGTGTGCCCCTGATTCTGTGCCCATTTTGCCTTCTGTTTCCCCTTGTGTGCCCCTGATTCCGTGCCCGGTTCTGTGTCCCTCGCCGCTCCCGTTTCCCACCGCTGTGTCCCCGCCCCCCTCACCGACAATTCGCTGCCCCTGCCTCCCGCCTCCCAGCTGCTCCTCCCTCCCACCTCCCCATATATGGCGGCCGCTGCGCGGTGAGGAGAGAAACCCTTGACCTTGCCAGGTAGGTCGCTCCCCCACCACACAGCTCCGCCTGTGCTGCCCTGCTGCTGCTGGTTAGTGCTCTTGCCTTCTGTCCCCCACTGCCCCCTCGTTGCTGTGCCCGTTTTTCCTGTTGTTGCCCTTTTGCCCTTTGCCTTCTGTTCCCCTCGTGTGCCTGATTCTGTGCCCTTTGCCTTCTGTTTCCCCTTGTGTGCCCCCTGTCCCTGCGCCCGATTGTTTTGCCTTCTGTGTTTCCCCATGTGCCCCTGATTCTGTGCCCATTTTGCCTTCTGTTTCCCCTTGTGTGCCCCTGATTCCATACCCAGTTCTGTGTCCCTCGCCGCTCCCGTTTCCCGCCGCTGCGTGCCCTGCGGCCCCGCCCCCCTCACCGACAATTCGCTGCCCTTGCCTCCCGCCTCCCAGCTGCTCCTCCCTCCCACCTCCCCATATATGGCGGCCGCTGCGCGGTGAGGAGAGCAACCCTTGACCTTGCCAGGTAGGTCGCTCCCCCACCACACAGCTCCGCCTGTGCTGCCCTGCTGCTGCTGGTTAGTGCTCTTGCCTTCTGTCCCCCACTGCCCCCTCGTTGCTGTGCCCATTTTTCCTGTTGTTGCCCTTTTGCCCTTTGGCATCTGTTCCCCTCGTGTGCCTGATTCTGTGCCCTTTGCCTTCTGTTTCCCCTCGTGTGCCCCCTGTCCCTGCGCCCGATTGTTTTGCCTTCTGTGTTTCCCCGTGTGCCCCTGATTCTGTGCCCATTTTGCCTTCTGTTTCCCCTTGTGTGCCCCTGATTCCGTGCCCGGTTCTGTGTCCCTCGCCGCTCCCATTTCCCACCGCTGTGTCCCCTGTGGCCCCGCCCCCCTCACCGACAATTCGCTGCCCCTGCCTCCCGCCTCCCAGCTGCTCCTCCCTCCCACCTCCCCATATATGGCGGCCGCTGCGCGGTGAGGAGAGAAACCCTTGACCTTGCCAGGTAGGTCGCTCCCCCACCACACAGCTCCGCCTGTGCTGCCCTGCTGCTGCTGGTTAGTGCTCTTGCCTTCTGTCCCCCACTGCCCCCTCGTTGCTGTGCCCGTTTTTCCTGTTGTTGCCCTTTTGCCCTTTGCCTTCTGTTCCCCTCGTGTGCCTGATTCTGTGCCCTTTGCCTTCTGTTTCCCCTCATGTGCCCCTGTCCCTGCGCCCGATTGTTTTGCCTTCTGTGTTTCCCCATGTGCCCCTGATTCTGTGCCCATTTTGCCTTCTGTTTCCCCTTGTGTGCCCCTGATTCCGTGCCCAGTTCTGTGTCCCTCGCCGCTCCCGTTTCCCGCCGCTGCGTCCCCTGCGGCCCTGCCCCCCTCACCGACAATTCGCTGCCCCTGCCTCCCGCCTCCCAGCTGCTCCTCCCTCCCACCTCCCCATATATGGCGGCCGCTGCGCGGTGAGGAGAGCGACCCTTGCCAGGTAGGTCTCTCCCCCACCACACAGCTCCGCCTGTGCTGCCCTGCTGCTGCTGGTTAGTGCTCTTGCCTTCTGTCCCCCACTGCCCCCTCGTTGCTGTGCCCGTTTTTCCTGTTGTTGCCCTTTTGCCCTCTGCCTTCTGTTCCCCTTGTGTGCCTGATTCTGTGCCCTTTGCCTTCTGTTTCCCCTCGTGTGCCCCCTGTCCCTGCGCCCGATTGTTTTGCCTTCTGTGTTTCCCCGTGTGCCCCTGATTCTGTGCACATTTTGCCTTCTGTTTCCCCTTGTGGGCCCCTGATTCCGTGCCCGGTTCTGTGTCCCTCGCCGCTCCCGTTTCCCACTGCTGCGTCCCCGCCCCCCTCACCGACAATTCGCTGCCCCTGCCTCCCGCCTCCCAGCTGCTTCTCCCTCCCACCTCCCCATATATGGCGGCCGCTGCGCGGCCGCGCTGCTGGCGCGCCGAAGGCACGCCTAAGGCAAGACCGTCTGCGCCCGTCTGCGCCTGGACTGCGCCCAGCGCCAGGACCCCTGGTCCTCGCGCCCCCTGCGCCCACCAGGACGATCGCCGCCGCTACGATGCCAGCACACTCCACGCTCTCAACCCCGGACGGACCCACACCTGCTTCAAGGCCGCCCCGAAACGCACTCATGGTCCCTTCACCTGCCGGAACTGCAGCTACACCAGCCTCAGAGCCGCCGAAGCGCCCGGCAAGAAGGACCCCAACCACCTCCGATGCATCCTACTGAACACCCGCTCCGCACGCAAACACGCCGTCGACCTCTGGGACCTGCTCGACACATCATCCCCGGACGTCGCCTTCCTGACAGAAACCTGGATGAACGACTCCTCCGCACCGACATCGCCATAGCCATCCCAGACGGCTATAAGATCACCTGCAGAGACCGCACCAACGGAGTAGGAGGAGGAATCGCCATCGTCCACAAGAACACCATCAGGGACTCGACCAGCACTGACGACACTCTCAGCACCGCCGAACACATGCACTTCCAGATCCACACGGACCCCAACACCACCCTAAGAGGCACCCTCGTCTACAGACCCCCCGGACCCCGACCCCAGTTCAGCGACTCCATCGCCGACTTCATCAGCTCGCACGCCCTAACCTCCACTGACTACATCCTCCTCGGAGACCTGAACTTTCACCTGGAGAACAACGACAGCAACTCCACCACCCTGATCGACAATCTCGCCAACCTCGGACTGAGACAGCTCGTCACAACGCCGACCCATTCCGCCGGCCACACACTCGACCCTGTCTTCTCCTCAAGCTCCCAGGTCTCCTTCAGCCACACCACCGAACTCCTCTGGACCGACCACCGCTGCATCCACTTCACCTTCCAGAAACCCACCACACACCACCGCACCCAACAGATCCCACGCCGCTGCTGGAGCAAAGTCACCGAATGTAGGAGAGTAGGATCTGCTTCACAGGGGTACCCCCACTTTTTGCTGATACTTCACTGGTTTTCGACATTAGTCTGGCTGGGGCCCTGCTATTCAGAACCCCAGCCTATCTGTTTCCTCTTTAAAAGGGTCTCCATGTGCCTTAGGCACATCACTGATTGGGATCTGGAGTGCCCTTGTAAGTCCCTAGTATATGGTATACTATGTACCAAGGGCATAGGTACCTCAGAGGCCTGCCAGGGGCTGCAGCATGTATTATGCCACCCCTGGTAGGCCATCCAAACTGACACCACAGGTCTGCTACTGCAGCCTGGGTAAGGTGGTGCATGCACCCCTTGCTGTGGTATAGGTTACCTATATCACTAAAAGCATACACACATATAAACCTATAAGTCACTCCTAAGGCAGGCCTTATCAATCCTAAAGGCAGAGTGCATGGTTCCTATGTGAGAGGGTGCCCCTGCATGAGCAGGGCCCCTCTGCAGCGTTCGGAGACCATCTCTGATGCTGTTTGTAGTGCAGCCTGACCATATACTCTTAAACGCATTATATCCTCGCGGTAAAATGCTAACTATGGAATGGCTGCACCTAAACATGTCGTGTTTGGTGTCAAACATCTTGGAATACTACCCCCCGCCAATCCTGGCGGCGGGGGTAGCATTCCACCCTTCTAGAGGGAAAGGCATGTTAACTCTGACGAGTCCGGTAACTTCTTTCCAGAGCCCTGGCATCACAAAATGGATGCTGCTGCCACAGACACGAGTCTGGCCTCCTGCTGCTGGACGAAACTCCGGCAGGGGAGGCCTGGACAATAGGTTTCCTGTCCCAGGGAGGTGTGACCACCTCCCCAGACAGGACAATGTGTATTGGGGCTGGGCGGGAGCACTTTCGGGTGCTTTGAAGTCCTGCACTGGGGGCACATTTGGTGTCCCTGTGCATACCCCAGTTCAAACCGGATCAGGGGCTTGCAGCCCCTGCTTTGGCGCGAACTGGACAAAGGGAAAGGGGTGTAGCCACCCCTCTGCCCTGACCCACCCATAGGTGGGGCCACAGAGTAGTCCATCCCCTATTTTTAGAATAAAGGTAGGAACCCAGTCCCTAGGACTTTAGATATACCTGGACGAAACTCTGAAACAGAATCCTGGACCTTCGACGCTCTACTCACGATTAGAGGACTGAAGAATCTCCCTTGGGGTCAAGGAGTGACTCCCCTGCTTGGCAGGCACCAAAGAAGCATCTGTCCGGTTCGCATCACTGAAGCTCCCGTCGGACGCCGAAGTCATCGCATCACCAGAGGTGGATTCTCAGACTTCCCCGAGGCTACCCTGAGTCCCCAGCAAAGCTGAGGCCCGTGGCTGTCGTGGGTGACTTGAGACCGTGACCCCTGGACACCGAGCACATTTGCAAGTGCACCATCTTCTGGGTCTCCCAAGAAGTCGTGCTTTGGGCTCCGAGTAGCCCTAGCCTCCAGCACCACCTGCACCGAAGATCACTGGCCCCCACTCCACGAGTGTCCTGTAAGCCAGCTCCACGTGCGGCGTCACGAGGCTCCTTCGCGGTCGCTAGCCCGTTGGCTAGTAGCCCTTAACGAAGGCCAATCTTTTCTTTACTTGGCAGTCTGGTTGCTCCAGGCCTGCCCTCACTTACCCTCGCTGGGTGAGTTCCCCAGACCTTGCTGGTCTGCATCATCGACGATCCACATCTTACTCGAGACTTGCCGTTGCCAAGGCTTGTTGGGTCCAATCTGGTCGCCGACACCTCTGCACTCGACAGACATCGAGCAACAGCCCGAATCCTGCTCCTGGTCGCCGACAACGCCTCCCGGACCTCGTGGCTGAAGAGTCAAGACGACCGTCATCGAACCTGAAGCACTCGACATCGGTGGGCATCTGTCCATCACCTCCCTGGTCACTGGCTAGTGACCCAGACTCTGTCCCCTCTGCTTTCAGGTTCTTCAGAACTCCGATCCACTCTTGGATCCACCCGGACACTTTTCTCCTGGTCGCCAGCAGCACTTTGCAGCAGATCGCCATAAGAACCGACGACGAAACCCGACCCCGAAAGGCACCTATGCACCCGGCTTCCCTGGGTGAGGTAACACGAGTACTCCGGTGCTCCCGTGGGTAGAGACTCTTCAAAGTCCTAGATCTCAAAGGGTTTTGTCCTAGTCCTCTTTAAAGTGTCCCTTTCCTCTATTTTCCCGATCCCGACTTTCTCCATAGAAGTTAACGGCGTATCGCGGTTGTGTATTTACACTGCACGCGTCTCCCGTGGGTCCCCTGTGTCACTACCTTGGGTGGTTCCTTGTGGTCCAAGCACTTCTAGAGGCTCTAGGCCTAGTGTCTAGTTCAGTCGTGGTTCGCATACCACTTTATTGGTATATGGTTTGGTACGCCCCTAGGGCCCAAACGTGTATTTGTGCTATTACTGTGATTTAAGATCTTATAACCTATGTATTTCGAACTCTAGCCTCATAAAGAGACTAGAGGGGTGTGTTTAGTAATAAATACATATATTTTGAATATATACCTGGTGTGGTGCTCTTTCATTTGGTCACTCAAGAGATTATAGACTGGTAAAACAAGCTGCTTTACATTCCTTCAAGACTTAGCCTGAAGGCTGCTCTCCATAGCTACCACTAGGATAGCTTTCAATAAGGTTGTCTTTAAACCTACCTACCATAAGAGTCGATTTGGACTGGTGCAAGGTGCCCACTATAATTAGTGGACAGCATATGCCAGGCCAACTTCTCACATTGGTGTGCAGCGTGTGGGATTCCAGCTTGCTATTGTTTTACCAGATAATCTCAATTGAATTGATCAACTGAAAACCACTAAAGGTACCTAAGGTACATATAATTTAAGCTTAGAATATCAGTAAGTTCTACTGAACTTAGAGTTGTGTGTTAAGGGATAGCACAACCCTTTCTACAACTCAAGAGAGTTTAGTAGGCCACACTAGAGTAGGTAGTGCATACACCACACCACACTAGTAATGTCTTTAAAAGCAGGATCCAAAGATGCCCTGCAGGAAGCCATGGAGCTTCCCCCTCCAAGTATGACACACTCCCATTCTTGGAACTGAGAGCTTTGTGTAACGTGAGGAAATTAAGGACAGGCCAAAGTCCCACCACCCAACACCTCCAGGAGTTGTTGGTGGCTTATGATCTTAGTAAGTCTTCAGAGACTGAAGGGGTAGGAGCAGAGGGTGGGCCAGCAGATGAGGAAGGGGCCAGGGGTACTACTACCCCCAGCCCCCTCTGAAACTGACCAGGAGGGTGACAATGACCCTGACCTGGAAAACCCAATCCCTTCTGGGGAAGATGAAGATGAGGATCTGGAGAACCACACCTTTGTCCCCCCAGGAAGGATTATGAGTGTGCTCAGAAAGTCTAGGTCTCCTTCTCAGGAGTCTAACCACTCTGGCACCTCCATAGGGAGCTCTGTTTCTTCTCACAGGAGGGAATCCTCTCATGAGAGAAGAAAGAGACTGGTCCAGTATGAGGAAACTCAACTGGAGATCAGGAAGAAGCAATTGGCTTTAGATAGAGAATCCCTAGATCTCCTTAAAGAGAGAAGAAAGTTGGGACTAGAGTCCCATGGTGGCAGCCATGTCCCTAGAGATAGGGAAAGGTCCTATGACCATAGGAACCTGAGCAAGATTGTCCCTCCCTACCAGAGTGGGGATGATATCCACAAATGGATAACTGCTTTAGAGAGGGCCTGTAAAGTACAGAAGGTCCCTCAGGAGCAGTGGGCAGCAATCTTGTGGCTCTCCTTTGCTGACAAAGGTAGAGACAAGCTCCTCACTGTAAGAGAGGAGGATGCTGACAATTACAAGGTCTTGAAGAGTGCTCTTATTGATGGGTTTGGCCTAACCACTGAACAGTACAGGTTGAAGTTCAGAGACACCCAAAAAGCACAGACTCAAGACTGGGTAGACTATGTGGATTGTTCTGCCAAGGCTCTGGAAGGCTGGTTGATGGGCAGTAAGGTGTGTGACTTCTCAGGATTGTATAATCTGATAATGAGGGAGCAGATTCTTAATAACTGTCAAAACCAGCTGTTGCATCAGTACCTGGTTGACTCTGATCTGACCTCTCCCCAAGAATTGGGAAAGAAGGCAGACAAATGGGTCAGAACCAGGGTGAAGCAGAAGGTACAGAACCAAGGTGGGGAAACCAAGAAGCAAGATGCTAAGAACTCTGACAAGGGTGGGGAGAAGGGTAAAGATCAAAAGTCTTCATCAGGCCCCCAAAAATCTTCTTCTGGTGGGGATTCCCAGTCTACCAAGGGTAAAGGCCAAAGAAAACCATGGTGCAAGGTCTGTAAGCAAAAGACCCACTGGACCAGTGATTGCACCAAGTCCAAAGACTCCAGTCCAGCACCCACCAATGCCCCTAAGGCACCTGTTCCCCCTAGTACAGTTGGTGGAAGTGCTCCAGCAAAGGGTTTAGTAGGGTTCACCCTGGGAACTGAGTTGGGCTCTGACTTAGTCAGGGAACTGACTCAGGCTGTGTTAGTCTGTGATGGAGGCATGGATGTGACCTCCACTGTGAGTCCCAGTAATCTGGGCAAGTACAGACAACAGCCTTTAATCAATGGACGAGAGGCTTTGGCATTTAGGGACACAGGGGCAAGTGTCACAATGGTGACACAAGACCTTGTGCTACCTGGGCAAGTTATGCTTGGTGAGATGTACCAAGTGACCAATGCTAGCAATGTCAGAACAGACCATACTCTGGCAGTTGTTAACTTCTCCTGGGGAGGGGTAACTGGCCTTAAGAAGGTTGTGGTAAGTGCAAACCTACCAGTCGAATGCTTGCTTGGCAATGACTTAGAGACTTCTGCTTGGGCAGAAGTGGAGCTCAGGACCCATGCAGAAATGCTGGGGATCCCTGCAGATGTGTTTGCTGTGACCAGGTCACAAGCTAAACTGTCTAAAACTGAACAGGCCTTGGATTCTGGAAGAAAGGACCAAGTGCCTTCCAAGAGGAGGAGTAGTAGGGTTAAGGCAGTGCCTTCCCCCTTGGCTCAGGAGGAAGATCAGTCCCTTGAGGGGGATGATCTCAGCCCTGAAGAAGGAACTGTCCCAGAGGAACTTGAACCTGACCAGGTTGAGTTCTTGGGGACAGGGGGACCTTCTAGGGCAGATCTGAGCCAGGAGCAGCAGAGCTGCCCCTCCCTTGAACCCCTCAGACAGCAAGCTGCTGCTGAGGCTGCTGGGAAAGCTAGTGGTCCCCATACAGTGTATTGGGATGATGGACTCCTGTACTCAGAGAGTAGAGACCCCAAGCCTGGTGCTACCAGGAGGTTGGTAATACCTTTGAAGTTCAGGGGCTTCCTATTGACCCTAGCCCATGATATTCCCTTAGCAGGACACCTGGGCCAGAACAAGACTTGGGACAGAATTGTCCCTCACTTTCACTGGCCCCACATGTCTGAAGACAGTAAGGAGTTTTGTCGCTCCTGTGTAACCTGCCAAGCCAGTGGCAAAGCAGGTGGCACTACAAAGGCCCCCCTGATACCACTACCTGTGGTGGGGGTGCCCTTTGAGAGGGTAGGGATTGACATTGTTGGTCCCATGGATCCCCAAACAGCATCTGGGCACAGATTTATACTGGTGGTAGTGGATCATGCCACCAGGTACCCAGAGGCTATACCCCTTAGGACCACTACAGCACCTGTGGTGGCAAGGGCCCTCCTGGGGATTTTCTCCAGAGTGGGCTTTCCTAAGGAGGTAGTATCAGACAGGGGTGCAAACTTCATGTCTGGTTACTTAAAAGCAATGTGGAAGGAGTGTGGAGTTACTTATAAGTTCACCACACCCTATCACCCACAATGCAATGGTTTAGTTGAGAGATTCAACAAAACCTTGAAGGGCATGATTAAAGGGCTCCCAGAAAAGCTTAGGCGTAGATGGGACATACTCTTGCCCTGCCTTTTATTCGCATATAGGGAGGTGCCTCAGAAGGGGGTTGGTTACAGCCCTTTTGAACTTCTGTTTGGCCACCCTGTGAGGGGTCCACTGTGCTTGGTGAAGGAAGGATGGGAGTTACCTCTCAAGCCCCCAAAGCAAGATATAGTGGACTATGTACTTGGTCTCCGCTCCAGGATGGCTGAGTACATGAAAAAGGCAACCAAAAACCTTGAGGCTAGCCAGGAACTTCAGAAGGCCTGGCATGACCAAAAGGCTGTTCTGACTGTTTACCAGCCAGGACAGAAGGTGTGGGTGTTGGAGCCAGTGGCCCCAGCAGCTCTCCAAGACAAATGGAGTGGACCCCACACTATTGTTGAGCAGAAGGGTGAGGTCACTTACTTAGTGGACCTAGGAACACCCAGGAGTCCCCACAGGGTTCTCCATGTCAACAGACTTAAGCCATATGTAGACAGGGCAGACATGGGCTTGCTCATGGCTACTGATGAAGGGCAGGAGGAAGAGAGTGACCCACTCCCTGACCTGCTCTCACAGAACCCTGACGATGGGTCAGTTGATGGTGCAGCCTTGGCAGGCAGCCTCACTACCCAGCAACAAACTGATTGCAGGCAAGTCCTCAATCAGTTTAGACATATGTTTTCACTGACACCCAGTCAGACCACCTGGTGCACTCATGAAGTGGACACTGGGGACAGTCTGCCTATTAAAAACAAGATTTATAGGCAACCTGACCATGTCAGGGACTGTATCAGGACTGAAGTCCAGAAGATGTTGGAATTGGGAGTGATTGAGCCCTCAGATAGCCCTTGGGCTAGTCCAGTAGTCCTAGTACCTAAACCTCACACCAGTGGTGGGAAAAGAGAGATGAGGTTTTGTGTAGACTACAGAGGCCTCAATGCAGTCACTAGGACTGATGCCCATCCAATACCCAGGGCAGATGAGCTCATAGATACTTTGGCCTCTGCCAAATATCTCAGCACATTTGACCTAACAGCTGGCTACTGGCAGATCAGACTAGCTGATACTGCAAAGCCCAAAACAGCATTTTCAACCCCTAGTGGGCATTATCAATTTGTGGTGATGCCCTTTGGTCTGAAAAATGCACCTGCCACTTTCCAGAGGTTGGTGAACACAGTTCTCACAGGACTGGAAGCCTATAGTGCAGCTTATCTAGATGATATTGCTGTCTTTAGCTCCACCTGGGAGGATCACCTGGTCCACCTCAGGAATGTTTTACAGGCCCTGCAAAAGGCAGGCCTGACTATCAAGGCCACTAAGTGCCAGATAGGGCAGAGTCAGGTTGTGTACCTGGGCCACCTTGTGGGTGGAGGCCAGGTTCAACCTTTGCAGAGCAAGATCCAGACCATCATGGACTGGACTGCTCCCACTACCCAGACTCAGGTGAGAGCCTTCTTAGGCCTGACTGGGTACTATAGGAGATTTGTCAAGGGGTATGGATCAATAGTGACACCCTTGAATGACTTAACTTCTAAGAAAATGCCCAAAAAGGTTCAGTGGACAGTTAGCTGTCAAAAGGCATTTGATGACCTCAAGCAGGCCATGTGCACTGCTCCAATTCTGCAGAGTCCTGATTACTCCAAGAAGTTCATTGTTCAAACTGATGCATCTGAATTGGGGGTAGGGGCTGTACTGTCACAATTGAATGAAGAAGGTCAGGATCAGCCAGTAGCTTTTATTAGCAGAAGGCTGACCCCTAGAGAGAAACGTTGGTCAGCCATAGAGAGGGAGGCCTTTGCTGTGGTCTGGGCTCTGAAGAAGTTGAGGCCATACTTGTTTGGTACACACTTCCTGGTTCAGACAGACCATAAGCCCCTCTTATGGCTAAAACAAATGAAGGGTGAAAACCCCAAACTGCTTAGGTGGTCCATTTCCCTACAGGGGATGGACTTTACAGTGGAACATAGGCCTGGGAGTAACCATGCGAATGCAGATGGACTCTCTAGGTATTTCCACTTAGAACATGAAGACTTAACTGGGCAAGGTTAGTTTAATGTCCCTACGTTTGGGGGGTTGTGTAGGAGAGTAGGATCTGCTTCACAGGGGTACCCCCACTTTTTGCTGATACTTCACTGGTTTTCGACATTAGTCTGGCTGGGGCCCTGCTATTCAGAACCCCAGCCTAGCTGTTTCCTCTTTAAAAGGGTCTCCATGTGCCTTAGGCACATCACTGATTGGGATCTGGAGTGCCCTTGTAAGTCCCTAGTATATGGTATACTATGTACCAAGGGCATAGGTACCTCAGAGGCCTGCCAGGGGCTGCAGCATGTATTATGCCACCCCTGGTAGGCCATCCAAACTGACACCACAGGTCTGCTACTGCAGCCTGGGTAAGGTGGTGCATGCACCCCTTGCTGTGGTATAGGTTACCTATATCACTAAAAGCATACACACATATAAACCTATAAGTCACTCCTAAGGCAGGCCTTATCAATCCTAAAGGCAGAGTGCATGGTTCCTATGTGAGAGGGTGCCCCTGCATGAGCAGGGCCCCTCTGCAGCGTTCGGAGACCATCTCTGATGCTGTTTGTAGTGCAGCCTGACCATATACTCTTAAACGCATTATATCCTCGCGGTAAAATGCTAACTATGGAATGGCTGCACCTAAACATGTCGTGTTTGGTGTCAAACATCTTGGAATACTACCCCCCGCCAATCCTGGCGGCGGGGGTAGCATTCCACCCTTCTAGAGGGAAAGGCATGTTAACTCTGACGAGTCCGGTAACTTCTTTCCAGAGCCCTGGCATCACAAAATGGATGCTGCTGCCACAGACACGAGTCTGGCCTCCTGCTGCTGGACGAAACTCCGGCAGGGGAGGCCTGGACAATAGGTTTCCTGTCCCAGGGAGGTGTGACCACCTCCCCAGACAGGACAATGTGTATTGGGGCTGGGCGGGAGCACTTTCGGGTGCTTTGAAGTCCTGCACTGGGGGCACATTTGGTGTCCCTGTGCATACCCCAGTTCAAACCGGATCAGGGGCTTGCAGCCCCTGCTTTGGCGCGAACTGGACAAAGGGAAAGGGGTGTAGCCACCCCTCTGCCCTGACCCACCCATAGGTGGGGCCACAGAGTAGTCCATCCCCTATTTTTAGAATAAAGGTAGGAACCCAGTCCCTAGGACTTTAGATATACCTGGACGAAACTCTGAAACAGAATCCTGGACCTTCGACGCTCTACTCACGATTAGAGGACTGAAGAATCTCCCTTGGGGTCAAGGAGTGACTCCCCTGCTTGGCAGGCACCAAAGAAGCATCTGTCCGGTTCGCATCACTGAAGCTCCCGTCGGACGCCGAAGTCATCGCATCACCAGAGGTGGATTCTCAGACTTCCCCGAGGCTACCCTGAGTCCCCAGCAAAGCTGAGGCCCGTGGCTGTCGTGGGTGACTTGAGACCGTGACCCCTGGACACCGAGCACATTTGCAAGTGCACCATCTTCTGGGTCTCCCAAGAAGTCGTGCTTTGGGCTCCGAGTAGCCCTAGCCTCCAGCACCACCTGCACCGAAGATCACTGGCCCCCACTCCACGAGTGTCCTGTAAGCCAGCTCCACGTGCGGCGTCACGAGGCTCCTTCGCGGTCGCTAGCCCGTTGGCTAGTAGCCCTTAACGAAGGCCAATCTTTTCTTTACTTGGCAGTCTGGTTGCTCCAGGCCTGCCCTCACTTACCCTCGCTGGGTGAGTTCCCCAGACCTTGCTGGTCTGCATCATCGACGATCCACATCTTACTCGAGACTTGCCGTTGCCAAGGCTTGTTGGGTCCAATCTGGTCGCCGACACCTCTGCACTCGACAGACATCGAGCAACAGCCCGAATCCTGCTCCTGGTCGCCGACAACGCCTCCCGGACCTCGTGGCTGAAGAGTCAAGACGACCGTCATCGAACCTGAAGCACTCGACATCGGTGGGCATCTGTCCATCACCTCCCTGGTCACTGGCTAGTGACCCAGACTCTGTCCCCTCTGCTTTCAGGTTCTTCAGAACTCCGATCCACTCTTGGATCCACCCGGACACTTTTCTCCTGGTCGCCAGCAGCACTTTGCAGCAGATCGCCATAAGAACCGACGACGAAACCCGACCCCGAAAGGCACCTATGCACCCGGCTTCCCTGGGTGAGGTAACACGAGTACTCCGGTGCTCCCGTGGGTAGAGACTCTTCAAAGTCCTAGATCTCAAAGGGTTTGGTCCTAGTCCTCTTTAAAGTGTCCCTTTCCTCTATTTTCCCGATCCCGACTTTCTCCATAGAAGTTAACGGCGTATCGCGGTTGTGTATTTACACTGCACGCGTCTCCCGTGGGTCCCCTGTGTCACTACCTTGGGTGGTTCCTTGTGGTCCAAGCACTTCTAGAGGCTCTAGGCCTAGTGTCTAGTTCAATAACAGTCAAAAAAACCCCAACCTGTCTTGCAATAATATAGAAATTGTCCGTCAGGATCACAGTAAAGTAATAATCTCGCTAAACCAACGACAACCCAGTTCCCCTGAACAAACTAGAGGAAATTAATTAGTCAAAAAAATATATAAATCTTATTTTATTTATATAATAGTCTTTGATATTCACAGTATTTATATCAAGGTTAGAACCAAAATGACATAAGACATAATTTTATAAATGCAGAAATAAAACAAATAAGTCAGGTCCCACATTCACACACTACAGACATTCACAAATGCACACATACTCAAACAAACTCACCACTCAAAAGAAATTTATCACATAAAAAGATAATCCAAAATACAACATATTCAAAACAATATCTATCGTAGCGTCCTCTCCTTGAAAGGTAGTAACAAATTCTGGGGGCACGAAGTTGTCCAGCGCCAACGCGCGTTTCGGTGTCTTAACCCAATGCGGGTCACACCTTCATCAGGGCGAGCAAATCAAAAAGTGGGACCCAACAACAGAACCACCTACAACAATAAGAAAGTGATATAAAGCAATCATAATCAAAACTACAAATTTGCAAATTCATATATACATTTCAGGGTAGATGATAAGTTTAAGGATAAATATATATATGGGGAGATAAAAAATTAGCAGCGAGAAAACATAAACAATCATTCATATAAAAATGATGATCAGATTTAAATATCATTTAATGAAATATGGGAGCGTGCGCAACAAGCAATACCAGAAAGTACCCAAAAAGTTGAAAAATAAAAGTTTCACCCAAAGAAAGAAAAAGAAAAATGCACCCAAATTCGCCGTGAGAATCAGAAAAACAATATATTAAGTGACATAGATAAACCCAATCATGAATCTATATATACATCTATACCGTCATCTACCTTGATGTAGAGTGTCTAGGTAAATAGCCTTGGAAAATAGCCTTGAGTAGAAAAGATTAGGTTGAGACCAGCTCAATCCGAAAAATCTATAAAGACACAAAAAACCTTAATGGTCAATCATTGCACATAAATTCAAAAGAAAATCTTATTGAATTATTCAAAAGTAGAGAAAAGTCAGAATTGGATTGGAGGTCCCGAGAGGGAACATCCATCCGCAAAAGTCTTACCCGTATGGAAAACGGCATACCATAAACATAAAGACTTCTTAAACTCCGAAATCGGAGTCAGTTTTAGTATTGCGTGGCAAAAATGATCCGAATTCCAAGAGTGGGGGCGTTCATACGCGCATAAATAGTCAGATGTTCCTCATCTAAAGAATAAATGAAAACTCAGTAAGCAAAAAGGGGTCAAATATCTGAGTGAACACAGGAGGAAAATATATCCAAAAGTTCAAACTGATCCAACACGAGGATTCAAATCACTTAAGCTCACAACAGTCAGTAAATTGGACGCTAGGGTAAAACAGAGTCCGCATTCATAAACGGAAAAAATTCCGTGACATGGCGTCTCAGATTAAAAAAAATAGGGAACAAAACAGCATGGTTGGCCACTCAAGGCAAAAAAGGCTAATAAGGGGTGGCCAAATATCCCTATATGCCAGCAGGTTAATGGGGGCCACCAAACAGTTACCGCAAGAATGTACATGGGTTGATATAGACATCCAACCATATAAGATAGAGGATGAAAAACATACAGGGGGAACTATCTGCATGCCAAAAAACACCTAAAAGTGCACTTAGTTAGAAACGCCACTCAAAACATTGAAAATCTAATGTTTTTTTATATACAAAGTGGCCGAGAGTCCCTACCTATCTATAGGATCGGGAGGACTGCTAAACAAGAGCACGAAACTGTGTAAAATTTAGAAAATTGGCATTAAATCTTATAGGATAAAGAGTAGAAAACGGGCATAAAGAACTGCTAGAAAATAAAATAAACGCCTAATGATGCACAGAGCTTAAAAAGCATCACAATATGGCATTCGAGCATGTCGATAACAGTCAGTGAGACCGCGGATGAATAATCACGTTAGTGAAACAAATTCTAAATGCCTGGTAATGCACAAAGCTTAAAGAACACCACAATACGGCATTCGGGCATGTCGATAACAGTCTGCATGGCCGCGGATAAATAATCACATAAATGTAGCAGGTTCTTGAAGGGAAAAAGAAAAAGATAAAGATATAGAAACTTACCACATAGTATAAATGGCGAATTTCAGTGCACGGCGTCCTCCAACGTCTGGCAGGGCAGAAAGCTCCCGAAGACTGGCTTTAGAAATAAAAAAGCCTAATCCAGTATATGAAAGGTTCATCACCGTTTCGTCAGCAAACACGTATACCGGTGGAGGTTCCTACCTCCCGTCAAAAATAGTGAACAACAAGAAAGGACTAGTAGGGTGCATCCATCGGGGATGTAAATACGGCGGCCATCGCCAAGATCTAAATCGTCTATTCATAACTCCATAAGATAGCCCACAAAAGGACAGGCTAGCTAGGGGATGGAAAAAGATGAAATAGATGTTTCTCATTTGCCAAGCAAGCTCGTATTCAAAAAATATAGAAGAAAAGAAACACCAGGGTAACAAGAAGATATAAAACAAGGACTATATGTAGATAATAAACATAGGACAGTGGGGAGGCCAAATCATGCCACAGAGGTTTCCAGAATGAATAGCAAGACAATAGGGGATTACAAATATCGGCGATGTTCCAAAGTGAGGCAAGAACCCCAGAAAAATGGAAAAATGGGACGATCTGACTCAAATTTATTGCCAACGAGAAATCGAGGGCAATAGAACAAAAAAGGACCCAGGTCAAGAATGTGCAAACCACAAAGAATATATTGGAATCAAAATCCATAGGGCAAGAATTTTGGAAAATAAACAAAAACAGAAAATCAACAATTCAAAGTTATATAAAGATAGACAGAAGGTTACAGGGGTACGGGGAGGGCTGAATCAATGCGTAATCGCATTTTCCCAAGGGCAGATTTCATTAAGCCCTTTCTCCACAGAATTGAGACGGAAAATCCAGAACACCTCTCTCTTCCTTCTGGTAGCGATCACATCTTTCCCTGTCTGCACATGAACTTTCTCTAGAATGGACCACTTGAGATCATTCTCAGAGTGGCCAAAATCCATCCAATGGCTGAGCAAAGGAGCAGAATGCTTCTTGAGTCTTATATTGGACTTGTGCTCACCTATCCTTATTCTGCATTCCCTGCCTGTTTCTCCTATATAGGCCAAGTTGCAAGGACACAGAATTATGTATATGATGTTTGAGGTGCGGCAATTGGTCATTTCTCGCAAGGATATGGTGAGTCCATTTACTTTGATAGTGTCACTGACTACGGCATTGGGACAAGCCTGGCAGGTACCACATCGATGGTTTCCCCTAATGGGCTGACCGCCAGTGATAGACTTTTGACAATAGGGAGCCCGTTCAGGAATTCTACCTCTCACAAGATGGTTTTTAAGATTTTTATTCCTTCTGAATGCGAACAATGGCTTGGATAGCTTATGTTCACCATTGTCCATGTTCAAGAGGTACCATTGTGAGTTGATAACCTGGCGTACTTTGTGATTCAAATTAGAATGCTTTGTAACACAAACCAGTTTGTCCAGTTGTTGGGTAGTCCTTGGTTGAAACATGGTGTCACGGTTATAATATCTCGCTCTTTTCAGAGAGTCTTTGACCAATTTGGTCGGGTATCCTCGGGAAAGTAGTTTATCTTTCAAGATATCAGCATGTTTAAGAAATTCATTCATATCAGTACAGTTTCTCCGGAGACGGAGAAACTGACTGAAAGGAATACCCTCCTTCTGACAACGTGGATGGTAACTGTTGAATTGTAAAAGTGTATTCCTAGCCGTCGGCTTGGTGTATAAGGAAACCAATAGTTCTTGGTCCTTATGTTCGATCCAAACATCCAGAAATTCAATTTTGCAATTGCTAGATTGAGTGGTGAATCTAAGATTCAGATCGGCAGCATTTATCCAGCTAGTGAACTCATTGAGGGACTCCTGGTCTCCCTTCCAAATAAAGAAAATATCGTCAATAAAGCGTGACCATGAACGTACATTTTCGTAAAAGGGGCCATCTCATTATATATATTCAGTGATTCAAAGTGTCCCATGTATAGGCAAGCCACACTAGGGGCACAAGTCGCCCCCATGCTGACTCCCTGAATTTGCTGGTAATAAGCATTATTAAATTCAAAATAGTTTTCCCCCAAGACAAGGTCCAGGCACTGAAGGATAAAAGGGGCATTGGGGACATTGGGGTCTGATGTCAAAATCTCTCGGAGGACTTTCATGGCTCCTTCCTGGGGAATATTTGTATACAGGGACTCCAGGTCCATGGTGACCAGGAGTTCCCTGTCGCAATTGTATCTAGTCTTTTCAATAGTGGAGATGAAGTGCCCCGTGTCCTTAATATATGATTTAAGATTGCCCACCAACGGTTTCAGAAATTGATCGACATATTTAGAGAGAGGCTCTGTGGCCGCCCCAATCGTCGACACAATGGGCCTCAAAGGGGGGTTGCATTCATTCTTGTGGGTTTTAGGGACGCCGTAGATAATGGGCATGCGTGTATGAGAGGGGGTGAGGAATTCCGCCTCCTGGGGACAAATATATCCATCATCTACGGCCTGCTCCACCATGGTAAGAATTCTACGCTTCAAATCAGGTTCAGGGTTGACGGTGATCCGTTTGTAATGTCTAGAGACACCAAGGAGATTGTTCATTTTCTCCACATATTGTGGGGTGTCAAAAATGACAATACCCCCTCCTTTATCACACGGTTTGATAGTAAGATTGTTGTTCTCTCGTAAGGACATAAGGGCCGCATTCTCCTTCTTGGAGATATTGTAGGGCGGTTTGGGAACATATTTGATGATCTTCTGCATTTTAGTAATAACTGCTTTTTCGAAGATTTCAACTTCAGGTCCCAGGGAGTCAAGATTAGGAGTAAACTCCGATGGTGGTCTAAGACCTGATAAGTTGTCCGAGGTATCAGGAAGGGGCCTAGTAAGAAAAAACTTTTTTAATCTTATTTTGCGAAAAAACAGATGGAGATCCTTCATAAGTTCAAACTTATTTATGTTGGTCGAGGGGACAAAAGACAGACCCCTGGATAGAAGGGTAACCGCCTGAGAATCAATGTTATCGGTGGACAGATTGAATACAGGGATTTTGTTCAAGTTTTCCAATATTGTTGGTGGCGTGTCTGTATATACATCTGGGGCTGAGCCTGATCTTGATGGTAATTCCTCTGTTGCGGATTCCGGGATCTGGGGCGAAAATTTCCTCTGCGATTGCCTAAAAAACGATTATGGGTTGCAGGTCTTTCAAATTGGTCCTGTCTGTTCTGATAGTTCGGATTATAGTTGGAAGGACCCTCTCCGTCGGAATCTGTGGTATCCGAAAAGGTTGTAACGCGTCTGTTGCCCCAACGAGGGTACCGGTGTTGGGAACGTTTTCCTCACTGGTAGTATAGAAATTCGTAATCAGGTAAGGATAAGCACGTTCTTGTGAAAATAATCGGATATCTTTCCTAAGCTTTTCAGTTTTTCTTTTTAAAAGATATTCCGAAAATGAATCTAGTTCATAACAGATCTCCTCCAGTTTCTTTTTACTAGTCTCAACACTGTTGTCTTTTTTAAGTTTTTCCTCTAGCTCCTCAATTTCTTTATTCAGGATAGAAATCACTTCCCTGGCTGTTTCAATGATTAACATCATCCAATCCCTGGAACATCTGTTTGAGATTAAGGCCCATTTTTCCAGGAATTGTCTGATTTCAATGAAAAGTCCAGGGATGTTCCTTACTCTCAGGCCAATAGGGATAGTGCCAGCTTTTAGGTATTCCAACATAAAGTTGGCATGCGACTCAGTGCGTTTGGACTTTTTTTAAGATTAAAAAGTTTAGTCCATTCTTCCTCGAGTCCCTTCGATAGTGTAAATTGTTTATCTCCCCCGCAGTTTGACCAATCATACGGGCAAAATCCTCATCAGAGAACCCAAAGGTCTTGATGTGTTCCATAGGCAAAAGAGGATATAGGTAAAGATAAACAAAATATATATAAGATGGAAGTATAGAGATATAGAAGGTATCTCAATCTGTCTAATGTGCGCTATAAAATGTGTACGCAGTGAATAATCCAAAAAACAAAACTCAAGGACAAATAAATATATATCATAAGACATACACTATAGATAAACAAAAGAACAGAAAAAAGAAAATAAGAATTTAGCCCACACACCAAAATAAGAAAAGCAATGAAACAAAGATTTTTTAGAGCTAGAGAAAGATAGATAAAGAAGTGCACACTTTCCCATAAGAGACAACACAACCACCCCCACAGCAACAAGGCTGGGAATGAGTAACCGCTAAAACAAGGGGGCCCCTGAAAAAGGATAACAGACAGGTCGGACAGGGGTACAAGAACCAATAACAGTCAAAAAAACCCCAACCTGTCTTGCAATAATATAGAAATTGTCCGTCAGGATCACAGTAAAGTAATAATCTCGCTAAACCAACGACAACCCAGTTCCCCTGAACAAACTAGAGGAAATTAATTAGTCAAAAAAATATATAAATCTTATTTTATTTATATAATAGTCTTTGATATTCACAGTATTTATATCAAGGTTAGAACCAAAATGACATAAGACATAATTTTATAAATGCAGAAATAAAACAAATAAGTCAGGTCCCACATTCACACACTACAGACATTCACAAATGCACACATACTCAAACAAACTCACCACTCAAAAGAAATTTATCACATAAAAAGATAATCCAAAATACAACATATTCAAAACAATATCTATCGTACGTCCTCTCCTTGAAAGGTAGTAACAAATTCTGGGGGCACGAAGTTGTCCAGCGCCAACGCGCGTTTCGGTGTCTTAACCCAATGCGGGTCACACCTTCATCAGGGCGAGCAAATCAAAAAGTGGGACCCAACAACAGAACCACCTACAACAATAAGAAAGTGATATAAAGCAATCATAATCAAAACTACAAATTTGCAAATTCATATATACATTTCAGGGTAGATGATAAGTTTAAGGATAAATATATATATGGGGAGATAAAAAATTAGCAGCGAGAAAACATAAACAATCATTCATATAAAAATGATGATCAGATTTAAATATCATTTAATGAAATATGGGAGCGTGCGCAACAAGCAATACCAGAAAGTACCCAAAAAGTTGAAAAATAAAAGTTTCACCCAAAGAAAGAAAAAGAAAAATGCACCCAAATTCGCCGTGAGAATCAGAAAAACAATATATTAAGTGACATAGATAAACCCAATCATGAATCTATATATACATCTATACCGTCATCTACCTTGATGTAGAGTGTCTAGGTAAATAGCCTTGGAAAATAGCCTTGAGTAGAAAAGATTAGGTTGAGACCAGCTCAATCCGAAAAATCTATAAAGACACAAAAAACCTTAATGGTCAATCATTGCACATAAATTCAAAAGAAAATCTTATTGAATTATTCAAAAGTAGAGAAAAGTCAGAATTGGATTGGAGGTCCCGAGAGGGAACATCCATCCGCAAAAGTCTTACCCGTATGGAAAACGGCATACCATAAACATAAAGACTTCTTAAACTCCGAAATCGGAGTCAGTTTTAGTATTGCGTGGCAAAAATGATCCGAATTCCAAGAGTGGGGGCGTTCATACGCGCATAAATAGTCAGATGTTCCTCATCTAAAGAATAAATGAAAACTCAGTAAGCAAAAAAGGGGTCAAATATCTGAGTGAACACAGGAGGAAAATATATCCAAAAGTTCAAACTGATCCAACACGAGGATTCAAATCACTTAAGCTCACAACAGTCAGTAAATTGGACGCTAGGGTAAAACAGAGTCCGCATTCATAAACGGAAAAAATTCCGTGACATGGCGTCTCAGATTAAAAAAAATAGGGAACAAAACAGCATGGTTGGCCACTCAAGGCAAAAAAGGCTAATAAGGGGTGGCCAAATATCCCTATATGCCAGCAGGTTAATGGGGGCCACCAAACAGTTACCGCAAGAATGTACATGGGTTGATATAGACATCCAACCATATAAGATAGAGGATGAAAAACATACAGGGGGAACTATCTGCATGCCAAAAAACACCTAAAAGTGCACTTAGTTAGAAACGCCACTCAAAACATTGAAAATCTAATGTTTTTTTATATACAAAGTGGCCGAGAGTCCCTACCTATCTATAGGATCGGGAGGACTGCTAAACAAGAGCACGAAACTGTGTAAAATTTAGAAAATTGGCATTAAATCTTATAGGATAAAGAGTAGAAAACGGGCATAAAGAACTGCTAGAAAATAAAATAAACGCCTAATGATGCACAGAGCTTAAAAAGCATCACAATATGGCATTCGAGCATGTCGATAACAGTCAGTGAGACCGCGGATGAATAATCACGTTAGTGAAACAAATTCTAAATGCCTGGTAATGCACAAAGCTTAAAGAACACCACAATACGGCATTCGGGCATGTCGATAACAGTCTGCATGGCCGCGGATAAATAATCACATAAATGTAGCAGGTTCTTGAAGGGAAAAAGAAAAAGATAAAGATATAGAAACTTACCACATAGTATAAATGGCGAATTTCAGTGCACGGCGTCCTCCAACGTCTGGCAGGGCAGAAAGCTCCCGAAGACTGGCTTTAGAAATAAAAAAGCCTAATCCAGTATATGAAAGGTTCATCACCGTTTCGTCAGCAAACACGTATACCGGTGGAGGTTCCTACCTCCCGTCAAAAATAGTGAACAACAAGAAAGGACTAGTAGGGTGCATCCATCGGGGATGTAAATACGGCGGCCATCGCCAAGATCTAAATCGTCTATTCATAACTCCATAAGATAGCCCACAAAAGGACAGGCTAGCTAGGGGATGGAAAAAGATGAAATAGATGTTTCTCATTTGCCAAGCAAGCTCGTATTCAAAAAATATAGAAGAAAAGAAACACCAGGGTAACAAGAAGATATAAAACAAGGACTATATGTAGATAATAAACATAGGACAGTGGGGAGGCCAAATCATGCCACAGAGGTTTCCAGAATGAATAGCAAGACAATAGGGGATTACAAATATCGGCGATGTTCCAAAGTGAGGCAAGAACCCCAGAAAAATGGAAAAATGGGACGATCTGACTCAAATTTATTGCCAACGAGAAATCGAGGGCAATAGAACAAAAAAGGACCCAGGTCAAGAATGTGCAAACCACAAAGAATATATTGGAATCAAAATCCATAGGGCAAGAATTTTGGAAAATAAACAAAAACAGAAAATCAACAATTCAAAGTTATATAAAGATAGACAGAAGGTTACAGGGGTACGGGGAGGGCTGAATCAATGCGTAATCGCATTTTCCCAAGGGCAGATTTCATTAAGCCCTTTCTCCACAGAATTGAGACGGAAAATCCAGAACACCTCTCTCTTCCTTCTGGTAGCGATCACATCTTTCCCTGTCTGCACATGAACTTTCTCTAGAATGGACCACTTGAGATCATTCTCAGAGTGGCCAAAATCCATCCAATGGCTGAGCAAAGGAGCAGAATGCTTCTTGAGTCTTATATTGGACTTGTGCTCACCTATCCTTATTCTGCATTCCCTGCCTGTTTCTCCTATATAGGCCAAGTTGCAAGGACACAGAATTATGTATATGATGTTTGAGGTGCGGCAATTGGTCATTTCTCGCAAGGATATGGTGAGTCCATTTACTTTGATAGTGTCACTGACTACGGCATTGGGACAAGCCTGGCAGGTACCACATCGATGGTTTCCCCTAATGGGCTGACCGCCAGTGATAGACTTTTGACAATAGGGAGCCCGTTCAGGAATTCTACCTCTCACAAGATGGTTTTTAAGATTTTTATTCCTTCTGAATGCGAACAATGGCTTGGATAGCTTATGTTCACCATTGTCCATGTTCAAGAGGTACCATTGTGAGTTGATAACCTGGCGTACTTTGTGATTCAAATTAGAATGCTTTGTAACACAAACCAGTTTGTCCAGTTGTTGGGTAGTCCTTGGTTGAAACATGGTGTCACGGTTATAATATCTCGCTCTTTTCAGAGAGTCTTTGACCAATTTGGTCGGGTATCCTCGGGAAAGTAGTTTATCTTTCAAGATATCAGCATGTTTAAGAAATTCATTCATATCAGTACAGTTTCTCCGGAGACGGAGAAACTGACTGAAAGGAATACCCTCCTTCTGACAACGTGGATGGTAACTGTTGAATTGTAAAAGTGTATTCCTAGCCGTCGGCTTGGTGTATAAGGAAACCAATAGTTCTTGGTCCTTATGTTCGATCCAAACATCCAGAAATTCAATTTTGCAATTGCTAGATTGAGTGGTGAATCTAAGATTCAGATCGGCAGCATTTATCCAGCTAGTGAACTCATTGAGGGACTCCTGGTCTCCCTTCCAAATAAAGAAAATATCGTCAATAAAGCGTGACCATGAACGTACATTTTCGTAAAGGGGGCCATCTCATTATATATATTCAGTGATTCAAAGTGTCCCATGTATAGGCAAGCCACACTAGGGGCACAAGTCGCCCCATGCTGACTCCCTGAATTTGCTGGTAATAAGCATTATTAAATTCAAAATAGTTTTCCCCCAAGACAAGGTCCAGGCACTGAAGGATAAAAGGGGCATTGGGGACATTGGGGTCTGATGTCAAAATCTCTCGGAGGACTTTCATGGCTCCTTCCTGGGGAATATTTGTATACAGGGACTCCAGGTCCATGGTGACCAGGAGTTCCCTGTCGCAATTGTATCTAGTCTTTTCAATAGTGGAGATGAAGTGCCCCGTGTCCTTAATATATGATTTAAGATTGCCCACCAACGGTTTCAGAAATTGATCGACATATTTAGAGAGAGGCTCTGTGGCCGCCCCAATCGTCGACACAATGGGCCTCAAAGGGGGTTGCATTCATTCTTGTGGGTTTTAGGGACGCCGTAGATAATGGGCATGCGTGTATGAGAGGGGGTGAGGAATTCCGCCTCCTGGGGACAAATATATCCATCATCTACGGCCTGCTCCACCATGGTAAGAATTCTACGCTTCAAATCAGGTTCAGGGTTGACGGTGATCCGTTTGTAATGTCTAGAGACACCAAGGAGATTGTTCATTTTCTCCACATATTGTGGGGTGTCAAAAATGACAATACCCCCTCCTTTATCACACGGTTTGATAGTAAGATTGTTGTTCTCTCGTAAGGACATAAGGGCCGCATTCTCCTTCTTGGAGATATTGTAGGGCGGTTTGGGAACATATTTGATGATCTTCTGCATTTTAGTAATAACTGCTTTTTCGAAGATTTCAACTTCAGGTCCCAGGGAGTCAAGATTAGGAGTAAACTCCGATGGTGGTCTAAGACCTGATAAGTTGTCCGAGGTATCAGGAAGGGGCCTAGTAAGAAAAAACTTTTTTAATCTTATTTTGCGAAAAAACAGATGGAGATCCTTCATAAGTTCAAACTTATTTATGTTGGTCGAGGGGACAAAAGACAGACCCCTGGATAGAAGGGTAACCGCCTGAGAATCAATGTTATCGGTGGACAGATTGAATACAGGGATTTTGTTCAAGTTTTCCAATATTGTTGGTGGCGTGTCTGTATATACATCTGGGGCTGAGCCTGATCTTGATGGTAATTCCTCTGTTGCGGATTCCGGGATCTGGGGCGAAAATTTCCTCTGCGATTGCCTAAAAAACGATTATGGGTTGCAGGTCTTTCAAATTGGTCCTGTCTGTTCTGATAGTTCGGATTATAGTTGGAAGGACCCTCTCCGTCGGAATCTGTGGTATCCGAAAAGGTTGTAACGCGTCTGTTGCCCCAACGGGGGTACCGGTGTTGGGAACGTTTTCCTCACTGGTAGTATAGAAATTCGTAATCAGGTAAGGATAAGCACGTTCTTGTGAAAATAATCGGATATCTTTCCTAAGCTTTTCAGTTTTTCTTTTTAAAAGATATTCCGAAAATGAATCTAGTTCATAACAGATCTCCTCCAGTTTCTTTTTACTAGTCTCAACACTGTTGTCTTTTTTAAGTTTTTCCTCTAGCTCCTCAATTTCTTTATTCAGGATAGAAATCACTTCCCTGGCTGTTTCAATGATTAACATCATCCAATCCCTGGAACATCTGTTTGAGATTAAGGCCCATTTTTCCAGGAATTGTCTGATTTCAATGAAAAGTCCAGGGATGTTCCTTACTCTCAGGCCAATAGGGATAGTGCCAGCTTTTAGGTATTCCAACATAAAGTTGGCATGCGACTCAGTGCGTTTGGACTTTTTTTAAGATTAAAAAGTTTAGTCCATTCTTCCTCGAGTCCCTTCGATAGTGTAAATTGTTTATCTCCCCCGCAGTTTGACCAATCATACGGGCAAAATCCTCATCAGAGAACCCAAAGGTCTTGATGTGTTCCATAGGCAAAAGAGGATATAGGTAAAGATAAACAAAATATATATAAGATGGAAGTATAGAGATATAGAAGGTATCTCAATCTGTCTAATGTGCGCTATAAAATGTGTACGCAGTGAATAATCCAAAAAACAAAACTCAAGGACAAATAAATATATATCATAAGACATACACTATAGATAAACAAAAGAACAGAAAAAAGAAAATAAGAATTTAGCCCACACACCAAAATAAGAAAAGCAATGAAACAAAGATTTTTTAGAGCTAGAGAAAGATAGATAAAGAAGTGCACACTTTCCCATAAGAGACAACACAACCACCCCCACAGCAACAAGGCTGGGAATGAGTAACCGCTAAAACAAGGGGGCCCCTGAAAAAGGATAACAGACAGGTCGGACAGGGGTACAAGAACCAATAACAGTCAAAAAAACCCCAACCTGTCTTGCAATAATATAGAAATTGTCCGTCAGGATCACAGTAAAGTAATAATCTCGCTAAACCAACGACAACCCAGTTCCCCTGAACAAACTAGAGGAAATTAATTAGTCAAAAAAATATATAAATCTTATTTTATTTATATAATAGTCTTTGATATTCACAGTATTTATATCAAGGTTAGAACCAAAATGACATAAGACATAATTTTATAAATGCAGAAATAAAACAAATAAGTCAGGTCCCACATTCACACACTACAGACATTCACAAATGCACACATACTCAAACAAACTCACCACTCAAAAGAAATTTATCACATAAAAAGATAATCCAAAATACAACATATTCAAAACAATATCTATCGTGCGTCCTCTCCTTGAAAGGTAGTAACAAATTCTGGGGGCACGAAGTTGTCCAAGCGCCAACGCGCGTTTCGGTGTCTTAACCCAATGCGGGTCACACCTTCATCAGGGCGAGCAAATCAAAAAGTGGGACCCAACAACAGAACCACCTACAACAATAAGAAAGTGATATAAAGCAATCATAATCAAAACTACAAATTTGCAAATTCATATATACATTTCAGGGTAGATGATAAGTTTAAGGATAAATATATATATGGGGAGATAAAAAATTAGCAGCGAGAAAACATAAACAATCATTCATATAAAAATGATGATCAGATTTAAATATCATTTAATGAAATATGGGAGCGTGCGCAACAAGCAATACCAGAAAGTACCCAAAAAGTTGAAAAATAAAAGTTTCACCCAAAGAAAGAAAAAGAAAAATGCACCCAAATTCGCCGTGAGAATCAGAAAAACAATATATTAAGTGACATAGATAAACCCAATCATGAATCTATATATACATCTATACCGTCATCTACCTTGATGTAGAGTGTCTAGGTAAATAGCCTTGGAAAATAGCCTTGAGTAGAAAAGATTAGGTTGAGACCAGCTCAATCCGAAAAATCTATAAAGACACAAAAAACCTTAATGGTCAATCATTGCACATAAATTCAAAAGAAAATCTTATTGAATTATTCAAAAGTAGAGAAAAGTCAGAATTGGATTGGAGGTCCCGAGAGGGAACATCCATCCGCAAAAGTCTTACCCGTATGGAAAACGGCATACCATAAACATAAAGACTTCTTAAACTCCGAAATCGGAGTCAGTTTTAGTATTGCGTGGCAAAAATGATCCGAATTCCAAGAGTGGGGGCGTTCATACGCGCATAAATAGTCAGATGTTCCTCATCTAAAGAATAAATGAAAACTCAGTAAGCAAAAAAGGGGTCAAATATCTGAGTGAACACAGGAGGAAAATATATCCAAAAGTTCAAACTGATCCAACACGAGGATTCAAATCACTTAAGCTCACAACAGTCAGTAAATTGGACGCTAGGGTAAAACAGAGTCCGCATTCATAAACGGAAAAAATTCCGTGACATGGCGTCTCAGATTAAAAAAAATAGGGAACAAAACAGCATGGTTGGCCACTCAAGGCAAAAAAGGCTAATAAGGGGTGGCCAAATATCCCTATATGCCAGCAGGTTAATGGGGGCCACCAAACAGTTACCGCAAGAATGTACATGGGTTGATATAGACATCCAACCATATAAGATAGAGGATGAAAAACATACAGGGGGAACTATCTGCATGCCAAAAAACACCTAAAAGTGCACTTAGTTAGAAACGCCACTCAAAACATTGAAAATCTAATGTTTTTTTATATACAAAGTGGCCGAGAGTCCCTACCTATCTATAGGATCGGGAGGACTGCTAAACAAGAGCACGAAACTGTGTAAAATTTAGAAAATTGGCATTAAATCTTATAGGATAAAGAGTAGAAAACGGGCATAAAGAACTGCTAGAAAATAAAATAAACGCCTAATGATGCACAGAGCTTAAAAAGCATCACAATATGGCATTCGAGCATGTCGATAACAGTCAGTGAGACCGCGGATGAATAATCACGTTAGTGAAACAAATTCTAAATGCCTGGTAATGCACAAAGCTTAAAGAACACCACAATACGGCATTCGGGCATGTCGATAACAGTCTGCATGGCCGCGGATAAATAATCACATAAATGTAGCAGGTTCTTGAAGGGAAAAAGAAAAAGATAAAGATATAGAAACTTACCACATAGTATAAATGGCGAATTTCAGTGCACGGCGTCCTCCAACGTCTGGCAGGGCAGAAAGCTCCCGAAGACTGGCTTTAGAAATAAAAAAGCCTAATCCAGTATATGAAAGGTTCATCACCGTTTCGTCAGCAAACACGTATACCGGTGGAGGTTCCTACCTCCCGTCAAAAATAGTGAACAACAAGAAAGGACTAGTAGGGTGCATCCATCGGGGATGTAAATACGGCGGCCATCGCCAAGATCTAAATCGTCTATTCATAACTCCATAAGATAGCCCACAAAAGGACAGGCTAGCTAGGGGATGGAAAAAGATGAAATAGATGTTTCTCATTTGCCAAGCAAGCTCGTATTCAAAAAATATAGAAGAAAAGAAACACCAGGGTAACAAGAAGATATAAAACAAGGACTATATGTAGATAATAAACATAGGACAGTGGGGAGGCCAAATCATGCCACAGAGGTTTCCAGAATGAATAGCAAGACAATAGGGGATTACAAATATCGGCGATGTTCCAAAGTGAGGCAAGAACCCCAGAAAAATGGAAAAATGGGACGATCTGACTCAAATTTATTGCCAACGAGAAATCGAGGGCAATAGAACAAAAAAGGACCCAGGTCAAGAATGTGCAAACCACAAAGAATATATTGGAATCAAAATCCATAGGGCAAGAATTTTGGAAAATAAACAAAAACAGAAAATCAACAATTCAAAGTTATATAAAGATAGACAGAAGGTTACAGGGGTACGGGGAGGGCTGAATCAATGCGTAATCGCATTTTCCCAAGGGCAGATTTCATTAAGCCCTTTCTCCACAGAATTGAGACGGAAAATCCAGAACACCTCTCTCTTCCTTCTGGTAGCGATCACATCTTTCCCTGTCTGCACATGAACTTTCTCTAGAATGGACCACTTGAGATCATTCTCAGAGTGGCCAAAATCCATCCAATGGCTGAGCAAAGGAGCAGAATGCTTCTTGAGTCTTATATTGGACTTGTGCTCACCTATCCTTATTCTGCATTCCCTGCCTGTTTCTCCTATATAGGCCAAGTTGCAAGGACACAGAATTATGTATATGATGTTTGAGGTGCGGCAATTGGTCATTTCTCGCAAGGATATGGTGAGTCCATTTACTTTGATAGTGTCACTGACTACGGCATTGGGACAAGCCTGGCAGGTACCACATCGATGGTTTCCCCTAATGGGCTGACCGCCAGTGATAGACTTTTGACAATAGGGAGCCCGTTCAGGAATTCTACCTCTCACAAGATGGTTTTTAAGATTTTTATTCCTTCTGAATGCGAACAATGGCTTGGATAGCTTATGTTCACCATTGTCCATGTTCAAGAGGTACCATTGTGAGTTGATAACCTGGCGTACTTTGTGATTCAAATTAGAATGCTTTGTAACACAAACCAGTTTGTCCAGTTGTTGGGTAGTCCTTGGTTGAAACATGGTGTCACGGTTATAATATCTCGCTCTTTTCAGAGAGTCTTTGACCAATTTGGTCGGGTATCCTCGGGAAAGTAGTTTATCTTTCAAGATATCAGCATGTTTAAGAAATTCATTCATATCAGTACAGTTTCTCCGGAGACGGAGAAACTGACTGAAAGGAATACCCTCCTTCTGACAACGTGGATGGTAACTGTTGAATTGTAAAAGTGTATTCCTAGCCGTCGGCTTGGTGTATAAGGAAACCAATAGTTCTTGGTCCTTATGTTCGATCCAAACATCCAGAAATTCAATTTTGCAATTGCTAGATTGAGTGGTGAATCTAAGATTCAGATCGGCAGCATTTATCCAGCTAGTGAACTCATTGAGGGACTCCTGGTCTCCCTTCCAAATAAAGAAAATATCGTCAATAAAGCGTGACCATGAACGTACATTTTCGTAAAGGGGGCCATCTCATTATATATATTCAGTGATTCAAAGTGTCCCATGTATAGGCAAGCCACACTAGGGGCACAAGTCGCCCCCATGCTGACTCCCTGAATTTGCTGGTAATAAGCATTATTAAATTCAAAATAGTTTTCCCCCAAGACAAGGTCCAGGCACTGAAGGATAAAAGGGGCATTGGGGACATTGGGGTCTGATGTCAAAATCTCTCGGAGGACTTTCATGGCTCCTTCCTGGGGAATATTTGTATACAGGGACTCCAGGTCCATGGTGACCAGGAGTTCCCTGTCGCAATTGTATCTAGTCTTTTCAATAGTGGAGATGAAGTGCCCCGTGTCCTTAATATATGATTTAAGATTGCCCACCAACGGTTTCAGAAATTGATCGACATATTTAGAGAGAGGCTCTGTGGCCGCCCCAATCGTCGACACAATGGGCCTCAAAGGGGGTTGCATTCATTCTTGTGGGTTTTAGGGACGCCGTAGATAATGGGCATGCGTGTATGAGAGGGGGTGAGGAATTCCGCCTCCTGGGGACAAATATATCCATCATCTACGGCCTGCTCCACCATGGTAAGAATTCTACGCTTCAAATCAGGTTCAGGGTTGACGGTGATCCGTTTGTAATGTCTAGAGACACCAAGGAGATTGTTCATTTTCTCCACATATTGTGGGGTGTCAAAAATGACAATACCCCCTCCTTTATCACACGGTTTGATAGTAAGATTGTTGTTCTCTCGTAAGGACATAAGGGCCGCATTCTCCTTCTTGGAGATATTGTAGGGCGGTTTGGGAACATATTTGATGATCTTCTGCATTTTAGTAATAACTGCTTTTTCGAAGATTTCAACTTCAGGTCCCAGGGAGTCAAGATTAGGAGTAAACTCCGATGGTGGTCTAAGACCTGATAAGTTGTCCGAGGTATCAGGAAGGGGCCTAGTAAGAAAAAACTTTTTAATCTTATTTTGCGAAAAAACAGATGGAGATCCTTCATAAGTTCAAACTTATTTATGTTGGTCGAGGGGACAAAAGACAGACCCCTGGATAGAAGGGTAACCGCCTGAGAATCAATGTTATCGGTGGACAGATTGAATACAGGGATTTTGTTCAAGTTTTCCAATATTGTTGGTGGCGTGTCTGTATATACATCTGGGGCTGAGCCTGATCTTGATGGTAATTCCTCTGTTGCGGATTCCGGGATCTGGGGCGAAAATTTCCTCTGCGATTGCCTAAAAAACGATTATGGGTTGCAGGTCTTTCAAATTGGTCCTGTCTGTTCTGATAGTTCGGATTATAGTTGGAAGGACCCTCTCCGTCGGAATCTGTGGTATCCGAAAAGGTTGTAACGCGTCTGTTGCCCCAACGGGGGTACCGGTGTTGGGAACGTTTTCCTCACTGGTAGTATAGAAATTCGTAATCAGGTAAGGATAAGCACGTTCTTGTGAAAATAATCGGATATCTTTCCTAAGCTTTTCAGTTTTTCTTTTTAAAAGATATTCCGAAAATGAATCTAGTTCATAACAGATCTCCTCCAGTTTCTTTTTACTAGTCTCAACACTGTTGTCTTTTTAAGTTTTTCCTCTAGCTCCTCAATTTCTTTATTCAGGATAGAAATCACTTCCCTGGCTGTTTCAATGATTAACATCATCCAATCCCTGGAACATCTGTTTGAGATTAAGGCCCATTTTTCCAGGAATTGTCTGATTTCAATGAAAAGTCCAGGGATGTTCCTTACTCTCAGGCCAATAGGGATAGTGCCAGCTTTTAGGTATTCCAACATAAAGTTGGCATGCGACTCAGTGCGTTTGGACTTTTTTTTAAGATTAAAAAGTTTAGTCCATTCTTCCTCGAGTCCCTTCGATAGTGTAAATTGTTTATCTCCCCCGCAGTTTGACCAATCATACGGGCAAAATCCTCATCAGAGAACCCAAAGGTCTTGATGTGTTCCATAGGCAAAAGAGGATATAGGTAAAGATAAACAAAATATATATAAGATGGAAGTATAGAGATATAGAAGGTATCTCAATCTGTCTAATGTGCGCTATAAAATGTGTACGCAGTGAATAATCCAAAAAACAAAACTCAAGGACAAATAAATATATATCATAAGACATACACTATAGATAAACAAAAGAACAGAAAAAAGAAAATAAGAATTTAGCCCACACACCAAAATAAGAAAAGCAATGAAACAAAGATTTTTTAGAGCTAGAGAAAGATAGATAAAGAAGTGCACACTTTCCCATAAGAGACAACACAACCACCCCCACAGCAACAAGGCTGGGAATGAGTAACCGCTAAAACAAGGGGGCCCCTGAAAAAGGATAACAGACAGGTCGGACAGGGGTACAAGAACCAATAACAGTCAAAAAAACCCCAACCTGTCTTGCAATAATATAGAAATTGTCCGTCAGGATCACAGTAAAGTAATAATCTCGCTAAACCAACGACAACCCAGTTCCCCTGAACAAACTAGAGGAAATTAATTAGTCAAAAAAATATATAAATCTTATTTTATTTATATAATAGTCTTTGATATTCACAGTATTTATATCAAGGTTAGAACCAAAATGACATAAGACATAATTTTATAAATGCAGAAATAAAACAAATAAGTCAGGTCCCACATTCACACACTACAGACATTCACAAATGCACACATACTCAAACAAACTCACCACTCAAAAGAAATTTATCACATAAAAAGATAATCCAAAATACAACATATTCAAAACAATATCTATCGTGCGTCCTCTCCTTGAAAGGTAGTAACAAATTCTGGGGGCACGAAGTTGTCCAGCGCCAACGCGCGTTTCGGTGTCTTAACCCAATGCGGGTCACACCTTCATCAGGGCGAGCAAATCAAAAAGTGGGACCCAACAACAGAACCACCTACAACAATAAGAAAGTGATATAAAGCAATCATAATCAAAACTACAAATTTGCAAATTCATATATACATTTCAGGGTAGATGATAAGTTTAAGGATAAATATATATATGGGGAGATAAAAAATTAGCAGCGAGAAAACATAAACAATCATTCATATAAAAATGATGATCAGATTTAAATATCATTTAATGAAATATGGGAGCGTGCGCAACAAGCAATACCAGAAAGTACCCAAAAAGTTGAAAAATAAAAGTTTCACCCAAAGAAAGAAAAAGAAAAATGCACCCAAATTCGCCGTGAGAATCAGAAAAACAATATATTAAGTGACATAGATAAACCCAATCATGAATCTATATATACATCTATACCGTCATCTACCTTGATGTAGAGTGTCTAGGTAAATAGCCTTGGAAAATAGCCTTGAGTAGAAAAGATTAGGTTGAGACCAGCTCAATCCGAAAAATCTATAAAGACACAAAAAACCTTAATGGTCAATCATTGCACATAAATTCAAAAGAAAATCTTATTGAATTATTCAAAAGTAGAGAAAAGTCAGAATTGGATTGGAGGTCCCGAGAGGGAACATCCATCCGCAAAAGTCTTACCCGTATGGAAAACGGCATACCATAAACATAAAGACTTCTTAAACTCCGAAATCGGAGTCAGTTTTAGTATTGCGTGGCAAAAATGATCCGAATTCCAAGAGTGGGGGCGTTCATACGCGCATAAATAGTCAGATGTTCCTCATCTAAAGAATAAATGAAAACTCAGTAAGCAAAAAAGGGGTCAAATATCTGAGTGAACACAGGAGGAAAATATATCCAAAAGTTCAAACTGATCCAACACGAGGATTCAAATCACTTAAGCTCACAACAGTCAGTAAATTGGACGCTAGGGTAAAACAGAGTCCGCATTCATAAACGGAAAAAATTCCGTGACATGGCGTCTCAGATTAAAAAAAATAGGGAACAAAACAGCATGGTTGGCCACTCAAGGCAAAAAAGGCTAATAAGGGGTGGCCAAATATCCCTATATGCCAGCAGGTTAATGGGGGCCACCAAACAGTTACCGCAAGAATGTACATGGGTTGATATAGACATCCAACCATATAAGATAGAGGATGAAAAACATACAGGGGGAACTATCTGCATGCCAAAAAACACCTAAAAGTGCACTTAGTTAGAAACGCCACTCAAAACATTGAAAATCTAATGTTTTTTTATATACAAAGTGGCCGAGAGTCCCTACCTATCTATAGGATCGGGAGGACTGCTAAACAAGAGCACGAAACTGTGTAAAATTTAGAAAATTGGCATTAAATCTTATAGGATAAAGAGTAGAAAACGGGCATAAAGAACTGCTAGAAAATAAAATAAACGCCTAATGATGCACAGAGCTTAAAAAGCATCACAATATGGCATTCGAGCATGTCGATAACAGTCAGTGAGACCGCGGATGAATAATCACGTTAGTGAAACAAATTCTAAATGCCTGGTAATGCACAAAGCTTAAAGAACACCACAATACGGCATTCGGGCATGTCGATAACAGTCTGCATGGCCGCGGATAAATAATCACATAAATGTAGCAGGTTCTTGAAGGGAAAAAGAAAAAGATAAAGATATAGAAACTTACCACATAGTATAAATGGCGAATTTCAGTGCACGGCGTCCTCCAACGTCTGGCAGGGCAGAAAGCTCCCGAAGACTGGCTTTAGAAATAAAAAAGCCTAATCCAGTATATGAAAGGTTCATCACCGTTTCGTCAGCAAACACGTATACCGGTGGAGGTTCCTACCTCCCGTCAAAAATAGTGAACAACAAGAAAGGACTAGTAGGGTGCATCCATCGGGGATGTAAATACGGCGGCCATCGCCAAGATCTAAATCGTCTATTCATAACTCCATAAGATAGCCCACAAAAGGACAGGCTAGCTAGGGGATGGAAAAAGATGAAATAGATGTTTCTCATTTGCCAAGCAAGCTCGTATTCAAAAAATATAGAAGAAAAGAAACACCAGGGTAACAAGAAGATATAAAACAAGGACTATATGTAGATAATAAACATAGGACAGTGGGGAGGCCAAATCATGCCACAGAGGTTTCCAGAATGAATAGCAAGACAATAGGGGATTACAAATATCGGCGATGTTCCAAAGTGAGGCAAGAACCCCAGAAAAATGGAAAAATGGGACGATCTGACTCAAATTTATTGCCAACGAGAAATCGAGGGCAATAGAACAAAAAAGGACCCAGGTCAAGAATGTGCAAACCACAAAGAATATATTGGAATCAAAATCCATAGGGCAAGAATTTTGGAAAATAAACAAAAACAGAAAATCAACAATTCAAAGTTATATAAAGATAGACAGAAGGTTACAGGGGTACGGGGAGGGCTGAATCAATGCGTAATCGCATTTTCCCAAGGGCAGATTTCATTAAGCCCTTTCTCCACAGAATTGAGACGGAAAATCCAGAACACCTCTCTCTTCCTTCTGGTAGCGATCACATCTTTCCCTGTCTGCACATGAACTTTCTCTAGAATGGACCACTTGAGATCATTCTCAGAGTGGCCAAAATCCATCCAATGGCTGAGCAAAGGAGCAGAATGCTTCTTGAGTCTTATATTGGACTTGTGCTCACCTATCCTTATTCTGCATTCCCTGCCTGTTTCTCCTATATAGGCCAAGTTGCAAGGACACAGAATTATGTATATGATGTTTGAGGTGCGGCAATTGGTCATTTCTCGCAAGGATATGGTGAGTCCATTTACTTTGATAGTGTCACTGACTACGGCATTGGGACAAGCCTGGCAGGTACCACATCGATGGTTTCCCCTAATGGGCTGACCGCCAGTGATAGACTTTTGACAATAGGGAGCCCGTTCAGGAATTCTACCTCTCACAAGATGGTTTTTAAGATTTTTATTCCTTCTGAATGCGAACAATGGCTTGGATAGCTTATGTTCACCATTGTCCATGTTCAAGAGGTACCATTGTGAGTTGATAACCTGGCGTACTTTGTGATTCAAATTAGAATGCTTTGTAACACAAACCAGTTTGTCCAGTTGTTGGGTAGTCCTTGGTTGAAACATGGTGTCACGGTTATAATATCTCGCTCTTTTCAGAGAGTCTTTGACCAATTTGGTCGGGTATCCTCGGGAAAGTAGTTTATCTTTCAAGATATCAGCATGTTTAAGAAATTCATTCATATCAGTACAGTTTCTCCGGAGACGGAGAAACTGACTGAAGGGAATACCCTCCTTCTGACAACGTGGATGGTAACTGTTGAATTGTAAAAGTGTATTCCTAGCCGTCGGCTTGGTGTATAAGGAAACCAATAGTTCTTGGTCCTTATGTTCGATCCAAACATCCAGAAATTCAATTTTGCAATTGCTAGATTGAGTGGTGAATCTAAGATTCAGATCGGCAGCATTTATCCAGCTAGTGAACTCATTGAGGGACTCCTGGTCTCCCTTCCAAATAAAGAAAATATCGTCAATAAAGCGTGACCATGAACGTACATTTTCGTAAAAGGGGGCCATCTCATTATATATATTCAGTGATTCAAAGTGTCCCATGTATAGGCAAGCCACACTAGGGGCACAAGTCGCCCCCATGCTGACTCCCTGAATTTGCTGGTAATAAGCATTATTAAATTCAAAATAGTTTTCCCCCAAGACAAGGTCCAGGCACTGAAGGATAAAAGGGGCATTGGGGACATTGGGGTCTGATGTCAAAATCTCTCGGAGGACTTTCATGGCTCCTTCCTGGGGAATATTTGTATACAGGGACTCCAGGTCCATGGTGACCAGGAGTTCCCTGTCGCAATTGTATCTAGTCTTTTCAATAGTGGAGATGAAGTGCCCCGTGTCCTTAATATATGATTTAAGATTGCCCACCAACGGTTTCAGAAATTGATCGACATATTTAGAGAGAGGCTCTGTGGCCGCCCCAATCGTCGACACAATGGGCCTCAAAGGGGGTTGCATTCATTCTTGTGGGTTTTAGGGACGCCGTAGATAATGGGCATGCGTGTATGAGAGGGGGTGAGGAATTCCGCCTCCTGGGGACAAATATATCCATCATCTACGGCCTGCTCCACCATGGTAAGAATTCTACGCTTCAAATCAGGTTCAGGGTTGACGGTGATCCGTTTGTAATGTCTAGAGACACCAAGGAGATTGTTCATTTTCTCCACATATTGTGGGGTGTCAAAAATGACAATACCCCCTCCTTTATCACACGGTTTGATAGTAAGATTGTTGTTCTCTCGTAAGGACATAAGGGCCGCATTCTCCTTCTTGGAGATATTGTAGGGCGGTTTGGGAACATATTTGATGATCTTCTGCATTTTAGTAATAACTGCTTTTTCGAAGATTTCAACTTCAGGTCCCAGGGAGTCAAGATTAGGAGTAAACTCCGATGGTGGTCTAAGACCTGATAAGTTGTCCGAGGTATCAGGAAGGGGCCTAGTAAGAAAAAAACTTTTTAATCTTATTTTGCGAAAAAACAGATGGAGATCCTTCATAAGTTCAAACTTATTTATGTTGGTCGAGGGGACAAAAGACAGACCCCTGGATAGAAGGGTAACCGCCTGAGAATCAATGTTATCGGTGGACAGATTGAATACAGGGATTTTGTTCAAGTTTTCCAATATTGTTGGTGGCGTGTCTGTATATACATCTGGGGCTGAGCCTGATCTTGATGGTAATTCCTCTGTTGCGGATTCCGGGATCTGGGGCGAAAATTTCCTCTGCGATTGCCTAAAAAACGATTATGGGTTGCAGGTCTTTCAAATTGGTCCTGTCTGTTCTGATAGTTCGGATTATAGTTGGAAGGACCCTCTCCGTCGGAATCTGTGGTATCCGAAAAGGTTGTAACGCGTCTGTTGCCCCAACGGGGGGTACCGGTGTTGGGAACGTTTTCCTCACTGGTAGTATAGAAATTCGTAATCAGGTAAGGATAAGCACGTTCTTGTGAAAATAATCGGATATCTTTCCTAAGCTTTTCAGTTTTTCTTTTTAAAAGATATTCCGAAAATGAATCTAGTTCATAACAGATCTCCTCCAGTTTCTTTTTACTAGTCTCAACACTGTTGTCTTTTTAAGTTTTTCCTCTAGCTCCTCAATTTCTTTATTCAGGATAGAAATCACTTCCCTGGCTGTTTCAATGATTAACATCATCCAATCCCTGGAACATCTGTTTGAGATTAAGGCCCATTTTTCCAGGAATTGTCTGATTTCAATGAAAAGTCCAGGGATGTTCCTTACTCTCAGGCCAATAGGGATAGTGCCAGCTTTTAGGTATTCCAACATAAAGTTGGCATGCGACTCAGTGCGTTTGGACTTTTTTTAAGATTAAAAAGTTTAGTCCATTCTTCCTCGAGTCCCTTCGATAGTGTAAATTGTTTATCTCCCCCGCAGTTTGACCAATCATACGGGCAAAATCCTCATCAGAGAACCCAAAGGTCTTGATGTGTTCCATAGGCAAAAGAGGATATAGGTAAAGATAAACAAAATATATATAAGATGGAAGTATAGAGATATAGAAGGTATCTCAATCTGTCTAATGTGCGCTATAAAATGTGTACGCAGTGAATAATCCAAAAAACAAAACTCAAGGACAAATAAATATATATCATAAGACATACACTATAGATAAACAAAAGAACAGAAAAAAGAAAATAAGAATTTAGCCCACACACCAAAATAAGAAAAGCAATGAAACAAAGATTTTTTAGAGCTAGAGAAAGATAGATAAAGAAGTGCACACTTTCCCATAAGAGACAACACAACCACCCCCACAGCAACAAGGCTGGGAATGAGTAACCGCTAAAACAAGGGGGCCCCTGAAAAAGGATAACAGACAGGTCGGACAGGGGTACAAGAACCAATAACAGTCAAAAAAACCCCAACCTGTCTTGCAATAATATAGAAATTGTCCGTCAGGATCACAGTAAAGTAATAATCTCGCTAAACCAACGACAACCCAGTTCCCCTGAACAAACTAGAGGAAATTAATTAGTCAAAAAAATATATAAATCTTATTTTATTTATATAATAGTCTTTGATATTCACAGTATTTATATCAAGGTTAGAACCAAAATGACATAAGACATAATTTTATAAATGCAGAAATAAAACAAATAAGTCAGGTCCCACATTCACACACTACAGACATTCACAAATGCACACATACTCAAACAAACTCACCACTCAAAAGAAATTTATCACATAAAAAGATAATCCAAAATACAACATATTCAAAACAATATCTATCGTGCGTCCTCTCCTTGAAAGGTAGTAACAAATTCTGGGGGCACGAAGTTGTCCAGCGCCAACGCGCGTTTCGGTGTCTTAACCCAATGCGGGTCACACCTTCATCAGGGCGAGCAAATCAAAAAGTGGGACCCAACAACAGAACCACCTACAACAATAAGAAAGTGATATAAAGCAATCATAATCAAAACTACAAATTTGCAAATTCATATATACATTTCAGGGTAGATGATAAGTTTAAGGATAAATATATATATGGGGAGATAAAAAATTAGCAGCGAGAAAACATAAACAATCATTCATATAAAAATGATGATCAGATTTAAATATCATTTAATGAAATATGGGAGCGTGCGCAACAAGCAATACCAGAAAGTACCCAAAAAGTTGAAAAATAAAAGTTTCACCCAAAGAAAGAAAAAGAAAAATGCACCCAAATTCGCCGTGAGAATCAGAAAAACAATATATTAAGTGACATAGATAAACCCAATCATGAATCTATATATACATCTATACCGTCATCTACCTTGATGTAGAGTGTCTAGGTAAATAGCCTTGGAAAATAGCCTTGAGTAGAAAAGATTAGGTTGAGACCAGCTCAATCCGAAAAATCTATAAAGACACAAAAAACCTTAATGGTCAATCATTGCACATAAATTCAAAAGAAAATCTTATTGAATTATTCAAAAGTAGAGAAAAGTCAGAATTGGATTGGAGGTCCCGAGAGGGAACATCCATCCGCAAAAGTCTTACCCGTATGGAAAACGGCATACCATAAACATAAAGACTTCTTAAACTCCGAAATCGGAGTCAGTTTTAGTATTGCGTGGCAAAAATGATCCGAATTCCAAGAGTGGGGGCGTTCATACGCGCATAAATAGTCAGATGTTCCTCATCTAAAGAATAAATGAAAACTCAGTAAGCAAAAAAGGGGTCAAATATCTGAGTGAACACAGGAGGAAAATATATCCAAAAGTTCAAACTGATCCAACACGAGGATTCAAATCACTTAAGCTCACAACAGTCAGTAAATTGGACGCTAGGGTAAAACAGAGTCCGCATTCATAAACGGAAAAAATTCCGTGACATGGCGTCTCAGATTAAAAAAAATAGGGAACAAAACAGCATGGTTGGCCACTCAAGGCAAAAAAGGCTAATAAGGGGTGGCCAAATATCCCTATATGCCAGCAGGTTAATGGGGGCCACCAAACAGTTACCGCAAGAATGTACATGGGTTGATATAGACATCCAACCATATAAGATAGAGGATGAAAAACATACAGGGGGAACTATCTGCATGCCAAAAAACACCTAAAAGTGCACTTAGTTAGAAACGCCACTCAAAACATTGAAAATCTAATGTTTTTTTATATACAAAGTGGCCGAGAGTCCCTACCTATCTATAGGATCGGGAGGACTGCTAAACAAGAGCACGAAACTGTGTAAAATTTAGAAAATTGGCATTAAATCTTATAGGATAAAGAGTAGAAAACGGGCATAAAGAACTGCTAGAAAATAAAATAAACGCCTAATGATGCACAGAGCTTAAAAAGCATCACAATATGGCATTCGAGCATGTCGATAACAGTCAGTGAGACCGCGGATGAATAATCACGTTAGTGAAACAAATTCTAAATGCCTGGTAATGCACAAAGCTTAAAGAACACCACAATACGGCATTCGGGCATGTCGATAACAGTCTGCATGGCCGCGGATAAATAATCACATAAATGTAGCAGGTTCTTGAAGGGAAAAAGAAAAAGATAAAGATATAGAAACTTACCACATAGTATAAATGGCGAATTTCAGTGCACGGCGTCCTCCAACGTCTGGCAGGGCAGAAAGCTCCCGAAGACTGGCTTTAGAAATAAAAAAGCCTAATCCAGTATATGAAAGGTTCATCACCGTTTCGTCAGCAAACACGTATACCGGTGGAGGTTCCTACCTCCCGTCAAAAATAGTGAACAACAAGAAAGGACTAGTAGGGTGCATCCATCGGGGATGTAAATACGGCGGCCATCGCCAAGATCTAAATCGTCTATTCATAACTCCATAAGATAGCCCACAAAAGGACAGGCTAGCTAGGGGATGGAAAAAGATGAAATAGATGTTTCTCATTTGCCAAGCAAGCTCGTATTCAAAAAATATAGAAGAAAAGAAACACCAGGGTAACAAGAAGATATAAAACAAGGACTATATGTAGATAATAAACATAGGACAGTGGGGAGGCCAAATCATGCCACAGAGGTTTCCAGAATGAATAGCAAGACAATAGGGGATTACAAATATCGGCGATGTTCCAAAGTGAGGCAAGAACCCCAGAAAAATGGAAAAATGGGACGATCTGACTCAAATTTATTGCCAACGAGAAATCGAGGGCAATAGAACAAAAAAGGACCCAGGTCAAGAATGTGCAAACCACAAAGAATATATTGGAATCAAAATCCATAGGGCAAGAATTTTGGAAAATAAACAAAAACAGAAAATCAACAATTCAAAGTTATATAAAGATAGACAGAAGGTTACAGGGGTACGGGGAGGGCTGAATCAATGCGTAATCGCATTTTCCCAAGGGCAGATTTCATTAAGCCCTTTCTCCACAGAATTGAGACGGAAAATCCAGAACACCTCTCTCTTCCTTCTGGTAGCGATCACATCTTTCCCTGTCTGCACATGAACTTTCTCTAGAATGGACCACTTGAGATCATTCTCAGAGTGGCCAAAATCCATCCAATGGCTGAGCAAAGGAGCAGAATGCTTCTTGAGTCTTATATTGGACTTGTGCTCACCTATCCTTATTCTGCATTCCCTGCCTGTTTCTCCTATATAGGCCAAGTTGCAAGGACACAGAATTATGTATATGATGTTTGAGGTGCGGCAATTGGTCATTTCTCGCAAGGATATGGTGAGTCCATTTACTTTGATAGTGTCACTGACTACGGCATTGGGACAAGCCTGGCAGGTACCACATCGATGGTTTCCCCTAATGGGCTGACCGCCAGTGATAGACTTTTGACAATAGGGAGCCCGTTCAGGAATTCTACCTCTCACAAGATGGTTTTTAAGATTTTTATTCCTTCTGAATGCGAACAATGGCTTGGATAGCTTATGTTCACCATTGTCCATGTTCAAGAGGTACCATTGTGAGTTGATAACCTGGCGTACTTTGTGATTCAAATTAGAATGCTTTGTAACACAAACCAGTTTGTCCAGTTGTTGGGTAGTCCTTGGTTGAAACATGGTGTCACGGTTATAATATCTCGCTCTTTTCAGAGAGTCTTTGACCAATTTGGTCGGGTATCCTCGGGAAAGTAGTTTATCTTTCAAGATATCAGCATGTTTAAGAAATTCATTCATATCAGTACAGTTTCTCCGGAGACGGAGAAACTGACTGAAAGGAATACCCTCCTTCTGACAACGTGGATGGTAACTGTTGAATTGTAAAAGTGTATTCCTAGCCGTCGGCTTGGTGTATAAGGAAACCAATAGTTCTTGGTCCTTATGTTCGATCCAAACATCCAGAAATTCAATTTTGCAATTGCTAGATTGAGTGGTGAATCTAAGATTCAGATCGGCAGCATTTATCCAGCTAGTGAACTCATTGAGGGACTCCTGGTCTCCCTTCCAAATAAAGAAAATATCGTCAATAAAGCGTGACCATGAACGTACATTTTCGTAAAAGGGGGCCATCTCATTATATATATTCAGTGATTCAAAGTGTCCCATGTATAGGCAAGCCACACTAGGGGCACAAGTCGCCCCATGCTGACTCCCTGAATTTGCTGGTAATAAGCATTATTAAATTCAAAATAGTTTTCCCCCAAGACAAGGTCCAGGCACTGAAGGATAAAAGGGGCATTGGGGACATTGGGGTCTGATGTCAAAATCTCTCGGAGGACTTTCATGGCTCCTTCCTGGGGAATATTTGTATACAGGGACTCCAGGTCCATGGTGACCAGGAGTTCCCTGTCGCAATTGTATCTAGTCTTTTCAATAGTGGAGATGAAGTGCCCCGTGTCCTTAATATATGATTTAAGATTGCCCACCAACGGTTTCAGAAATTGATCGACATATTTAGAGAGAGGCTCTGTGGCCGCCCCAATCGTCGACACAATGGGCCTCAAAGGGGGTTGCATTCATTCTTGTGGGTTTTAGGGACGCCGTAGATAATGGGCATGCGTGTATGAGAGGGGGTGAGGAATTCCGCCTCCTGGGGACAAATATATCCATCATCTACGGCCTGCTCCACCATGGTAAGAATTCTACGCTTCAAATCAGGTTCAGGGTTGACGGTGATCCGTTTGTAATGTCTAGAGACACCAAGGAGATTGTTCATTTTCTCCACATATTGTGGGGTGTCAAAAATGACAATACCCCCTCCTTTATCACACGGTTTGATAGTAAGATTGTTGTTCTCTCGTAAGGACATAAGGGCCGCATTCTCCTTCTTGGAGATATTGTAGGGCGGTTTGGGAACATATTTGATGATCTTCTGCATTTTAGTAATAACTGCTTTTCGAAGATTTCAACTTCAGGTCCCAGGGAGTCAAGATTAGGAGTAAACTCCGATGGTGGTCTAAGACCTGATAAGTTGTCCGAGGTATCAGGAAGGGGCCTAGTAAGAAAAAACTTTTTAATCTTATTTTGCGAAAAAACAGATGGAGATCCTTCATAAGTTCAAACTTATTTATGTTGGTCGAGGGGACAAAAGACAGACCCCTGGATAGAAGGGTAACCGCCTGAGAATCAATGTTATCGGTGGACAGATTGAATACAGGGATTTTGTTCAAGTTTTCCAATATTGTTGGTGGCGTGTCTGTATATACATCTGGGGCTGAGCCTGATCTTGATGGTAATTCCTCTGTTGCGGATTCCGGGATCTGGGGCGAAAATTTCCTCTGCGATTGCCTAAAAAACGATTATGGGTTGCAGGTCTTTCAAATTGGTCCTGTCTGTTCTGATAGTTCGGATTATAGTTGGAAGGACCCTCTCCGTCGGAATCTGTGGTATCCGAAAAGGTTGTAACGCGTCTGTTGCCCCAACGGGGGTACCGGTGTTGGGAACGTTTTCCTCACTGGTAGTATAGAAATTCGTAATCAGGTAAGGATAAGCACGTTCTTGTGAAAATAATCGGATATCTTTCCTAAGCTTTTCAGTTTTTCTTTTTAAAAGATATTCCGAAAATGAATCTAGTTCATAACAGATCTCCTCCAGTTTCTTTTTACTAGTCTCAACACTGTTGTCTTTTTTAAGTTTTTCCTCTAGCTCCTCAATTTCTTTATTCAGGATAGAAATCACTTCCCTGGCTGTTTCAATGATTAACATCATCCAATCCCTGGAACATCTGTTTGAGATTAAGGCCCATTTTTCCAGGAATTGTCTGATTTCAATGAAAAGTCCAGGGATGTTCCTTACTCTCAGGCCAATAGGGATAGTGCCAGCTTTTAGGTATTCCAACATAAAGTTGGCATGCGACTCAGTGCGTTTGGACTTTTTTTTAAGATTAAAAAGTTTAGTCCATTCTTCCTCGAGTCCCTTCGATAGTGTAAATTGTTTATCTCCCCCCGCAGTTTGACCAATCATACGGGCAAAATCCTCATCAGAGAACCCAAAGGTCTTGATGTGTTCCATAGGCAAAAGAGGATATAGGTAAAGATAAACAAAATATATATAAGATGGAAGTATAGAGATATAGAAGGTATCTCAATCTGTCTAATGTGCGCTATAAAATGTGTACGCAGTGAATAATCCAAAAAACAAAACTCAAGGACAAATAAATATATATCATAAGACATACACTATAGATAAACAAAAGAACAGAAAAAAGAAAATAAGAATTTAGCCCACACACCAAAATAAGAAAAGCAATGAAACAAAGATTTTTTAGAGCTAGAGAAAGATAGATAAAGAAGTGCACACTTTCCCATAAGAGACAACACAACCACCCCCACAGCAACAAGGCTGGGAATGAGTAACCGCTAAAACAAGGGGCCCCTGAAAAAGGATAACAGACAGGTCGGACAGGGGTACAAGAACCAATAACAGTCAAAAAAACCCCAACCTGTCTTGCAATAATATAGAAATTGTCCGTCAGGATCACAGTAAAGTAATAATCTCGCTAAACCAACGACAACCCAGTTCCCCTGAACAAACTAGAGGAAATTAATTAGTCAAAAAAATATATAAATCTTATTTTATTTATATAATAGTCTTTGATATTCACAGTATTTATATCAAGGTTAGAACCAAAATGACATAAGACATAATTTTATAAATGCAGAAATAAAACAAATAAGTCAGGTCCCACATTCACACACTACAGACATTCACAAATGCACACATACTCAAACAAACTCACCACTCAAAAGAAATTTATCACATAAAAAGATAATCCAAAATACAACATATTCAAAACAATATCTATCGTGCGTCCTCTCCTTGAAAGGTAGTAACAAATTCTGGGGGCACGAAGTTGTCCAAGCGCCAACGCGCGTTTCGGTGTCTTAACCCAATGCGGGTCACACCTTCATCAGGGCGAGCAAATCAAAAAGTGGGACCCAACAACAGAACCACCTACAACAATAAGAAAGTGATATAAAGCAATCATAATCAAAACTACAAATTTGCAAATTCATATATACATTTCAGGGTAGATGATAAGTTTAAGGATAAATATATATATGGGGAGATAAAAAATTAGCAGCGAGAAAACATAAACAATCATTCATATAAAAATGATGATCAGATTTAAATATCATTTAATGAAATATGGGAGCGTGCGCAACAAGCAATACCAGAAAGTACCCAAAAAGTTGAAAAATAAAAGTTTCACCCAAAGAAAGAAAAAGAAAAATGCACCCAAATTCGCCGTGAGAATCAGAAAAACAATATATTAAGTGACATAGATAAACCCAATCATGAATCTATATATACATCTATACCGTCATCTACCTTGATGTAGAGTGTCTAGGTAAATAGCCTTGGAAAATAGCCTTGAGTAGAAAAGATTAGGTTGAGACCAGCTCAATCCGAAAAATCTATAAAGACACAAAAAACCTTAATGGTCAATCATTGCACATAAATTCAAAAGAAAATCTTATTGAATTATTCAAAAGTAGAGAAAAGTCAGAATTGGATTGGAGGTCCCGAGAGGGAACATCCATCCGCAAAAGTCTTACCCGTATGGAAAACGGCATACCATAAACATAAAGACTTCTTAAACTCCGAAATCGGAGTCAGTTTTAGTATTGCGTGGCAAAAATGATCCGAATTCCAAGAGTGGGGGCGTTCATACGCGCATAAATAGTCAGATGTTCCTCATCTAAAGAATAAATGAAAACTCAGTAAGCAAAAAGGGGTCAAATATCTGAGTGAACACAGGAGGAAAATATATCCAAAAGTTCAAACTGATCCAACACGAGGATTCAAATCACTTAAGCTCACAACAGTCAGTAAATTGGACGCTAGGGTAAAACAGAGTCCGCATTCATAAACGGAAAAAATTCCGTGACATGGCGTCTCAGATTAAAAAAAATAGGGAACAAAACAGCATGGTTGGCCACTCAAGGCAAAAAAGGCTAATAAGGGGTGGCCAAATATCCCTATATGCCAGCAGGTTAATGGGGGCCACCAAACAGTTACCGCAAGAATGTACATGGGTTGATATAGACATCCAACCATATAAGATAGAGGATGAAAAACATACAGGGGGAACTATCTGCATGCCAAAAAACACCTAAAAGTGCACTTAGTTAGAAACGCCACTCAAAACATTGAAAATCTAATGTTTTTTTATATACAAAGTGGCCGAGAGTCCCTACCTATCTATAGGATCGGGAGGACTGCTAAACAAGAGCACGAAACTGTGTAAAATTTAGAAAATTGGCATTAAATCTTATAGGATAAAGAGTAGAAAACGGGCATAAAGAACTGCTAGAAAATAAAATAAACGCCTAATGATGCACAGAGCTTAAAAAGCATCACAATATGGCATTCGAGCATGTCGATAACAGTCAGTGAGACCGCGGATGAATAATCACGTTAGTGAAACAAATTCTAAATGCCTGGTAATGCACAAAGCTTAAAGAACACCACAATACGGCATTCGGGCATGTCGATAACAGTCTGCATGGCCGCGGATAAATAATCACATAAATGTAGCAGGTTCTTGAAGGGAAAAAGAAAAAGATAAAGATATAGAAACTTACCACATAGTATAAATGGCGAATTTCAGTGCACGGCGTCCTCCAACGTCTGGCAGGGCAGAAAGCTCCCGAAGACTGGCTTTAGAAATAAAAAAGCCTAATCCAGTATATGAAAGGTTCATCACCGTTTCGTCAGCAAACACGTATACCGGTGGAGGTTCCTACCTCCCGTCAAAAATAGTGAACAACAAGAAAGGACTAGTAGGGTGCATCCATCGGGGATGTAAATACGGCGGCCATCGCCAAGATCTAAATCGTCTATTCATAACTCCATAAGATAGCCCACAAAAGGACAGGCTAGCTAGGGGATGGAAAAAGATGAAATAGATGTTTCTCATTTGCCAAGCAAGCTCGTATTCAAAAAATATAGAAGAAAAGAAACACCAGGGTAACAAGAAGATATAAAACAAGGACTATATGTAGATAATAAACATAGGACAGTGGGGAGGCCAAATCATGCCACAGAGGTTTCCAGAATGAATAGCAAGACAATAGGGGATTACAAATATCGGCGATGTTCCAAAGTGAGGCAAGAACCCCAGAAAAATGGAAAAATGGGACGATCTGACTCAAATTTATTGCCAACGAGAAATCGAGGGCAATAGAACAAAAAAGGACCCAGGTCAAGAATGTGCAAACCACAAAGAATATATTGGAATCAAAATCCATAGGGCAAGAATTTTGGAAAATAAACAAAAACAGAAAATCAACAATTCAAAGTTATATAAAGATAGACAGAAGGTTACAGGGGTACGGGGAGGGCTGAATCAATGCGTAATCGCATTTTCCCAAGGGCAGATTTCATTAAGCCCTTTCTCCACAGAATTGAGACGGAAAATCCAGAACACCTCTCTCTTCCTTCTGGTAGCGATCACATCTTTCCCTGTCTGCACATGAACTTTCTCTAGAATGGACCACTTGAGATCATTCTCAGAGTGGCCAAAATCCATCCAATGGCTGAGCAAAGGAGCAGAATGCTTCTTGAGTCTTATATTGGACTTGTGCTCACCTATCCTTATTCTGCATTCCCTGCCTGTTTCTCCTATATAGGCCAAGTTGCAAGGACACAGAATTATGTATATGATGTTTGAGGTGCGGCAATTGGTCATTTCTCGCAAGGATATGGTGAGTCCATTTACTTTGATAGTGTCACTGACTACGGCATTGGGACAAGCCTGGCAGGTACCACATCGATGGTTTCCCCTAATGGGCTGACCGCCAGTGATAGACTTTTGACAATAGGGAGCCCGTTCAGGAATTCTACCTCTCACAAGATGGTTTTTAAGATTTTTATTCCTTCTGAATGCGAACAATGGCTTGGATAGCTTATGTTCACCATTGTCCATGTTCAAGAGGTACCATTGTGAGTTGATAACCTGGCGTACTTTGTGATTCAAATTAGAATGCTTTGTAACACAAACCAGTTTGTCCAGTTGTTGGGTAGTCCTTGGTTGAAACATGGTGTCACGGTTATAATATCTCGCTCTTTTCAGAGAGTCTTTGACCAATTTGGTCGGGTATCCTCGGGAAAGTAGTTTATCTTTCAAGATATCAGCATGTTTAAGAAATTCATTCATATCAGTACAGTTTCTCCGGAGACGGAGAAACTGACTGAAAGGAATACCCTCCTTCTGACAACGTGGATGGTAACTGTTGAATTGTAAAAGTGTATTCCTAGCCGTCGGCTTGGTGTATAAGGAAACCAATAGTTCTTGGTCCTTATGTTCGATCCAAACATCCAGAAATTCAATTTTGCAATTGCTAGATTGAGTGGTGAATCTAAGATTCAGATCGGCAGCATTTATCCAGCTAGTGAACTCATTGAGGGACTCCTGGTCTCCCTTCCAAATAAAGAAAATATCGTCAATAAAGCGTGACCATGAACGTACATTTTCGTAAAAGGGGGCCATCTCATTATATATATTCAGTGATTCAAAGTGTCCCATGTATAGGCAAGCCACACTAGGGGCACAAGTCGCCCCCATGCTGACTCCCTGAATTTGCTGGTAATAAGCATTATTAAATTCAAAATAGTTTTCCCCCAAGACAAGGTCCAGGCACTGAAGGATAAAAGGGGCATTGGGGACATTGGGGTCTGATGTCAAAATCTCTCGGAGGACTTTCATGGCTCCTTCCTGGGGAATATTTGTATACAGGGACTCCAGGTCCATGGTGACCAGGAGTTCCCTGTCGCAATTGTATCTAGTCTTTTCAATAGTGGAGATGAAGTGCCCCGTGTCCTTAATATATGATTTAAGATTGCCCACCAACGGTTTCAGAAATTGATCGACATATTTAGAGAGAGGCTCTGTGGCCGCCCCAATCGTCGACACAATGGGCCTCAAAGGGGGTTGCATTCATTCTTGTGGGTTTTAGGGATGCCGTAGATAATGGGCATGCGTGTATGAGAGGGGGTGAGGAATTCCGCCTCCTGGGGACAAATATATCCATCATCTACGGCCTGCTCCACCATGGTAAGAATTCTACGCTTCAAATCAGGTTCAGGGTTGACGGTGATCCGTTTGTAATGTCTAGAGACACCAAGGAGATTGTTCATTTTCTCCACATATTGTGGGGTGTCAAAAATGACAATACCCCCTCCTTTATCACACGGTTTGATAGTAAGATTGTTGTTCTCTCGTAAGGACATAAGGGCCGCATTCTCCTTCTTGGAGATATTGTAGGGCGGTTTGGGAACATATTTGATGATCTTCTGCATTTTAGTAATAACTGCTTTTTCGAAGATTTCAACTTCAGGTCCCAGGGAGTCAAGATTAGGAGTAAACTCCGATGGTGGTCTAAGACCTGATAAGTTGTCCGAGGTATCAGGAAGGGGCCTAGTAAGAAAAAAACTTTTTAATCTTATTTTGCGAAAAAACAGATGGAGATCCTTCATAAGTTCAAACTTATTTATGTTGGTCGAGGGGACAAAAGACAGACCCCTGGATAGAAGGGTAACCGCCTGAGAATCAATGTTATCGGTGGACAGATTGAATACAGGGATTTTGTTCAAGTTTTCCAATATTGTTGGTGGCGTGTCTGTATATACATCTGGGGCTGAGCCTGATCTTGATGGTAATTCCTCTGTTGCGGATTCCGGGATCTGGGGTGAAAATTTCCTCTGCGATTGCCTAAAAAACGATTATGGGTTGCAGGTCTTTCAAATTGGTCCTGTCTGTTCTGATAGTTCGGATTATAGTTGGAAGGACCCTCTCCGTCGGAATCTGTGGTATCCGAAAAGGTTGTAACGCGTCTGTTGCCCCAACGGGGGGTACCGGTGTTGGGAACGTTTTCCTCACTGGTAGTATAGAAATTCGTAATCAGGTAAGGATAAGCACGTTCTTGTGAAAATAATCGGATATCTTTCCTAAGCTTTTCAGTTTTTCTTTTTAAAAGATATTCCGAAAATGAATCTAGTTCATAACAGATCTCCTCCAGTTTCTTTTTACTAGTCTCAACACTGTTGTCTTTTTTAAGTTTTTCCTCTAGCTCCTCAATTTCTTTATTCAGGATAGAAATCACTTCCCTGGCTGTTTCAATGATTAACATCATCCAATCCCTGGAACATCTGTTTGAGATTAAGGCCCATTTTTCCAGGAATTGTCTGATTTCAATGAAAAGTCCAGGGATGTTCCTTACTCTCAGGCCAATAGGGATAGTGCCAGCTTTTAGGTATTCCAACATAAAGTTGGCATGCGACTCAGTGCGTTTGGACTTTTTTTTAAGATTAAAAAGTTTAGTCCATTCTTCCTCGAGTCCCTTCGATAGTGTAAATTGTTTATCTCCCCCGCAGTTTGACCAATCATACGGGCAAAATCCTCATCAGAGAACCCAAAGGTCTTGATGTGTTCCATAGGCAAAAGAGGATATAGGTAAAGATAAACAAAATATATATAAGATGGAAGTATAGAGATATAGAAGGTATCTCAATCTGTCTAATGTGCGCTATAAAATGTGTACGCAGTGAATAATCCAAAAAACAAAACTCAAGGACAAATAAATATATATCATAAGACATACACTATAGATAAACAAAAGAACAGAAAAAAGAAAATAAGAATTTAGCCCACACACCAAAATAAGAAAAGCAATGAAACAAAGATTTTTTAGAGCTAGAGAAAGATAGATAAAGAAGTGCACACTTTCCCATAAGAGACAACACAACCACCCCCACAGCAACAAGGCTGGGAATGAGTAACCGCTAAAACAAGGGGGCCCCTGAAAAAGGATAACAGACAGGTCGGACAGGGGTACAAGAACCAATAACAGTCAAAAAAAAACCAACCTGTCTTGCAATAATATAGAAATTGTCCGTCAGGATCACAGTAAAGTAATAATCTCGCTAAACCAACGACAACCCAGTTCCCCTGAACAAACTAGAGGAAATTAATTAGTCAAAAAAATATATAAATCTTATTTTATTTATATAATAGTCTTTGATATTCACAGTATTTATATCAAGGTTAGAACCAAAATGACATAAGACATAATTTTATAAATGCAGAAATAAAACAAATAAGTCAGGTCCCACATTCACACACTACAGACATTCACAAATGCACACATACTCAAACAAACTCACCACTCAAAAGAAATTTATCACATAAAAAGATAATCCAAAATACAACATATTCAAAACAATATCTATCGTGCGTCCTCTCCTTGAAAGGTAGTAACAAATTCTGGGGGCACGAAGTTGTCCAGCGCCAACGCGCGTTTCGGTGTCTTAACCCAATGCGGGTCACACCTTCATCAGGGCGAGCAAATCAAAAAGTGGGACCCAACAACAGAACCACCTACAACAATAAGAAAGTGATATAAAGCAATCATAATCAAAACTACAAATTTGCAAATTCATATATACATTTCAGGGTAGATGATAAGTTTAAGGATAAATATATATATGGGGAGATAAAAAATTAGCAGCGAGAAAACATAAACAATCATTCATATAAAAATGATGATCAGATTTAAATATCATTTAATGAAATATGGGAGCGTGCGCAACAAGCAATACCAGAAAGTACCCAAAAAGTTGAAAAATAAAAGTTTCACCCAAAGAAAGAAAAAGAAAAATGCACCCAAATTCGCCGTGAGAATCAGAAAAACAATATATTAAGTGACATAGATAAACCCAATCATGAATCTATATATACATCTATACCGTCATCTACCTTGATGTAGAGTGTCTAGGTAAATAGCCTTGGAAAATAGCCTTGAGTAGAAAAGATTAGGTTGAGACCAGCTCAATCCGAAAAATCTATAAAGACACAAAAAACCTTAATGGTCAATCATTGCACATAAATTCAAAAGAAAATCTTATTGAATTATTCAAAAGTAGAGAAAAGTCAGAATTGGATTGGAGGTCCCGAGAGGGAACATCCATCCGCAAAAGTCTTACCCGTATGGAAAACGGCATACCATAAACATAAAGACTTCTTAAACTCCGAAATCGGAGTCAGTTTTAGTATTGCGTGGCAAAAATGATCCGAATTCCAAGAGTGGGGGCGTTCATACGCGCATAAATAGTCAGATGTTCCTCATCTAAAGAATAAATGAAAACTCAGTAAGCAAAAAAGGGGTCAAATATCTGAGTGAACACAGGAGGAAAATATATCCAAAAGTTCAAACTGATCCAACACGAGGATTGAAATCACTTAAGCTCACAACAGTCAGTAAATTGGACGCTAGGGTAAAACAGAGTCCGCATTCATAAACGGAAAAAATTCCGTGACATGGCGTCTCAGATTAAAAAAAATAGGGAACAAAACAGCATGGTTGGCCACTCAAGGCAAAAAAGGCTAATAAGGGGTGGCCAAATATCCCTATATGCCAGCAGGTTAATGGGGGCCACCAAACAGTTACCGCAAGAATGTACATGGGTTGATATAGACATCCAACCATATAAGATAGAGGATGAAAAACATACAGGGGGAACTATCTGCATGCCAAAAAACACCTAAAAGTGCACTTAGTTAGAAACGCCACTCAAAACATTGAAAATCTAATGTTTTTTTATATACAAAGTGGCCGAGAGTCCCTACCTATCTATAGGATCGGGAGGACTGCTAAACAAGAGCACGAAACTGTGTAAAATTTAGAAAATTGGCATTAAATCTTATAGGATAAAGAGTAGAAAACGGGCATAAAGAACTGCTAGAAAATAAAATAAACGCCTAATGATGCACAGAGCTTAAAAAGCATCACAATATGGCATTCGAGCATGTCGATAACAGTCAGTGAGACCGCGGATGAATAATCACGTTAGTGAAACAAATTCTAAATGCCTGGTAATGCACAAAGCTTAAAGAACACCACAATACGGCATTCGGGCATGTCGATAACAGTCTGCATGGCCGCGGATAAATAATCACATAAATGTAGCAGGTTCTTGAAGGGAAAAAGAAAAAGATAAAGATATAGAAACTTACCACATAGTATAAATGGCGAATTTCAGTGCACGGCGTCCTCCAACGTCTGGCAGGGCAGAAAGCTCCCGAAGACTGGCTTTAGAAATAAAAAAGCCTAATCCAGTATATGAAAGGTTCATCACCGTTTCGTCAGCAAACACGTATACCGGTGGAGGTTCCTACCTCCCGTCAAAAATAGTGAACAACAAGAAAGGACTAGTAGGGTGCATCCATCGGGGATGTAAATACGGCGGCCATCGCCAAGATCTAAATCGTCTATTCATAACTCCATAAGATAGCCCACAAAAGGACAGGCTAGCTAGGGGATGGAAAAAGATGAAATAGATGTTTCTCATTTGCCAAGCAAGCTCGTATTCAAAAAATATAGAAGAAAAGAAACACCAGGGTAACAAGAAGATATAAAACAAGGACTATATGTAGATAATAAACATAGGACAGTGGGGAGGCCAAATCATGCCACAGAGGTTTCCAGAATGAATAGCAAGACAATAGGGGATTACAAATATCGGCGATGTTCCAAAGTGAGGCAAGAACCCCAGAAAAATGGAAAAATGGGACGATCTGACTCAAATTTATTGCCAACGAGAAATCGAGGGCAATAGAACAAAAAAGGACCCAGGTCAAGAATGTGCAAACCACAAAGAATATATTGGAATCAAAATCCATAGGGCAAGAATTTTGGAAAATAAACAAAAACAGAAAATCAACAATTCAAAGTTATATAAAGATAGACAGAAGGTTACAGGGGTACGGGGAGGGCTGAATCAATGCGTAATCGCATTTTCCCAAGGGCAGATTTCATTAAGCCCTTTCTCCACAGAATTGAGACGGAAAATCCAGAACACCTCTCTCTTCCTTCTGGTAGCGATCACATCTTTCCCTGTCTGCACATGAACTTTCTCTAGAATGGACCACTTGAGATCATTCTCAGAGTGGCCAAAATCCATCCAATGGCTGAGCAAAGGAGCAGAATGCTTCTTGAGTCTTATATTGGACTTGTGCTCACCTATCCTTATTCTGCATTCCCTGCCTGTTTCTCCTATATAGGCCAAGTTGCAAGGACACAGAATTATGTATATGATGTTTGAGGTGCGGCAATTGGTCATTTCTCGCAAGGATATGGTGAGTCCATTTACTTTGATAGTGTCACTGACTACGGCATTGGGACAAGCCTGGCAGGTACCACATCGATGGTTTCCCCTAATGGGCTGACCGCCAGTGATAGACTTTTGACAATAGGGAGCCCGTTCAGGAATTCTACCTCTCACAAGATGGTTTTTAAGATTTTTATTCCTTCTGAATGCGAAGTTCAGTCTAGTTCAGTCGTGGTTCGCATACCACTTTATTGGTATATGGTTTGGTACGCCCCTAGGGCCCAAACGTGTATTTGTGCTATTACTGTGATTTAAGATCTTATAACCTATGTATTTCGAACTCTAGCCTCATAAAGAGACTAGAGGGGTGTGTTTAGTAATAAATACATATATTTTGAATATATACCTGGTGTGGTGCTCTTTCATTTGGTCACTCAAGAGATTATAGACTGGTAAAACAAGCTGCTTTACATTCCTTCAAGACTTAGCCTGAAGGCTGCTCTCCATAGCTACCACTAGGATAGCTTTCAATAAGGTTGTCTTTAAACCTACCTACCATAAGAGTCGATTTGGACTGGTGCAAGGTGCCCACTATAATTAGTGGACAGCATATGCCAGGCCAACTTCTCACACCGAAGACCAACTACAGGCAAACCTCGCTCTCAGCCCACCCACCGACCTCTCCAACACCGACGATGCTGCCCGCAACCTCAGACGATGGATTGACGACTGCGCCAACACCCTCGCCCCGCTGAAAAAACCCACCTACAGAGACACCAGCAAGAGAGCCAGCTGGTTCACCCCGGAACTCCTAGCATCCAAGCGTACCTGCCGGAAACTAGAGATGAAATGGCACAGTGAAAAGACACCGGACAGCCACGCAGCCCACAAAGACGCCATCCGCAACCACCATCACCTCATCAGGGCCGCCAAGAGGATCTCCTTCAAAGACCGCCTCGACAACAACGCACACAACAGCAAGGAGCTCTTCAACATCGTGAAGGAACTCTCCAACCCCAGCTCCAACACCAACGACATCCCGCCGTCGCAAGCCCTGTGCGACTCCCTCGCCACCTTCTTCCACCGCAAGATCACCGACATCCACGACAGCTTCAACACCCAGACAGCCCCAACAGACACCGACACACCAGACTCGCCGCACACCATCTACCACGACCCCTTGCCAGCCTGGGCCAACGTGAACATCGATGACACCATCAAGACCATGAGCACAATCCACTCCGGCTCCCCGTCAGACCCTTTTCCGCACCACATCTTCAACAAAGCCAGCAGTTCCATCGCACCCCACCTGCACAACGTCATCAACCTCTCCTTCGAGACCGCGACCTTCCCAGAGAGCTGGAAACACGCCGAGATCAATGCCCTGCTCAAAAAACCCAAGGCGGACCCGAGAGACCTCAAGAACTTCTGGCCCATCTCCCTGCTTCCCTTCCCAGCCAAGGTCATCGAGAAGATCGTCAACAGACAGCTAACCCGATACCTCAAAGAAAACAGCATCCTGGATCCATCCCAGTCAGGGTTCCGCAGCAACCACAGCACCGAGACTGCCCTCATCGCCGCCACCGACGACATTAGGACCCTGCTGGACAATGGTGAGACCACAGCCCTCATCCTGCTGGACCTCTCCGCCGCCTTCGACACTGTCTGCCACCGCACTCTACGCGCATGCCTCCACAATGCAGGGATCCGAGACAAGGCCCTGGAATGGACCACCTCCTTTCTCTCCGGCAGAACCCAGAGCATCCGCCTCCCCCCGTTCCGATCCGAAGCCTCCGAGATCATCTGCGGCATACCCCAGGGATCATCCCTCAGCCCGACACTGTTCAACATCTACATGGGCCCGCTCGCACGCATCGCCCGACAGCACGACCTCAACATAATCTCCTATGCCGACGACACTCAACTGATCCTCTCCCTCACCAAGGACCCCCTCACCGCCAAATCCAACCTCCACGAAGGAATGAAGGCCGTCGCCGATTGGATGAAGAGCAGCCGAACATGGACAAGACGGAGGTCCTCATCCTCGGCTCCAACCCTTCAGCCTGGGACGACTCCTGGTGGCCTATGACACTGGGGGCAGCCCCAACACCCACCGACCACGCACGCAACCTGGGTGTCATCCTCGACTCAACGCTCTCCATGGCCAAGCAAGTCAACGCAGTCTCCTCCTCCTGCTTCAACACCCTCCGCATGCTCCGCAAGATCTACAGGTGGATACCGACAGATACAAGAAGAACAGTCACCCAGGCCCTCGTCAGTAGCAGACTCGACTATGGAAATGCCCTCTACGCGGGAGCCCCAGCCAAGCTCATCAAACGACTGCAACGCATTCAAAACGCCTCGGCACGCCTGATCCTCGACGTACCACGCCACAGCCACATCACCCCCCACCTGAGAAACCTGCACTGGCTCCCCGTCGACAGGAGAATCTCCTTTAAACTCCTCATCCATGCACACAAGGCACTCCACAAGACCGGCCCAGCCTACCTCAACAGACGGCTCTTCTTCTACGCCCCCAACCGCCAGCTCCGCTCCGCCGACCTCTCCCTCGCCACCGTCCCCCGCATCCGAAGAACCACCACCGGCGGCAGATCCTTCTCCCACCTCGCCGCCAAGACCTGGAACACCCTTCCACTCAGCCTACGACAGACCCAAGACCTGCTGACCTTCAGGAGGCTACTCAAGACCTGGCTGTTCGACCAGTAGCGGCACCCCCCCCTTTTCTTCCCTTTTTTTCTTGCCCAGCGCCTTGAGACCCTCGCGGGTAAGTAGTGCGCTCTACAAATTCCGTGATTGATTGATTGATTGACACAAAGCAGTGACTTGCACTGTCTAGCATTACTCCAGATTTACTATGCCATGCAGAGCCACATTTTTAAGGGCTTGCGTCGCCTTGCGTGATGCAACAGCGATGAAAGTCCTTAGTAAATCTCAGCTAAAATGTCCACATTGGAGAGTCAAGTAAGAATGATGGGGCCTGAGGCGCAAAAGGGCATAGGCTGGTGCAGTCGTGTGCCATTAACTAAGTGAGAATAAAGAACCAATCACTTACAATCAATAACAGCCTACTAGCTTCATGTAACCGGCAGATCACTCTAACAGTAACATTTTGCTATGTGTAGTAAAGCAGATTAAAGACATTCAGATGTTAGCTGAATTTTTGGATCAAGGTGCAGAACTCTCTCAGACCTTGGTAACCATGGAGCAGCACTTGAGATTTGTGTCAGATATTTTTTACAATACTCTGAGTGCTGTTTCTTCTGCTGTGGGTTCTACAATAGCGGCTTGTCACCTGCCGTGGATGCAGTCTTAGAAGGCAGACATCAAACAGAAGATCTTGCTTATGAAGATTCCTTTCTCTGGGCCGAAGGTATTCAGGGATCATCTTGGCAAAATGATAAAGAAATCTGCTGAACACAAAATAATTATTAGCACCTGTGAAGCAAGCCTTGGCAGGGAGATATATAGGGTCCCACAGAGATTTTTGACAGGCTTTACAGACTAGAATGAGGAATCAGCCTTTTTGAGTGAGAGGATGTGGCCGGGGAGTCCCTCCTTCTGACAAGACTACGTTCCAGCAACCTGGAACAGCAAATCAGAGTTAGACAGCTCCAAAATCCTTGAAACCTTCAGCTGAGGGAAGACGTAAGTGTTTCCTGGAGCAATGGGAATGCTGGATTCAGGACAGATGGGTACTGCAAGTCATCCAATAGGGTTATCAGATAACATTCCTTTCTCCTCCACTGAGTGTTTACGCATCACTCCTCCAAGTCATCCAGTGAAAAGAGTGGTTCTACAAAAGGGAATATAGAAACTGTTGTACAATAAAACAATAATTGAAGTACTCTTTATGCAGAGAGGAAGAGGAACTTATTCAATTTTTTTTGTGGTCAAAAAAGCATCAGGCGAATTCGGATCAGTTCTTGGCCTCAACACGGGAAACTCATTGATACCACAGATATGATTCAATATGCTCTCTTTGGAATTGATGGGCCTTTTCATGAACACAGGAGATTTTTTGGCATTCTTACACTTTTCAGATGTATACCTTCATGGCCAGTTCATCCTGCATCCCAAACAACCCTTCACTTCTGCCTGGACCTGCATAATTACCAGTTTCAGAGACTTCCTTTTAACTTATCGTCCTCTTCTAGTGTCTTTACTAAGGTGACATTTCCTTTAGTGAGATTCATTTATGAAACAGAGATTCAGCTATTTCATATCTCAATGATTGGCTCATTTGTTATTCTTCTTTTTCAAAGTCAAAAGATCACATCATGGAAGTCTGCGAGGTAATACAACACTATGGCCTGCTTCTAAATAAAGAAAAATCTTACAGAGCCTGCAGTTCATTGGGGAACAATTCAGTACTAAGGAAGGGAAGTTGTTCCTTATTAAATGAGAGCTCAGAGACTCAGAATGGACCTGACAAGGGTGTTATCAAAATGAACAGCTCCAGCCAGAGAGTAGTTGAGGGTTTAAGGATTGAGGTCTTCTATAATTATGATAATCCTGTGACAAAAGTGCATTTGTATCCTCTAATCAATCACTTTCTATCTCATTGGGATCCTAGGTCGGAGAATTATGACCAAGAAGTCCCAAGGGATTCCCACATTTGTCATAAACTACAGTGGTGGCTCCAAGAGAGAAACTTACAGAAGGGGTCCCCATTCACATTGTGACCAAAGTAATAACTGTGGATGCCAGCCTAGTGGGTTGGGGTACTGTCCTGGAACAGATTTCAGAAGAGGGCCAATGGTATCCACAAGAAAGGAGAGCTTTCTCCAATTGGAGTCAGCTGAAACCAGTTCACTTAGCTCTGCTGTTGTTTACTGCATTGATAAAATATCAAGTAGTTCAGATAAGAACAGACACGATTGTCATGCGTTAGATAAACCATCAGTGGAGTTGATGGGCCCAGTTTTTGAAATCTCATGTTCAAGAGATTTGTTTTGGTCCAAACAGTATATATCAGCCTTGAAAGCAATTTATCTGCTGAGAAGAGAGAGTTCAGTGGCAAATCACTCAGCAGGATCTTTCTATCTGTGTCAGCATTGCCATTAACAAGGCAGACATTCTAAAAGTTGGAGAAGAAATTTGGCCTTCCGCTGATGGATCTGTATACCTCAGAAGACAATGCTGTCCTTCCCAGGTTCTGCATGATTACACCATATCAGAAAGCCTAGAGAATAGATACAATGTATTCCACTTTGCCGGAGAGGCTGATATATGCTTTTCACCTGATTCCTCTAATACAGAAGGTATTACAAAAAGTGAGAGAGGACAAAACACTGAGGGCCTGATTCACAAAGGCCCCTGCCCTCATGGCAGAGGACCCGCAGTCGTGGTGAAGTCTCCACACTAAGGGCACAATCTCCACAATGAGGATGACTGCGGGGCCTCTGCCACGAGTGTGGAGGCCCCTTGTGAACAGTCCCTCATTGTCTTCGTAGTCTCAAAGTGCAACCATTGTCCTTGATATCCAGTTCCCCTGCAATTAGCAGTGGGTCTTCTGTTCGATCCTTATGCATTCAGAGCTCTTTTGTTAAGCTTCACAGCCCTTTAGAGACTCAGGTTGGGCACCTGGCTGTTCAAATGATAAAAATGGAAGCCTGGCGTTGCTCTCCTGAGGTGGCTTCATTAGTACAACAAGCTAGACTTTCATCAACTTTGAAAGCCTATTCACTGGCAAAGTAACTGGCACTCTTTTGACAATTGTGCAAAAAAAGACAGGAAGGAAGGTTTTACTATGGGTTTTGCACTTTCCACTTTATGAGCCCAATGGGCAGCAGTGAGAGCCTTTAGAGATGCAGATTTTTAGAATGTGGCCATTTAGTTGTGAGACTCCTAAGGGGTTTTTGGCTTGAAGACATCTTTTTCTGTATTCCTGTAACTTCTTGGAATCTCCCTTTGGTCTTGCAGGCTTTACAGAGCCATTGCTTTGAGCCTTTGGAACAAGCAGAACTAAAATATCTTACATATAAAGTCATTTTTCTGGTGACCATTTATACTGCACGAAGGGTGGAGGAATTGGGATATTTGTTGTCCTCTAAGCTTTTTTAAATGTCTTTCCGGACAAGGTTATTTTACCACCAGGCCCTCAGAATTAGTTCTTCCGGTTCTGTGTCTTGATCCAGAATCAGATTATGCAAGGGCTCTCCATCTGTTGGATGTAAGATGGGTGTTATCAATTGATCTGGACAGGATGCGATCTTTCAGGAAACCAGACTCCCTTTTTGACTTTTGGTCTTGCTGGACAAGGATTGAAGCCTTCTACTACCATGTTAAGCAGATAGTTAAAATTTGCTATAATCTCAGTGTATGAGTTAAGAGTGGGAGCATTCCAAGAGTTATCCAGAGCAGGTCTACCAGGGGTATGGCAGCCTCCTGGGTGGCATTCAAAGGAAGTACAATGCAGAAGATCTGTAATGCAGCCACTTGGGCTTCCCCTAACACTTCTGTAAATCACTATAGACACATACTTTGGGGAAGTACTTCAGAAGCATTGTTGACTTTAATATAGAGTTTGGAGAACAGTCATTCATGAAATTAACATTTTTTGTTTTGCTGAGATCTTGATAATTGAATACATTTCGGATTTATTGGGAATATATATTTTTTCCATTGAGAAGCCGTGTGCTTACTTTGGTAACTGTGTAAGGACTGTGATGGGGAAGAGGGATAAGGAGGTACTGGCCGTTTACTTACCAGCCATCTTCATTACTCCTAGGTGTACTCTTCCCCATCACAATCCAAGTTTCCCATCCCTCTCTCCCTGAGGTGGACAGTTGCGGCTTCACAGACAGGACAGGAAGAGAGGTTGTTTTATATCATGTGACAGGAAATGGCTTGGAGGCCATGTTGGATGGATGGGAAATACATGAAACCTTACTTATACATCTGGTAGCATAAGCTATTGCTCACTGTGTAAGGACTGTGACAGGGAAGAGTAGACCTTGGACTAATGAAGTGTTTCAGACTGTCCTATTGTCAATCAGGCAGTGCCTGAAGGGCTGCTCTGATAGCTAAGAAGATAGGGTGTTTTCTTGGCTGCTTGTGGGCCTGATTTATGGTCTGCTGGCCGTTTTACTGCTGATTTCACTGATATACCTTGAAAACTAAGGGGCAGAATTATCAATATTTCATGCAGCGCCGCAAGCCACCTTGCCGGCCAGCGTGAAAGGGAAAGGGCAGGAATGCGCCATATTTAACATCATACATTGCATTCCTGTTCTTTCCTTGCACTGTAGCACAATGTACTCTGGAGCCAAAGCAGGCACCCTTGCTCCGTCATGCAAGAGTGCCTGCGTTCCACACAGAATTGTGTTTGTGCACCTTCCTACACAAAAACAATCCTCTGAGGCATTTTCCTCTTTCTAAGACAAAAACACAAGAAGAAATAAAGATATTTCTCCTCATTACGCCTCACTTGGGAAGGCCTAGTATTTTGACGCATTCTCAGGTCTGCCAGTGATAGTAAATCTGGGAATGCACCAAAATCCATGTGCGGTTGCCAGAGAACACCCACGCTCCACTCTTGGAATGCCTCCCTGGGCAGAGTAAAGCAACACAGCGATTTGCTCTGCGTTGCGTTACTCTAGGTTTATCAAGCCACGCAGTGCCACGCAAGATGGCCTTGCGTGGCTTGATAAATCTGGCTTAGTAGTTCACATTTGCACCCTCTTTCGTGGCACAAGGGTGACGCAACTCGCTGATTAATCTGCCACCATTTGCAAACAGGGACACTTTTTTTTAACCGGCCATTACCCATTTTATAAGCATGGGGTGATTGTGTGATTTGCCGCTTAAGTCGTTAGACCACATCTCCTTTTCTCCTTTAATTTTCTTCTCCCGTTTTCCCCATCCTTTTCGCCTTTTTTATTTACCTCTCGACCTTTTTCTCTCACTTATGCGCACCTCTCGCAGTCGAGCTGCCACTCTAACACCACGTTCCCTGAAAGGCTTGCTTTGAACGTCAGAGGCGTTTTAGCTGCTTCCCACTCGTCGAACGAGAGGCAATACAATACCTTCATAGGAAAAACAAGCCTGACATTTCGCTGACAATTGATGGCTCCCGTTATTACCGCTCGTGAAATGCGGCTTGGCGCTTGTAGATAAATTCAGATTTAATTTGTTCTAGGGAGAGATCTGGCGAAGGGCCCCTCTTTAAAGGAATCAAGTTAAGGACACATTAGCAGACTAATTTTGTTCTACTGGAGATTTTTTAAAGCATCATTTCGATAAGAAACACAGCCACAGCATCTATCCATTAAGAGTCACTCTAGGGAGAAAGATAAATGCAAACATCTCAGCTCGCTCAGCTTTTAGAGCGTACTTGACATTCCCAATATTTTGAGAAAAGGCAACGGAGTCACAGTGAGATAAAGTGCTTTGGCCAGGATCACACAATTTGATGAGGTTATTGGCTTCTGCAATACATATAACTGCATCGTTCAACCGAGACGTCCTGACTGAGAGTTTACTACTGCTCACAGCATCCAACCGTGGCCTCACCACTGAGGAAATTGTTTTTTCCTACGAGGCGCTGATTGTGTTAAAGTGGAGGAAGGGTTACGAACCTTTGTATCAAGGACTAGACAAGACCTCTCCTCGGTCAATCAGTTGTTTTGCGTTCAACATATGACTATATTTAGGTTTATACAAAAATATTTACTGCTCTTATATGGCAGACTCTACCACTTGTCTGGTCTCTAGGCATCATTAGCAGTTGGTAGTTATTACTTCAGATAAAGATAGTCATTTTGTCAAATTCAGTTGGTTAAAAGGGTGCGTGGACCCCTGTGGTCAAACTTGTCAGGTTGCTCCACATTTCTACATTGGGTGCATTACTCAACTGATTAAATTGACAAGCTATCAGTTGTCTATAGAGAGGATACCCAAGGCATTAAGGGCCAGATGTACGACCATTTGCTTTTGCGACGCGCAAATTGCAAAAAATTGCGAGTCGCAATTGCAAATGTACAACAGTGTAGTGATTCCCAATGGGGTCGTAAAATGTGAGGCTCATGAATATTAATGAGCCACTTGTAGTTTGCGACCCCATTGGGAATGGCTGGCCCTCCCAGGGCTGGTGGCCTGCTGGGCTCAGCAGACCTCCATGTCTGGGACTGCTTTTCAATAAAGCAGTTTTTTTTTTAAATGCAGCCCATTTTCCTTAAAGGAAAACGGGATGCATTTAAAAAAGAAAAAATTGGAACGTTTTTGTTTCATTTTTTAAGGGCAGGTAGTGGTCCCTGGAACTACTGCCAACCCTTACAAAATATTTTTGGAGCCAGTCACAAAGGGGAAGGGGTCCCCTGGGATCCCTTCCCATTTGCGACTCCATTACCACCCTCTGGAAGAGGGCGGTAATTTGCTAGTGTTTTGCGACCACAATTGCGGTTGCAAAACATTCTTACATAGGGTAAAGACTCGCTATTAGGAAGGGACGCCCTTGGCACGCCCCTTCCTAATAGCGACTCACAATTCCTAATTAGCGAGTCGCAAATAAATTGCGACTCGCTAATTAGGAATTGTACATGGCCCTGGAACATTTTGCATGCGCAAACGGGTCGCAAACCCGTTTGCACATGCAATTTAGGGTCATACATCTGGCCCTAAGTGTGATGAATAAGTTGGGCAGTCTCTAAAAGGAGTGTGGCCAAACAAGCGCGTCTGTGAATCCTTCCCAAGAGGTGTTGTCATTATAAATAAGGGCATGGCTTAAAACCTGTAAAGCTAAAATGTTGTGCTTCACACAGCATTCCATCTGACTAGTATTTGAGTGACTCTCTGTGAGATTTCTGTTATTGCACCCAGACACATCACACAAGAAGGGTCTTGCACCTAAAACAAGCTGGATCTGATCGCTTTGCCAATGCTTGTTATCAGTATTAGACAGATAAATAACAATGATATAGTTGTGAAAAATTAGAATTAAAAATATTTCAATTCAGAAAAAAATCTGAAACTGAATGAAATATTACATGGGTCTGTAGAAGGGATAGTGGCCTTCAGAGTGTTGCAATCACTCCTGTTTTCTCCTTCACACTGTTTACCACTGAAAACACAGCACCAATAAAATACCAAACTAATTTTAAAAAAATGGAGTACATAAAAAAAAAATTGCACCAAAGCAATAAAAATCCATTAAGTTGGACCACAGTTCAAGGTTTTTAAAGTTTCAGGTTAAAATAGCTCCAAAAACACACCAATTTTGGTTATCTGGTTGTGCTGGATCAGGGTAAAGTCCCAAGTACATGCCGACTGTGATGGAGCATGGAACATTATAAAGGGACCAGGTTCGTCCAAATTAAGATTTTACCTTCTCTAAGTCCAAGTCCACACGGGGAGCTGCAGCAGAGCTTTGTGATGGAAGTCGGTGCAAGGAGACCGTTGTTGGCACAATAAGCAGGTTGTGCGTCACAGACAGGCACTGTTGGGCAAAAAGAGTGGGTTGTCATTGGAGCTTCACATTGGCCGTTGATGTTGACTGTCATCGTTGGCACCTTGTGTTTGCTTTGTTCGCCCTAAGTTGGCAGGGTATGCCCAGATGTGGGTCTATTGCTCACTTTGCCACTGGATTCAAGCTAGCCTGGCTGATGAGGAGGGTTACCCTGAAACCAGCCCCAGGATGCCTGTTTCCGGTCAAGGGAAGACATGGCTTGGCAGTTCGGGCTGGACTGTTTGCATGATGCAGAGGGTCAAGACTGATTTGCATATATCTGGGTCTGAACTGGGGTGGCGAAGTGAGCTAAAGAACGATGATGGATTCAACCCAGATCTGTGACTAGGGGTGAGTGTCTGAAAAGTTTCAGCGCTCCATCCATCATCTCCTTGTGTTTGCTTTGTTCGCCCTAAGTTGGCAGGGTATGCCCAAACGTGGGTCCCTTGCTCACTTTGCCACTGGATTCAAGCTAGCCTGGCTGATGAGGGGTATTACCCCGAAACCTGTCCCAGGACGCTTGTTTCTGGTCCAGGAAAGACCTGGCTTGGCAGTTCGGGCTGGACTGTTCCCATGAGGCACAGGGTCCAGACTGATTTGCATATAGCTGGGTCTGAACTGGGGTGGCAACTGAGCTAAAGAACGTTGATGGATTTAACAAAGATCTGTGACTGGGGGTGAGTGAAAGATTTCAGCGCTCCATCCATCATCTCCTTGTGTTTGCTTTGTTCGCCCTAAGCTGGCAGGGTCTACCCAGACATGGGTCCCTTGCTCACAGTGATTTGTTGCATGCATGAGGAAAATTGCCATCTGGATGTCCCACAATGGTCTTCAATCAAATGGAGGCAAAACAGAAATTATTCTGTTAGGCAAAGCCAAACTCTTTTGGTTGAATGACTGGTGGTGGGCTGAACTTGGCCCTGCACCTGTGCACAGCAGAGCAGCCAGGTATCTGGGTATACTTCTGGAATACATTCTGTCTCTGAAAGACCAGAGGATGTCCACCTGCTGCATTTGCTTTGGCATACAGCGCCTTCTTAGGAAAATCTGTCAGTAGCTTCCTTTGAGTTCTCGGAAGACACTTATCCAGGCATTAATCATCAGCCGCTTGGTTTATGGCAAAGCCCTGTTCCTCGCTATAAATTAATTATTTGTAACTCAAGTACAGATAGTTCAAAACACTGCCGACGGCGTGTCCAGCAACTTGCCTCCATGGACACCGTCAGCTCCCATGCTTAGAGCCCTCCATTGCCTCCCCATTAAACAGAGAGCATTGTTTAAACTCCTCTGCAAATCTCTGTCAGGCATAGGTCTAAAATATCTTCAGGATAGACTTATTCCGTACCTTCCTGATAGGAATCCAAGATCTAAAAAACAACTTCTGCTACATCCTCTGTGCATTTGTACATCAAAATATGGTGGCCGGGTATTTTCCTATCTCACTCCGCAACACTGAAATAAGCTCCCTCTGTTTATTTGTGCATGTTGCAGTGTATCTGGTTTTAAAAAACATCTTAAAACGTGGCTGTTTCAACTAGTTTTCTCTTTAAGCTCCTGCCTGTCAGAGCCCCGAGATGTCTCTTGGGGTCGAGTTGATTCGCTATATCAAGATTCAGTTAACATAACACAACATAACATAACATGTTGTTTGATCTGTCAAATACTCGTGGGGGTGGGGGTCTGCTGATAGTCTGGTTGCAAATCCAAAGTAATTGGGGGTTGGGGGTTTGGTGTGGATTTACACAGTAGCTCTCAAAGTCCTACTTGGAAGAGTAGGAGAGGAATAGGTATGGGTTTGGGTGTGGGCGTGTGGGTGGGTGGGTGGGGGACGGAGTGGTTTGTTGGTCTGAGGGTGAAGGTTGGTGTGGGGCACAAGGGACTGTATGAGGCTTTGGGCCAAAGCACAACAATATGAGGAGGTAGCAAGGTTCTAAATGGGTAAAAGGAAGTGATATTGCATCAATGGCGATACCATGCATATGAATACATTTTTGCCTACTACTAGATAATACCGTTTGTAGTCGTAACCAGGATGTGCACATACTTAGCTGGAACATCACTAGTATGTGTTCCATTGCTAAGATTATATATAGAAGAGGAATTAAGTACTGTTAATACTCATCTTTTTTGTGGACAGGAGACCCATCTTACCACCAGCAAACTTCATAAGCTAAGTATCTTAGGCTATCACACCCTTGCTGCAACCGGGATCGAGGTTCCAAAGGGGGGTGGAATTACTCTCCAGGGTTAATGAATAGGTTGCTCATAAGGTCAAGTTAGATAGGTTGGGGAGATAAGTGATTGCTTACAGTAGCTTACAATCAACGTTATATGTGGTTTATGCCATGAGTATCAGATGACCCTACAATGTTCAGTTTTCTTCTTGGTGAGCCAGTAGCATGGCTGATGAGGGGTGTTACCCCAAAACCGGTCCCAGGATGCTTGTTTCTGGTCCAGGGAAGACCTGACTTGGCAGTTCAGGCTGGACTGTTCCCATGAGGCACAGGGTCAAGACTGATTTGCATATAGCTGGGTCTGAACTGGGGTGGCGAAGTGAGCTAAAGAACGAGGATGGATTCAACCCAGATCTGTGACTGGGGGTGAGTGTCTGAAAAGCTTCAGCGCTCCGTCCATCATCTCCTTGTGTTTGCTTTGTTCGCCCTAAGTTGGCAGGATATGCCCAGACATGGGTTCCTTGCTCACTTTGCCACTGGATTCAAGCTAGACAGGCTGATGAGGGGAGTTACCCCAAAACCGGTCCCAGAATGCTTGTTTGCAGTCCAGGGCAGACCTGGCTTGGCAGTTCAGGCTGGACTGTTCCCATGAGGCACAGGGTCAAGACTGATTTGCATATAGCTGGATCTGAACTGGGGTGGTGAAGTGAGCTAAAGAACGATGATATTCAACCCAGATCTGTGACTGGGGGTGAGATTCTGAAAAGTTTCAGTGCTCCGTCCATCATCTCCTTGTGTTTGCGTCGTTGGCACCTGATCTGGGAGCTGATGCGAAGAATCGGTCGTCACTGGAGGATTTTGATAGTGGGTATTGCAGATGGATGTTGGGCAACACAAGGAGTTCGTTCAAGGTTGCGAAGAGCCCGCAAACTTCTGGATCTTCACCAGGAGAACAGGACGTGTGATTTGAGACAGAAGGAATACTCTCTGATGCCCGCTAAGGGTCCAAGACCTAGAGGCCACCTCTAGGGGAGCAGGACTCACTACAGCAGTGACTAGCAGTAGGGCTCAGGCAGGTCCAGCCAGGTCCAGTTGATGTAAATCAGCTGGACAGGGGCAGGAAGGCCTCTAGAAGTTTGTTGTGGCCATGTAGTTCAAACAGGACATCAACCAACTGACCCTTGGAGTCACTTTTGGGGAGCCTCGGTTGAAGGCAAGCAGGTCCATGTTCCTTCTTCAGACAGCAGGGCAGTTCTTCTGAATCCTCCACAGGTCCAGGCATGTACTGATGAGAGGTTTCAAAGGTGCCACTTTTAACCACAATGCCAGCCTCTAGGGGGAGATGCCCCCCCTTTGATTATCTTCCCACCTTTCCTGGGTTTGGCTCCAAAGTGTCGAGGGTAACAAAGGGCAGGCAGGCAGGCTTAGGTGAGCACTGCATTTGTCACTGGCAGGACAAACGGCCCTTAGAAGTCAGGTGGGTAAGTTCTTAGACTGAGTACAATACACAAAACATTACAGGATAGCCATTTCCAGACATGTAGCCCTGGACACCAGCAGAAAAGCCCATTTGGTAAAGTGCCATTTTCAAGATAGTAACTTAAAATCTGACTATGCTATTTAATTAAAATTCATTTGAGTGGTAAAATAATTTCTCCATCTGTTTCCAAACTGAAGTTATTACTTATTAAGGATACTATGGTAACTCGATATTTGGTAATGGGAGAGATAGCCTTACAACAATGAAAAACAACTGTAGGAGATTTTTACATCCCAGTTCATATAAAACTTAAATACTCATGCCCTGCGTTTTAAATACCATGTACCCTGCCCTACAAACCATTAGGGCCTATCTTAGGGGTGACTCTCAAACATTAAAGAGGAAGATTTAGGCCTGGCAAAAGGTTTATTTTTTTATTTAAATATCAAGAGGAGAGAGAGGATTAGAGAACTAGTCCGTATCCCCAAAGTTAATATGTATCATCAAGAGGGACTAGTCTGAGGGTACGTGATAACGCAACACTGTATGATTTTTGTAAAAAGAAAAAGATTTTTTCTTTTCATGAAGCCCTCACCCACCAACCTAGTTGGTGGCATGCTTCATCATCGGGCCCACCTGGTGACACCGAGTGTGTCCCTGGTGTGCTTCAATGCCTGATTTGCAGGTATCTTAACTGAGTGTGCAGTGAAGTGATGTGAAAGTGAACTTAAAGACTGTACAGTGGTCCCATTACCCACAGGGTTTGTTTTAATGTTTGGGCCTCTGGCAGCAATAAAAACAAGGCAGTGGATGTGCGTGGAGTGGTAATTAAGAACTCCTGCATCCGAAAACGGTCTACATGTTTCAGCCAAGCCTTAGATGTATACTGGCTTTCCTCAGGACCTAGAAATATGTGTGAGATGTGAGATCTAAACTGGGCTTGTGTATTAGATCAAAAATGTGTGGCACGCTCTAAGGTGCACTATGTGTAAGAGGGGAATTCCCTCTTAAGGCATTCCTGTAAAGCAAAAACATAAAACGAGACATACAAACAAACATACAGTTGAATTGCAAAATTAGGCAGGGTTGGTTTTAGTCACGTGCACAATTATGCTGGTGTGGTGACCATCAGAAACGCGGCAAAAAACGGCGGTGTAATGCTGATGTGGCGGCAATGTGTGGCGAAGACCGGTATATGCGCTACAGTGACAAAGATTGTGCATATAGGTAAATGAGTATACTTATATTGAGGCCTTTCTTACACTTGCGATTAGCGGAATTGCATCATGAGATTCCGGCAGGGGTTCTAGCTGGTAGTTAAAAACCTGGGGAGAAAAAACGAAGGACGGCATAGTGGCCGTGGTAAAACGCTGGAAAGGAAAGGCTTACCATTGGTAGTAGCAGAAGAGCGGTTCCCCGTTGCCCCACTTACTACATTGCAGCTCTGGACCCGCTTGAAGACCTAGTTGGCTGCCTCGGATCTCCGACGATGAGTGGCCCGGTTCTGCGAAGCGCTTAAATATACCCCGCAATTAGCGGAAGGAACAGGTGTGCTCGATTTCGGGTGTAGTCTGTGAACGAGAGAAAGGGGAGGGGACATAGAAGACAGACTACTGGAAGCCCTCAGATGTGAGTATGGCCATGTCGGATGACGTAGGGCGGGTTCGCCCGGTAGTCATGGCAACTGGCAAAATGTCCGGAGGGTGGGCGTGGCCAAATTTGAGGTGACGCGGGACGCATTTTGCCCGATTACTGTTTTGAGGGAAATACGGTTAGCAAACAGATTATAGGTATGCGTGATTGAGCCCTGGTGCAATGGGGACAGCAGCACTGACAGAGGGTAAAGCGCTTGCGGGGATGTGTGAGCATGGACCACAAGGTGTATCAGGTCCATGGGGACTACAATATGTCTCTGTTCTATGCCTGTGGGGAGTACATCGTGGATATGCTCATGTTGTGAGATTGCATACACGAGGCAAATGAGTGGTGTCTAGTGTTGGGCATTATGAGTAGATGACAGCCCTTCATGTAGCCAATTAATAGGTGAGGCTGTGCCAGGGGATAGAGTCGTTTAATCCCTGGAGCTGGGTGGATAAATGATAAATCCACAGCTGTTCCTTATTGAGTAGGAATTTATCATTGTTAATGTTGTTGTGATCAAAGTGTTCGATCACTGTCCAGGACATGTCATTCGTGGTGTGCCCTAGTTGTAGGTAATGATCTGTCAGGCGACTGATGTTTTTCTTACACCGTATTGTGCTGCGGTGTTCAACTATTCTGGTCCTGACTTTGCGTGTCGTCATGCCTACGTAACGTAGGCCGCAAGGGCACTCAATCAAGTATATCACGTTCGTTGAGTTACTGTTGGTATGTTGAAACCGTTTCCAGGTTGTTCCAGGTTCCAGGTCGAGTGTTTTGGATGGGCGTGTGAGATGTCACACGCTGCAATTATTGCATGGGTAGTGTCCCGTGATCTTGGGGAGACCCGATGTGTTCAGTACAGTGTTTACGGTTGGTCTTTGTAATATTCTTGGCCGTGTGGATACCAGTCGATCCTTAAGGTTACAAGCACGTTTGTAGGCAAAAAGTGGTGCTTCCCAGTTTCTACTGCCTGAATTCAGAATGCGCCAGTTTTTGTGAATGATACTGGACACTTTGTTGGAGGCATCATTGTAAGTGGTGACACAAGTCATAGGTTGACTGGGCATTTCCTGTGTCGTATTTTCCAGCAGGGCTTCGCGATTTTGGTTGCGAGCTCGTTTTCTTGTTTTCTGAACGATTTTGCGTGGGTAACCTCGGTCATGTAGCTTGGAAACTAGTGCCGCTGATTGTTTGTGGTAATCAGTTGTTTGGCTGCAGTTCCTGCGTATTCGCAGGAACTGTCCGAAGGGAAGGTTTTCCCTAAGAGGTCGAGGGTGGAAGCTATCAAAACGAAGGAGGGAGTTCCTGGCCGTCGGTTTGTAATGGGTGGTGGTTTTTAAGGTGCCATCCTCCGCTGTTATATTGAGATCCAGAAATGCCAGGGTGGTGGGGCTAGATGTACTTGTGAATCTTAGGTATGGATCCCTTTCATTTAACCACAAAAGGAAGGATGCCAGGGATGCTGAGGTACCTGTCCAGATCAGGAAGATGTCGTCAATGTAGCGACGCCACACTTTTTTTTTTTTTTTTAAGTTTTGAAAACCTTTATTAAAACAATGAGATGTCATCCACAGCAAAATGCCCACATCCCTGAAAGGGCCGGCACGGCATGGCAATGTTCAAAGAGTTACTTCAACAGGAAGAGGGACCACACAGCATGTCGCCTACAACCACATCGGGCCGGCCGCGTCAGATGACATAGGATCATGGTAAAAGAAATAAAACAGGGATTTCAGTGGAGGTGCGTGGTGTAGAACGACATCCTGCAAACTACAACTTTCCACTCTTGTATTGTGTGTTCTAAACCTATATCTTGTGTGATATAGCGTAGTTCATGCCTGGAACTATGGAGTAATATGTCCAGATAACCCAGGATCCACTGTGCAGCGTGTGTGTCGCCTTGGGGGGGATCATGTCTCACCTATGCGTCTCATGTCCGTGGGGTAATGGAGGGGGGACGGTGAAAGTGTGTCCTCAGCGCGTTCCATCAAGTATGTCTGCAGAGGTGCCCAGATATCCCGGGGTCGGGAGGAGGGAGGCAGGAGTTCAGCGTATGTGTGTAGTTGTTCTTGGCAATAAATGAGATCTTGGAGCCAATCCTTAAATTTTGGTGCTCTCCCTCTGCCCCATCTGCAGGCTATCTTTCTCTTAGCAAGGAGGAGTGCGATGGATGTGTATTTTCGGATGTGGGTCGCTATAGGTGCTGTGTATCCCAGAAGTGCAGTCAGAGGGTCCACCGGGATGTGTGTGCCAGTCATTAGGTCTAATGCCGTCATTACCTCCGTCCAGAATCGACGGATTGGTGGGCAGTCCCAGGCTATGTGTTGGAAATCGGCTCCTTCACTGCCGCAGCGGTCACATTTGTCATTGTCTCGGAGGCGCAGGCGGTGTAATCGCGCCGGTGTGTAGTAGAGTCGATGTATGAATTTGTAATGGAGGAGGCGAAATTTGCTGCTAGCAGAGATTTCCCCTGTTTGCCTACAGCAAAAGGACCATTGATCATTTGTCAGGGGATGGCCCAGTTCTGTTTCCCATCTAGTCTTTGCTAACGGGGGGTCATATTCCCTATTGTCCTGTACTGTACGATACAATAGTGAGACAACATGGGAGGGGGTAATTTGTTGTAGGAGAGCGTGCAGGGGGGCATGATAGGGGGTTCCTGAGGGAAACAAGGAGTAAGGGCTTTTACATCCTGTCGCAGTCTGATGTAGTAGAATCGCTCCAGGGGGGAGGGGGTTGTAACGCCAAAGAATTCGTCGCACGTGCGAAATTTATTTTTTGCGTACAGTTGTCCCCAGGTATGTATTGATAGTTTGCGTAGCATTTTACGGCATCCGCCCTCCCGTGTCACCCGGACATCCTGCCTACCGGCCAGGGGAAGGAGGGGGGAGTACAATAAGGGGGTGCGTGTGATATTTGCTAAATCTCGCCATGCGCTGGTGGTGCATTGGACGGTGGTGGAGGCGTGGCTTCGCGTCACTGCAGGAGTGCTTAAATACGCAGTGCTGGGGGTGGGGTGCATATATCCGTCTTCGATAGCCAGGTGTGGCATATAGGGGGGGTGCATCCAGTAGGAGGCGAAGTGAGCTTGAGCACAGATAAAGTACAGTTCCAGATCTGGTATCTCCATTCCGCCCTCACTGAAGGGACGTGTAAGGACCTCCCAGCGTAATCTGGCCTGTTTACCTCCCCATATAAGTCGAATGAGTTGGCCTTTAAGGGTCGAAAAGAAATGGCGGCTAGGGGCATAGGGAATATTTAGAAATAAATATAATAGTTTGGGCAGTATAACCATTTTTATGAGGGCGGCTCTTCCTGCCATGGATAATGGCATTGCGATCCAGCGTGTGATTTTGTCCACCAAGGAGTTCAGTGCGCTGCCGTAGTTAGCCTTCATTAATTCTTCGCGGTTGCGGGATATGACTATCCCTAAATAGGTGAGTGTATCATCGCACCACGCTAGGGGGTAGTCCGTTCCAAATCTGGGAGTGGAGTCAGTAAGGGGGTAAATTTGGGATTTTCCCCAATTTATGTTTACTCCGGAGAGCTGCCCAAAGAGGAGGAACTGCCTGAGGATGGGATTCAGGCTCACCTCCGGGTGCTGCAGATAGAGGGTAATGTCGTCTGCGTACAATGAGATTAAAATTTGTCGTTCAGGGTAGATGAGAGCGTGTGTGCGGAAGTGTTGGCGTATCTTGGCAGCCAAGGGTTCGACAGCCAGAGCGAATAATAATGGGGACAGGGGCATCCCTGCCTGGTTCCTCTGGTTATAGTGAAGGGAGCCGAGTGCTTTCCATTAATCCTTATCGTGGCCCGCAGGCCATTGTACAGTAAGTTTATCCAGGCCAGGAATGGAAGGGGGAATCCCCTGCGTCGCAGCACGAAGGCTAAATAGTCCCATTCTAGGGAGTCGAATGCCTTAGTGGCGTCCAAGAAGATGGCAGCGGCGTTGGTGTCGGGCTCTATATCGTGGAGAATTGCAAAGAGGGTACGCAGATTGTGAGATGTACTTCTAGTCGGCATGAACCCCGACTGGTCAGGAAGGACCAGGACAGGCATGAGGGGCCTAATGCGATTGGCGATTAGCTTAGCTAGGATCTTGGCGTCCACATTTATAAGGGACAAAGGCCTATATGAATCCACCAGCGTCGCTGATTTCCCCGGTTTGGGCAGGGAAATGATAAGCGCTTCACGCATCGATGGAGGTAAGATGCCTGTTTCTCGGGCTTCCTCGAGTACGTGTCGTAGGGCAGGGATGAGAAGGTGTCTGAATATTTTATAGAACTCGGCCGGAAGGCCATCGGGTCCTGGGGCTTTGCCCGACTGTAATTGCATAATTGCAGAGGTTATTTCCTCATCTTCATGGTGGGCTAAGAGGGCCTCTCTCTGGCCGTCCCCCAGCCATGCAATAGCTGTGTCCTCGAAAAATGAGGTGAAATCCTCAGGCTGCCTTCTATGTGTCTTATACAGTTTTTTGTAAAACCTCTGGAAGGTGTCTACTATCTCAGAAGTGCTTCGGTGGAGCTGACCCTCTTCATCCTCTATTTCTAGGATCGTGTTGGCAGATTGGGGGCGGATCACTGAGGCTAGCGCTTTCCTGGTCTTTCTCCTCGCCATAGCGTCGGGCCCGGTGATACTTCCCTCTAAATTTACACTCCCTTTCCGCCGTTTCTTGGTAGTCCTTGAGGAGGTCGTGTAGCTGAGCTTTTTGTTCCGGAGTGGGTGAGGCCCGGAGTGCCCCTTCTGCCTGCTTAATTGTTCTCTCTAGTTTCTGTATTGTATTTCGAATATCTTTTAAGACTCCGCCACTTTTAGCAATGCAGATTCCTCGCATGGTGACCTTAAAGGCTTCCCATACGGTAGAATATTGCGAAACCGAATTGTCATTTCGGGGAAAAATTCGGATATTTCCTGCTCAAGCTCATCTTTAAATACCGGGTCTAGTAATGATTGCGGGTTGAGTCTCCAGGAAGAGTATGGTGGGTCTTCGTGAGGTGGCGTAAGGGAGAGAAGGACGGGTGAGTGATCTGAGTATGTGCGTGCGAGATGAGATGCATGTGCCAACCAGGGTGTCAACCCTTTGTCTATAAGCCAGCCATCGATGCAGGACCAGGAGGAATGAGCAGTGGAATAACAGGTCCCCTCTCGGGCTTGTGGGTGTAAGGTCCTCCAGGCATCCGTGAGACTATGTTCCTCTATAATACCTTGGAGGGTCTCCTGCGCTTTGGAGTAGTGGCGAGGTTGTGGGTGTGATCTGTCCAAGACCGGGTTGATGGTCACATTGAAGTCCCCTCCCCATATAAGGTGTGTGGAGCCTATATCCATTATTTTGCCCCAGAGTATGCGGAAGAATTCCGGGTCGTCAGTATTGGGCCCATAGCAGGAGACTAGTGTGACAGATTGCGCGGCAAGTCTGCCCCAGAGAATACTATAGCGGCCCTGCGGGTCCCCATATGAGCCGATGGGGGTGTATGGGGTCGAGCGTTTCACCAGAATGAGGGTACCCCGGGCATAAGACGAATAGGATGAGTAGCATTTGGTAGTGGCCCAACGGGCTGCAAAGGTGGGGGTTGGGTTGGGGGCGAGGTGTGTTTCTTGAATCATGGCACAGTGGATATTGTGTCGTTCTAGATATGAGAGGATGTGGCGGCGTTTGCGAGGATCCCCCAGCCCTCTGATATTCCAGGTTAAAAAGTTGTATTGGGTGGGTTTAGGACGTGTCTCCATTTGTGTCTTCTAATTCTGGTGCATGAAGTATGTTAAGGTTATATTCTAAATTATCTGCATGAGCAGATTCTATTGAGGTGGAACAATAACACTCTATATAAAACCGGTCCCCATTACCTCCCCCTCCCACAACAGCGACCCAATCTCGCCGTGGCCTATCCCTCCCCCTCCCAACAACAATTCGTGGCCTTTTCCCCAACAGGGGCCAGAGGGCTCAACAAATTTCCCATTTATGATACGAAGTACTTAGGGTTCACCTGATGGGTGGCTTCTAGAGGGCGGACAAGTTCTCCTCGCCACAACGAGGGTGCTCGGGCAGTTCGTATAGTTTCATCTCGGCGTGGGTTGAAAGGTATTCCTATGGTTACATGGATATAGTCCACAGGGCTCTGTGTTCCCAATGCGGCTCATCCCTCTCAGAGTCCAGCATCAGGACCCCCCTGCGGAAGAGGACCCCGCGACCTCGGCTCCAGCCCCCTCCACCCAGCCAGCCCACCTGGATGGCACCGAAAGTGTCCAGTGGACATCCGCTGCGGCGGTTGCGGCCAAGTCTCGCCGACCTGTCCCCACCGCCCGTGGTCGGCGGTGTCTCCCCGGTCTCTCCGTAGGGGGAGGCCTCGACATCAGCTTGTCTGTCGTTCCGCAGGACTCGGCCGGAGTGCCACGGGCCAAATCAGCGGACATCTCATGGCCGGGGAGGAGGGGGAGGGCGTCCGCACGCAGGTCCCACACAGGTTGCAGAAGAATGGGAGGATTATTTTACAGGTTTTTTACTCGACGTCCGATGTGTTCCCGCCTTCCGCGGGGTGCTGTGTTGGGGACCGCTGATCCGCCGGTATCTTGGGCAAGGTTTTGAGGAAATCTTGGGCGTGCTGTGGGTTTGTGAAGAAATGCTGTTTTCCCTGGTGTGTTACTTTCAGGCGTGCTGGGAATAACATGGCATATGGCAGATTGTGTAGTTGGAGTTTTTTCTTCACCTGTAGGAATTTACGGCGTTGGTCTTGGACGGCCATAGTGAAATCAGGGTAGATTGATATCGCCATCCCTTCATATGTTAGTCGTCCTTGTTCCCTGGAAAGGCGAAGGGCGGTGTCCCTGTCGCGGTAGTTAAGTATTTTGGCGACGATGGGCCGGGGAGGAGCGCCTGGGGCCGGCCGATTCGCCAACGAGCGATGCGCGCGTTCAACGATCAGGACCTGTGAAAATGGTTCCCTGCCAAATAGCGCGATGAGAAGTGTCTCAACATATTCTTCCATCCTACCGGTGGGTGTTGATTCCGAAATTCCCAGAATTCTGAGGTTGTTTCTCCTCGAGCGGCTCTCTAAATCCTCATTTTTGGCTGCTATTACTTTCAGGAGTCGATCCATCTCCAGAGTGCGGCTCGCGGTAGTGGTGGATGTATCTTCTAGATCTGAAATCCGCCTCTCTGCCTCTATCAGCCGGTCATCATGCTTCTCCACTTTGTGCGTGAGGCCATCTAGTCTGGTATTCATGGAGTCCATTTTGGATTCAATGGAGGTTAAGCTCGACTGCATCATCAGCAGCAGCTCCTTGAGATCCGCGGTGGAGGGGTCGCCGCCTCCTGTTGGTCTTCGTCGGGCGCCGATTGGGATCGAGCCGATTTGCGGGTATCGAAGTTTAGTTTGGGCTGCCGCCCGTCTGGCTTCCCCATAGTCTCAGAGGATGTGGCCAGGAATAGTCGCAATACAGGGAGTGGGAACCGGTATGCGCCCCTGGGGTCTCGCCCGTGGTCCTCAATGTAATCTACCGTCCAGCCTCCCAAGGGTCCGGTGTCAACTGGGAGGTCGGCGGCGTTGGATAGTGAAGCTTTTTGCGGTCATGTGCTGTATCCAGGGGTTCAGTGGCTGATGTTTCGGGCCGGTGTCACTTCCCGGATGGTGCCACGTCTCACTGGTTATCTCCTCCGCCGTGCGCACAGACAGGGCAGTCGCAGCTAACTCCCCGCACCGCCCCAAGCTCCAGCAGTAGTGTTCTGTTACGGCCGCGTGCAGGTAGGTCCCAGCACCTGCGGACCGTTTAGCGCCCCAGGAACTAGGTGCCAGGTCGTGCGGTCCCTCGCCGGCGAGGGGCGGTATGGCGAGTGCGGCAGCCCCAGCAGACCGTGGCCTTCAGAGCATGTATTTTAACGCCCTTGAGTTCCAGGCTAGGTCGGTCAGGCGTCGCCGCTGTAAGGGCCGACGGCCAGGGAGGTCCCAGCGCGGCGCTCTCTCCCGGTCCCAACAGCGTGGTCCCTCTACAGTTGTCAGCTAGCTAGAGGAGGCCCCAGGGGTCCACCGTCCCTCAGCACCAACGGGGGCAGGCAAGGATTGGGCGCAGCCACTTCCTACCTTCTCCGCAGCGCCGTCCTCGGGTCCTCCTGCAGTGTTTCCGGGCCTCAGATGGCGGCCCCGGCAGCGGCAGCACCTCCTCGCCCCTCCGGAACCGGAGCGAACCTCCGGCGGGTGATCGCACAGAGCCTCTGTCAGTTCCGCAGCAGCCGCCCGGGAGCGGCAGTTGTCCCGCAGCTTTCATTCAGCGGCTAGCCAGCACAGCCGTCGCCCACCGGCCCCGTGTCCTCCTCCGCCTCAGACCGGGCCGGCCTGTCGCCACTCCGTCCCGGGGGGCAGGGACAGTAGGGGCAGCGTCGACGATCGGCAGCCACCGGGCAGTCAGCAGCCCCCGTCCGGTCTCCGAGTGGGTCAGACCGCCATTTTGTCGCCTCTGCCAGATATAATGTCAGTTTCAGTTTAACCCACTTCTGGGTCTGCGGCAGTGTTTTCGGGCAGTGCGGTGGGTCCTCTGATCTGTCCCCTCTCTGATTTTGCCAGTGGTGTGCGGATTCTTCCGAGGATAAACAGGATTTTTTTCCGGATCTTGGCCCGAGCTGCAAGAGCCTCACATAGGTGCGGCCATCTTGCTTGGCGCCCTCTAGCGCCCCCCAGCGACGCCACACTTTAATGTTGGAAGTGTATGGATTGTTGGTGGGGGATATGTGTGTCCGTTCAAAGTGGTGGACATAAAGTCCTGCCACGCTAGGGGCAAAGACACTCCCCATTGAAGTACTGTTGGTCTGGACGTAGAACTGCCCTTCGTATTCAAAGTAGTTGTCCTTTAAAGCCAAAGTGGCACAGTTGAGGATGAATTCTCTAGGAGTATGGTATTCCCACGGTGCGTCCATTAGTATATCATGGAGGACTTGTAAGGTGGCGTCCTGTGGGAGACTCGTGTAATGGCTTTCGATATCCAATCCCACTAATAGTTGAGTGGTTGGATCAAACATCAGATCCTTGATGATGTTCAGGAGATGTTTAGTGTCTTTAATATAAGTTGTTGTCTTCTGTACTAGGGGGTTCAGGAAAAAGTCACAGTACCTAGATAGAGGTTCCAAAAGGGAGCCAATTCCTGAGACGATAGGGCGTCCCGGTGGGGGTCTTGCTTCTTTATGGATCTTAGGTACTGTGTAGAAATTTGGCACTTTCGCATTCCTAGTGCACAGGTAATCCGCTTCCTGTTTGGAAATGTGCTTGCTCCACTAAGGCTTTGATGGTTGCTTGCAGAGTCTTGGTTGGATCTGTTTTCAGGCGTTTATAGTTCCGTGAGTCGCTCAGTAGCCTGCGGCATTCATCGTCATAGTCTGCTTTGTCTTGTAAGACAATGCCTCCGCCTTTGTCCGCCGGTTTTATGATTAGTGTGGGATTGTCCTGGAGTTTTCGAATGACATCTCTGTCTTCTTTCGAGAGGTTGTTGAAGGTCTCTGTTTTTTCCATTCTTTCTATGTCATGATAAACAGCTTGCTCAAATGTGGTGATTTCCACAGGAATGCTAGCTGGTGGAGGCATAAAGGTAGATTTAACTTTCAGGCCTATTTCATTGGTTTTGGTGTTGGTGAAGTCATCATTGGTTTGTTGTTTCTCGAAGAAGGCCTTAAGCTTGAGTTTCCTGAAAAACTCAGCTAGTTCCACATGGAGTTTGAATTTATCCAATTTGGTGGTGGGGACAAACGATAGGCCTTTGTTGAGTACTATTTCCTCTTTGGAGGATAGTGGAGTACTTGACAAGTAACCAGGATGTGCACATACTTAGCTGTAACATCACTAGTATGTGTTCCATTGCTAAGATTATATATAGAAGAGGAATTAAGTACTGTTAATCTTCATCTTTTTTTGTGTGCAGGAGACCCATCTTACCACCAGCAAACTTCATAAGCTAAGTATCGTAGGCTATCACACCCTCACTGCAACCGGGATCGATGTTCCAAAGAGGGGGGTGGAATTACTCTCCAGGGGTAAGGAATGGGTTGCTCATCAGGTCAAGCTAGATAGGTTGGGGAGATAAGTGATTGCTTACAATAGCTTACAATTAACGTTATGTGTGGTTTATGTCATGAATATTAGATGACCCTACAATGTTCAGTTTTCTTCTTGGTGAGCTCAGTATGTGGCAGGACCCAATTGTCATGGTTGGGGATTTTAACTTGATTATTCACCCAAGAGTGTATTCAACAACATCCTTGAAAGCAAGTCAGGGGTGTGTGAGAAAGTCTAGGGTGGCTTTTAGGCAAATTCTCGAAACACATGCTCTCCGTGATGTTTAGCTGGCCTGTTGGGGAGATGAAATTGGGTTTACTTTTCATTCTATTCCACACAACACATCCTCTTGTATAGACATGTTCTTGGCAAGTCATAGTTTTTCCCCGCTGTGTCTATTAAATTTTATCACAGGATTGTGTTGGATCATAACCCATTGTCAGTATTTGTTAAGTCAAGTAAATTGGCCCATGCTACATCTCCACACAGATGGACTTTTGATCGCAAGTTACTGCTGGACTCAGCATACATTCCTTTCATGGGCTCGGGCTTGAGCAAATTTATCTACATCAATAAAGGCTCTGCCCACCCAATAATGGTTTGGGATGCCAAAAAAGCTTTTGTCTGGGGTCAGACTACTACTTATTCTATTTGAAAGGGTAAGGAAGAATGGGCTGTGGAGGCAATGCTACTGGAGAAACTCATCCAACTGAAAATGGAATACTTACTCCAAAATAGGTATCAAAATCATCAAGATCGCATCTGAGATATATTTGGACCATTGACTACATTGCAGATGCAACTGAAGAAAATAACCTAGGAGAGAGCCTGCTCTAAGTATTGGGCAAAATGTCTGTTGTGCTTTGAGAATAGTGAGGAGATGGGTAATTTACTGGCTATTCAACTTAAAGAAAAGAACAATAACAATTTGATTTCGGGTATAAGAGGTGCTAATGGTAAAATAGTTACAAGCTGCCTGATATATTAGCAGTCTTTCATCAATTTTATTCCAATCGCTACAGTGAGGACTGTTGGGCATTCCAGGGTATGATTTACAGCTATTTTCAGGCAGTAAGATTTAATCAATTAACTGCGGAGCAGAGGGCTGGGCTGGATACCTCAATCACCAAGGAGGAGATTGAAATGGTTATCAAACAATTAGGCAAAGCGATAGGTCCAGATTCCATCTCAACAGAATTCTACAAACAGTTTAAAAACACCATTACCCCTTTTTTGTGAACTTGTAAATTCCCAAGCCTTTTTAGAATCAACACCACCTTCTTGGGGGGAAACGTATATATCCATATTTGTAAAGAAGAATAAGGGTCCACTTAATTGTGGCTCATATTGTCCTATATCATTAATAAATTGTGTTGCTAAAATCTGTACTCGGATAATATCAAATTGACTTGCAGTGGTTATAACGTCACTAATAGATCCGATGCAGCATGAATCTGTTCCCTCACGGGATACCACCTCCCATATAAATCTAGCCATATCAGCTTCTGATGTCACATGCGAACTCAAACGCCCAGCTGGGATGATCTTTTTGGATGCTGCAAAGGAATTTGACAGGGTCTCCTTGCCTTACCATTGGGCACTTATGTCTGAGATGGGTTTTGGGCCAGCCTTTATAACAAGGAGAAAGTTCAGAGGCTATCCAAATCAATCGTGGCACTAGGCAGAGATGTACCCTATCCCTGCCTCTACTTTATCTCTATTTAGTTCCGTATATTCGGTACTGAAATCATCTACTTTAATCCCATCCTTGAGGCTGCATAACTGGGAAGTTAAGCTATTAGTCTACGCAGACGATATTGCAATCTTATTATCATCTCCCATGAAGGCTGAAAGTGATTGAGGATGTTGTCTCTGCATTCGGGCAAGTGTTGGGGTATAAACTGAATATGGGTAAGACAGAGATTGAAGCTAATGTCAATCATAGAAATGTTTACTCCAGGTATGTCACATCAGCTAGGTTTCTGGGCATTCATTCCATCATTTCTTTAAAACATGAAGCATTATGTACGGAATGCCTTTCTTTGTTTAGAAAATGGGATAGACTACATCTAGGTTAATTTGGCAGATGTAACATTATTAAGATGGTTATCTTGCCATGTTATCTTTATCTTCTTAGGTCTTTTTCCATGTATCTTTATAAGAGTTTCTTCAAAAGAATGGAAAGTAGCTGGCAAAAAAGTCTACGACAATTTAAAAAAACTGAGGTGCTAAAAGATATCATAGCAAGGGTGGGTTCACTCTTCTAATTCTTTCGAATTACTTCATTTACATATTTATGTTAGGGCTCTCAGTGGTGGTTAGGTCAGGAGAATGGGTTCTTACTTGTTTATTCCCGGAGTATCAGATTTTCCCACAAAATATTATACCAAGCAAAGTTTTGATTTATACGGCCTAATTCAAATATACATGATTTAAGACTCTATAGGTATATCATAAGGTATGGCAGGATGTCTGATTTATCTGACATACACCACTGCTCCATAAATTCACCTTGCCTGAAAATAATCCTATCCTCCACCAATTATTCCAAGACGGCGCCCTCCTGTCTTTACATCTGCAATATTGGCTATTGTTCGAGAATGGCTTCAGAAGCAGGATCCAGATCCCTTATCTTGGCGTCAGGAGTTTGTATTCCTCTGTGGGTTGGAACTGTCGGTTATACAGAACTATCCTATGTCTGGTAAGAAAAATCTGGCAGCCGGGCAAGCTGGGACTTTCGGATCACACACCTGGTTGCCATCTGGAAATATGAAGCAATTGGATTGCCTAGTGTTTTAATCAATTCTTTAAATTCTTTTATGTTTAATGAACAGTGCTGATCAATTTCACCTATGCATGTCTGATGGTGTAACACCTGTGTTTCATTTGCTAAAATGCTCTCTGAATTTGTATTTTGCTGCATTGTATTTGTTCTATTTAATGGCTTGTATCATTTCAATAAAAATTGCAAAAAAGTTTAAAGGGAGAGCAGAAGTACTTTGTCACTGATTAGCAGGAGTAAAGTGCATAGATTTCTAAAAGCCAAGAAAAACAGGTTCTTCAAAGGAAGGCAATAAAATATGAAGTGACACTGCAGAGATGGCCAAGTCCAACACCTTTCCATTGTTAATTTCTGCAAAGGGATCACCGATGGGACTGTGACCCCCCAGCAAGAGTCCAAATGTGACCACTGCATGATTTTTTATGTGTAAAAGAGGAGTGGACACTGAAAGACAACCAGACTAACAATGACATTTTTTTTAGAAGAAATGGGGTGGGGCACTGGGCCAGCTTCACATCGTGCCACTTTTCAAGCACCAGGCAGTATATCTGCTCTCAAGAGGAGGCAGAATGGAAGACTTACTCTTGTCTGCTAATCAATTAATCAAACTATGCCAACAGAAACCTCAATATCCTCTCCTTTGCCATGTTGAGTTGCTACAGTATTCTAGTTCTGCGTCCAAGGAACTCCATCAACCCTGGGATTTTCAGAAACCTTCAGGCTGTTGCAGGCTGTTGCATGCTTTAGGCCCATCCATACAAGTAGGGCTCTGTTCTTATCGGTAATGAGACAGAATATCGAGGGTAAAAAATTCGACCTACCATAATATCATGTTAAAATGATCCTGGAATGGAAATATCGAGTGCAAGGATATAGGGCCTGATTACGATGGCGGACGGACTTCTGTCCGTCTGCCTTTGTCCCGGGGATGGGAACCGCCTACCTATAAGGCAGCGGTCCTACATATGGCATTACAATGGGGCCGCCACCATGGCTGCAGCACCCGCCACAATGGAAAAAATGCAAGTTTTGCATTTCCCTGCACTACGTGGGAGGCATAACGCGGTGCCTGCTACATGGTGCAGGGAAATGTATGGTGGCCCCCCAAGTGCAAAACCAAACTGCCCCTGTTCAATGGGGACCCAAAACGGGCCCCCAAAGTCCATCCCCGCCAGCCTTTCCATGGCGGGTGAACCACCATGGAAAGGCTGGTGTTGTGGATTCTGAGATTGCGCAGCACTGAGACTGGACTTAATATTGACCAGGAATTACATTATTTCCTGGGGAGATGATATGCTGGGGTTTGCCACACTATGTGCTGAACCAGCAGTGCTAATGTCACAGAAGAGTATTAATATGTAGGAAAATTCTGTGTGTACATTAGATTCATGGTTACTTTCCTGGTTTCTGTGAGACTGTGTGATATCTCTTAATTTCTGTACATATTGCTTTTTTTTAAATTGTATATTTACCTATTTTTTGACCTTTGCTTGTGAAACCCAAGGGGGATGGAGAGAGAATCCTCTTGGAAGGAATCACACCCCCACATAATATGCACTTTCTCATTTAAGGACAAATCACTCATTATTTCAATCTATATTTTGAATTAGCTACGATATTTTCACCCTCACGTGCTCCACAAGACCCACTTCCCTATGAAAATAGCGTTGATCCGGATCACGTGGCAATTCCGAGCTGTAAATAATGCACGTTGGTGTACTGGGGATATTGACATTTTAAGATGGCCACCACTATAGAGAGGACGTTTCTCAGTCCCTCCACTGTGTCTATTATGGACTGTCGGAAGGGCCCCGGTGTATTGGTCGGATTTGATGACGTCAAAGAGGAGGAACTCTATCACAAAAGCGGGGCAGATTTAGAATCACTTGTGTTCCGTACTCGGCTACACACGTATGGCGGCGTCCTGCAGAATTAAGTTGGATTCACGGTAAGGGAAGGAATTGATTTGATAACTGATGCGATGTGGTGTGTTTATTCTAGAGTATGTACCCGAATATATATTTATAAGGAATTTTGCACTGAGTATTTTCACGATGTGGTATTGTAACGGGGTGACGGCATGCAGTGCCTATAAGGCATTTCGCGTTTCACCACCACCCTCTCTCACTTAACATGAGAGCGTGTGGTATATTTGGGCCACATTTCCTACATTTAGTTACCGTATAAACTAGCCATTCGCTGAAGAGATCGCACTATTATATATTTATATTTCTCGCACGGTGTCTACTGGACACAGATTATTTTCGAGCATGACAAATGCACTATGGGGTCCCAGATACTAAAGATAATGATAAAAGGATGCTTTGACAGATATACGGGCTGGCATTAATATAGAGGTGGTGTTGAAATCAGACGCTACTGCCGACGCCTAGGTTTTTACAACTTATGAGCGGATGGTGCTGCTGAATGTGTTTGGCTTGTTATTTTCAATATTGAATGCTGTTGATGGCTATACAAATGATAGTTACTTATTCCTGCAATAGACCTTATAAGGGTTGAGATATCCACAGATACATAACGGACAGTCACTTATTCCTGCAATAGACCGTATAAGGGTTGAGATCTGTGCTCCACAGTTATATTACAGAGTTTTCATGGAGCCATTCCGGGTTTTATGTTGTCTTCCAGCTTTTAATATCAGGACATATCAGGATCCTTGGATTGTTAAGGATTGTTGTCAAGGACGCCGCGAGATACAGAAACCCATTGTGGATTGGAACTATCACAACAGATTGAGTAGGTATTCATTGTGGGTTTGCACTAATTACAGTGTATAGTACAAATAGTCAGCTTGACTATAAGCTTATGTTGCATTGTATTTGATTTACAGAGGTTTCTACAGAGAAGACTTAGGTATTTATGGTGCCATTTCACAGCATGGGCTTTATATGAACTATACAAGAATCTTTCCTACGACACTGTAGTGATTGTGTAATTACTATTAGCCTCACCGATTTTGATCACCTGTTCTGATTCACTTTCACAATGCTCTGTCCACTCGCATGACCAGCTTGATAATCACTTACATGGAGATTAAGATGCGCAATTGGAATATACGGTTCTACTTTTTATCCTTTTGGTTTTCTTTCCTCCATCTTCCTTTTGGTTACTTCCAATTTTTCGTGCTCACATTTTGACTTCCATTTGGAATTTGCGAGGTATTTTCCATCTTGTGCATGGGAATCGGTTTTACCTTGAGTTCACTTTTCACATTGTAAGATGTACTGAGTATGTGTACTCATGGTCTGTAAGGTAGTACATCGGTTTGTTTATTTATTTGTACCTATACAGCCTTGAAAAAGTCGCAGGACAATTTTCTCTGTTAGCGATGAAACACGTGTCGGCTGTTTGAAGATCAACGAAATAAAAGGAGAAAAAGATTCAAATTATTGTGTACTATTTGTGCAGATATTGTGCACTGTGAAATAAGTTTTACACACCTTCGACGTGTGCTGGTCAGTGTTCTAACTTCGGAATGGGACTACTAAAATGGGTACTTCACGGTGTCAAATTAACCATGGCATTAAACCCTACTTGACGCCCATGTCGAATTTAATGTCACTTTTCAGGAAAGGCAACTTTTGGAATGTTGCCACTCTGTTGCCCAGTTTGTCTAGTGGCCTCACACAGTTGCTGTCCACCAGACAGCCTTCTGCCCTCCTGGGGAGTGGTGTAAATGACTTCCAGACTCAGGAACGATAGAAGCCTGCTGCAAAGGGTGGTTTTACCTTCCCCTTGCAGGAAGCCACACAGTTTGTTGGCCTCAAAGTGTGAGCTTCAAAGGGGTAAGCTAACATTGGTGGGCAAATTGTGATCACACTCCTGTAGGGATGTCCCTTTGTTCAGGTAGACAGGCTGGCAACAGGAACAGAGAGAAGAAACTAGTGGCCAAACCAGTTTTCTCATGGGCATGTAGCTCAAAGGTAGCCACACCTCTAGGGTGCCTACCAAACTCCTAACGTCCAAGGAAGGGCTCAGACATCTTTTTTAAATAATAATTCTTTATTAGGTTTCATGGTACAATAACAACTATACAATGCAATCCAGCCAATAAAACCGGCTACCATTTACACCTCCCTTTAAGGGGGAACATCATGGCAGTACCCTTGGGTTATTTTTATAAGCCGAGTGTGCAAGTATTTTCAAGGCCCCAGTACTTTGACCACTGTGTATCCCAGCCTTTTTCTATTCCAACTTTTAAACATTTCCCCCCCCCTAGAGCAAGTCAAGCAAGTCCACAAGTGTTGACGCCCCCCCAGATAATCACATCTAGGGTTATGGTGACAGACAACAAAGAAAGTGTGTACCCACCTGTGGTTAATGCTAACGTGGTTCCAGAAAACACATCTTTACTGGAGGTAGAAATGGCTGTAAACATATCTTCCTTAAACATAGTCCCGGGACCTGCCAGTAACCATAGAAACAGTGATTGTACAAGTAGATACGGTGCATCTTCCAAAAATGATTTTATTGTTTTTGGCTGTCTGTTTTGGAATCTCGCAGGTTTATTGAACAAAGAGAAGAATGATGATTGGCTTGATCTAGTGAAGGGTTACACTGTTATCTGTCTCCAAGACACCTGGTCTAGGGAAGTTGTTCATATTGATGAGGATGCATCTATCCATACCCCAGCTGGTCAGGCACTGGGGGGTCATCACAAGGGGGTTTGTTTACTTTAATTGCAACCACTCTAGCAAATAAGGTCTGCAAGATACAGCTCAACTGTCCACATTTTCAACTTACTAATATTATGTTGGAGCAAAATGTAACATTGGTCATCGTCAATTTTTATCACAATAATTTTGTTTATACAAATACTGATGTAGCTGGGCAGTTGGAACATTCCCTCAGTAAACATCTAAGGGACCTTAATACCGACTATATTCTCCTCTGGGGAGAGGATTTTAATTGCAGATTATGTCCCTTATCTAAGATGTTTGCTTGTAGTTTGGGGGTAAGGAAGAAGAGTGCCATTTTGAACATAATCATTGTGGGGAAATGTTTTACTCTATACTTTCTAAATTTTCCCTTTTTCTGACAATTGATTTTTCTATGCAATCGTCACCAGACCAGATTACATACACAGCCAAATGCCAAGGAAGTCTCATTGATTGTATTGCTCTCTCTGATTATGATAAACCACAATCAGTGAGTTTTTCTATCATTAAAGAATGTTTTAGTGATCATTTTCCGTTATCCATTTTTATTGAAACCCATATCAAAAAATCTATTGGGAAATTAAAACGACACCCTTAACTTATCACAACAATAAGGGTATATTACGGAAATGGTCTATTGTATTATTATTGGAACATATAATGACTACTAATAGGGTACAAATTCAGGAGTGTCTAAAGAGTCGGATCGATCTAAAAAGTATGCTTGCAGCTTTTGCTGATATAATTCATATAATAAATGAAGCATTACAGGGGGCAGAAGACTAACACCCAGAAGACCCTATAAATGGTTCAACAGTAATTTCTCACGACCCCATAGTAATCTCATAATGGCTTTGAACCAAAAGCCCAAGGATAATATATTGGTGAAATCTTGTCGACATCAAAACAAACATGCACTCATGACACGTAAGATGACTATCAGACAGGTGGCCTGGGAGAAACTCTATGAAGCAAGTGTTAATAAGCATCCCAGTCTTTTCTGGAAGACTGTTAATGCCCCTTTCTTTCAAAAGAGCTATAATAGCTGCATTGATGTTGTAATTACTCCTGAGAATTGGGTTGAGCATTTCTCCATGGTATATAGGAGAAAGGGGGAGTCTTGTCCTTCAGAGTTTGTTGGTAATTATGTAGATGTAATCGTGGTGAATTTTGCACCACCTACCTATGAGGAAGTCACAAAAGCTTTAAATCAAACCATTACAAACAAAGCATCTGGACCAGATGGTGTCCCCGCCGATCTCTTCCTGGCTAACCCTGATCTTTGGATCCCAGTGTTAATTATTATTCTGAGCTGCGTAGCACATTTGGGTCCACTTAAATCTTGGTCCAATGTGATAATAGCACCTATTTTAAATAAAGGAGATAGGGCAGATCCCAAGTGCTACCTTCCAATTTCGCTGATTTATTGCACATGCAAGTTAATGGGCAGGGTCATATTGGAGCACTTAGACTCCTGGGAAGCCGAAAGATGGAAATTCTCTGATATTCAATACGACTTAAGAAGAGGTTTGGGCACCGTCGAACAGTGCCTTAATCTTCACTTGATTATAAGCATGTATACGCTAGCTAAGAATGGATCCCTCTATTTGGGTTTTATGGATTTAACATCCGCTTTTGTTTGGATGGATAGAGCAAAACTGTGGAGAAAAATGTTTGATATTGGTATAGACACATCCCTGGTCTATTTGTTAGTGAAGATGCACCAAGATGTGAGTGGTAGAGTCAGATATGGAGCAGACAGCAAACTTACCCCTTCCATTAAAATGAATTGCGGAGTTCGTCAAGGGTGGGTTAGCCTCTTTTTTAATCTGTTTATAAATCAATGATCTGGAGAGTTACCTTAGCCAGTGGCAGGCTGACGTCCCGAGGGTAGGTACTAGAAACCTCCCAGCCCTGCTTTACGCTGATGATTGAATGTTGTTGTCCAGAACTGGTGTGGGCCTGCAAATGGTTTTAAGTTTGTGACCTTGGATTGAAGACTAATATCGCTAAGTCTTATGCTATGGTGGTTGGGAACACCCCTCTGCTTTTAAAGTCTTTTTTTATTGACAATGATAAGCTGCTTTATGTCCTAACCTTCTCCTATTTAGGTGTTCCTTTTGATCAGAGAGGAACATGGCGACATCTTGTTGATACTAGGAAAAGGTGTTTTGATCGAAATTTGGAGGCACTATTTAGGTTTGTGAAGAAATTGTGTTCTAGACCGATTGATCCATTAATCAATATCCATAAGGCATGCTCTTGCTCAGTTATTTTATATGGGGTGGGAGTGTGGAATTTGTGTAACTCAACACATCTACAGGCTGTAGAAAGCTCTTTTATCAGACGTGTTTTGGCAGTTCCTACTAGTTTGACAATTACATTATGCCACACGGAACTAGGTTTGACTCCTTTAACTCACCGTATAAACATTGCACCAATAATGTTGTGGCATTCATTGTGGGCAAAAGAAGAGCCTTCACTTAATCGTGCAATAATATTAAATTGTATGAGTCTAGACCATATGCAGAAAATACTGTGGCTCAGTTATAATAAAAAACAGCTTGAACAAGTTGGGAGACTGGATTGTTTTAGTAACCCACAATTAATTGCAAAAACCCCGAATTGCAGCTGAAGAGAGATTTTTTTATCCATGTTAAGGATGAACAATAAGCGCACGGAGTTGGGCAAGAAGAGAGTAGAGGAATACTTGACGCTGGTTTGCACTGAACGTTTAGAGCCTTATTTATTGTTTCCTTTTAGCCATTCTGAAAGGTTTTATCCTGTTAGATTTAGGTTCAGTATTGCGCATCCGTTGGTTCCTTATCCTCGTAAATCATACTGTGACTCTGAGCACCATTTATGTCCATGTGACTCTAAGGCACATCAGAACATGGTGCATTTTCTTTTCTTTTGTCAGTTATACTCCAAACCGCAGAGAGATTTTATCCTTCCATTATTAAGGGGCTTGAATATTAGGAAATGTCGGCCGGCCCTGCATCACCTTCAGCTTCTGAAAACAGAATACATATACCAAATGGTTTATAAATTTATTTTCTTGGCAGTTCGATTACAAAGCTTAGTAGGAAAATGAATAATTTTATATTTTATACTGTTTGGTGATGAAGTTTATAAATTTTAGTCTGCACAATGCACTTTGTTCTTAATTTTGTGGTTTAGTTGTGCCTTCATTGATCTAATATGATGTTTATCAACTATTGGTAATCCTTGGTGGGTCCAATGAAATTTATATATATTGCATGTTGCTCCATTTTTTATAGATTTTATTGAGACTCAATGAGCTAATTTGAATTTGAACTCTAGCGGCAATATATACGGATATCAGAGGTGTCCTTAATAGGAATTCATTAATGCTTGTATGTTGACACTTTGTTTCTTGATTCCTTTGAACTCAATTGTGACTCATTTTACATATATATATAGTATTTATTATTTTATCTGTATGTTTAATGTACTCTTTTATAGTTATGAAAAGCGAATAAAGAATATTTGACTGACTGACTGACCATTTACACCCCTTCCCCCTGTTTCTCTCCCCCCTCAAAATTCTTCTGGAAACCAATGAACTTGTCCAAGAAACATATCCCCTCGCCACTTCACTCCTCCCGCTACCCCCACAGAAGACTCTTATTAATTCACCCACTCACTCGCCCGCCACCCCCTCCCACCACTCCTGCCTCATCTATGTAAAAAGGTACTGCACATGTCTTCAAATGTCTGAAAGTTGTCATTTAGTCTATATTATCTTCTCAAAGTGCTCTGTTTCATACATATCTTTGACCCAATGCCTATGGCGGGGTACCTTTATGGTCTTGCACAATCTCAGAATCCCCACCTTTGACGTCGCCAATGCGGTTGATAGCCAGCGCGTTTACATGAATCGACAGGGAGGGCTATGATGAGAAATCGTGCAAAAGAACTACCTGCACCTGAAACTGCAAAGTTTACCCAAGGTCAGCCTAGAGAGTGGCTCATGTTTGCTGCTAGTATTCTGACACCTTTGGACATTCCCACAATAAAATTACTATGTTTCCCCCCTCTTCCCACACCTCCATAACCATGAATGCATACTCAGCTGTGCCTTCTGGAGTCTGGCCAGGATCCAGTTCCATCAATGTAAGATCTTAAAATCACTGTTTTTCATCCGCACCTCCTACTCTCATTTATCAATGTCTCCCAATCCTCATCATCAAACCAAATGTCAAGTCTGTGTTACCACCATCGCCGCAGTCCTTTTGCTGATCCTGACGAAAATGCACTGTCAACGTTGAGAGTACAAAGCCCCAAAATGGTGCCCCCAAAGTTCTTCCATGTGTGGGTGGGAATTTCCACATCTAGAAAGTCATGGTCATGTAAGGGGGCCTCCCAAGGGTTGCACACAGGGCGCTCTTCAATTGCATAAATCTCCAGAGCTGCGTGCCCAGTAGACCATACGAGCTTTGCAGCTCTTCAAAAGATAAGACCCATTCCTTCTTAACCATGTCTGCCAGATATATGATGTTTACAATTTTGCCATATAGGCCAATTGATCTCTGCTCTCTCCACCTTAATGGCCACATTGTGCCACAAGGAAGTCTCACCGTCCAAGGTTGCCCAGCATCCCACTAATGCATGTGCTCTTTTCCACGCTACCTTAGAAGAATGTATGAACGGGATCCCCCTTTTCAGCCCTGCCGGTATTCCCTTGTAATAGATCATTAAGTCCCCATCAAATGCTGCTCCAAGGGGAGCCAAGGTGGGGTTTTCCTGAATGTGTGAAGCATGTAGACTGAATGGGCCAGTTGATGCACGAGTTAATAACATTCCATGTTAGTCAACCTCAAACCTCCCACCTGAGAAGTAGCATTGAGCTTGGAACTATGTATTTGCAGCTTCTCCTCCCACCCACAAATGACCATATATGTTTGTGTATTTGGCAGAGGAAGGGCTCTGGGACCAGCAAAGACAACATACTGAAGATGTCATTAAATCTAGGAGCTACCATCCTTTTTACTGCCTGCACTTTCCCCCACATGGACAGGTTCAATGCTTCCCATTTTTAAAAATCAGCGTTCATCTTATCCATCAGTGAATTGAGGTTATCCCTGACCATAGCCTCCAGACCTCTATTGACTTACACTACAAGGAATTTGAGAAAACTCTGCTTCCATTGAAAGGGCAGATCCCCCAAAGCATTAGCCATCATAGTGTGTGTGTGTAAGTGGGAGATTTTTGCACTTGGTAAAGTTAATACGATACACCGAAAAAGTGGAAAATTAATCCATAAATGCAACTACCCATTATTTAGATTATCATGGGAGGGACAGCGTCAAGAGAATATCATCAGCGTAGAGGAATGCCTTGTGCTCCCCAGCTGCTGTCCAAATACCTAGAATTCCCTTGCCTGCACGCATGGCCACTGCCAATGATTCCAGGGCAAATAGAACTAGTAACAGCTTCAGCGGGCACCCCTGTTGTGTCCCTCTCTCAACCTGGAGACTTGCAATATAAAGACCCTGAATTCGCCACCACTTCCGGGTTTCTGTACATGCCCCTCACCCATGTCAGAAACATCCGTCCGAATCCCTTTCCTTTCCATGGTGCGGAGAAGGTACCCTCATTCCACTCTGTCAAAGCTTTTTCCACGTCTAAGTAAAGGAGCACCTTCTATTGCCATCATCCTGCACCTGCCAAAGAATATGAGACAAGAGCCCAAGATGATTAGAAGACGCCATCCTCGGTACCAATCCAACATGAGTTGGGTGTATTAAGTCAGTGATACACTGTTTCAAGTGGCTCGCAAAAATCTTAACAAAAATTTTTGGCATCCACGTTAATCAGGGATATTGGTCTGTAATTAGCGCACTCCAATGGGTCTCTGTCTGACTTAGGAATAAGGATGATTGGCCCTGGTAAAGTCAGGAGGCAGTCTGCCGTAACTTCCCGCTTCCTGGAAACCCCCTGTAAAATGGGAGTAAGCAGGGGTTTAGCCATCTTATAGTATTTGATCAGGTACAGATCCACTTCTGGGCGGGGCCTTTCCTGCTTTTAAATCATTAATGGCCTGCAACACCTCCTCCTCTGTAATATTCCCATCAAATTGAGTCACCTTTCGGTAGACAGTCTAGGGATGGGCAGATTTTCCAAGAAACGTTCATCCTCCACCCGGTCTGCTTAGGGTCTGAACTGTACAGCTGGAATAGAAGTGGTGAAATTCCTGCAGAATTTCGCTGGGGTGTGTGAGAAGGTCTGCATGCCTATTGCGGATTGCCTGGATCATGCAATTAGCGTCCATCCCTTTCAACTGTAGGGCTAAAAGGTGACAGGCCTTCTTCCCCCTTTTTGTAGTGTTGTGTCAATAGAAAAATAGCCTTTTCGGCCTGGGCGGTATACAGCACATTTAACTCATACTTGGCTTTCGTGAGTGCTCTAAGCGTGTTGGGAGCTGGGCGTCTTGCATATTGTTGTGTGAAGTCATTCACCTCCTTTTCCAGGTCTCGTCTAGTCTGTTCCCCATGCCGTCTAGCTATAGCTGATTTTCTCATCAGGTCCCCCTAATACTAACTATCCTTGCCCCCCCATAAAGTTGAAAGGGAACCACCAACCCTACATTCTCATCCAGGAACCATTGAACTAGCAAAGCCAAATGTCTCTTCTCCTTCAACTCTTTATATCTGGCTGTGCTCAGGCACCACCTCCGAGGAGGTGGGGATGTTGTATCAAAATTAAGCTCAAGTGCCACCATATTATGGTCAGAAACTGACCCTGAAACGCTTCATGCTTTTTCCAAATGCCATAAGGTAGGTGCTAAAATAAGGAATTAGTCTAAGTGGGTTCTTGACTTCTCCCCCCATGGACACAGGGGGTGAAGGTGTGATCCCAAGCCTGGGATGCATCAATCACCAAGGATCCACCAGTGTGAAATCAGAGACCAAATCTTGTAGTCTATCCCTATTACTATTGTGTTTGGTATCAGGGTGCCGACCTGTCTAAAACAGGGTTCCAGTCTCCTCCAATTACTACTTTCATAATGCAGAAGGATAATAACAGTCTTGTCAACCTAGAAAATAAAGGAGCGTTGTCAGCTATTGGTGAGTACACCGACCCAATAATCAGGTATGTATCTTCAATCTGGAGCTAAACAAAATCATACCTTCCTTCCTCATCTATCCATTTGGTATGCAGTCTATATGGAAGATGCTTGTGAAGAAGTATAAAGACACCTTTGGTCCTGTGGCTCAGTTGCATGGGCTGCTGTTGGGCCGGGAGGACCCAATTGAGCTTCATTTTGTTGCATTTCAGTGGTGTCAAATGGGTTTCCTGAATCAGTGCGATGCCTAGCTTACCCTGACCCAGAAAGTTAAGTACCTTTTTGCATTTTATGAAGTGTGTGAGGTCATTTACATTCAAAGACAGAATCATGAGGGGTTTTGTGATCCCAGGCATCTCTTTAATATACACAGTTCATCCAGTGAGTATCTGATAACCTACGGAGAGTGAAGATCTGCAGGCTTGACCGAGAGTGGTGTCCTTCGGCAAGAGAAAGTATCTGTCAGAGTCTCAGCGGGATGTCGCCTCTCCACTGCAAGCGGGTATCTTGGGGTGAAGGCGAATCTCTACAATCTAAGGTGTCAGATCCCTCCACAATGGTCAAAAAGGAGACAGAACAATTGCCAGTCCCCCTATAACCCAACTCCTACTTAAACATCCTTTACCACTAGGGACCCCGGTGACTGCCCTACCATCGCCATCCCAGCCCTTAGCCTGTGGAAAGACTATTGAGGAACTAAGAACTGTGGTCACATACAATGGGGAGCAGTAGAACTCTAGTTCCTGGCAGAGCTTCCCCCCAGAACCCTCAACAGGGACCCTGTCCCTCCCAAACCCCAATAACATGCATCATCAGTGTTATGGGGGACCTCACTTCTATATCTTAATTGAAACTCCTTTCTGTTCCCCCCTGAACCTCGCCATCAAAACAATCCATCCCAGTTCTACTGACTCTTATTTTACACATAAGAGCGGTTATTATTGGAAAGATATCTGTATACTTAGATGAACAAGAGCACAATCGCATGAATGAAATTGTAGTAGGATGCAGTAAAAGAAAGCTCCACAATGAGAGCTCACAAACACAATGCTGCCAAACAAAGAAAAGTATATGATATTATTTAGTATAGTGTCAAAAACATATACACCATACAAAGTGTCCCATGTGAGACAGAACCCAAAAACACATGAATTTTATTTTTGTAGAACAACACTATACAGTACTAAACAAAACAGAAACGAAAAAAGGGTTTCCAAAATCATAACAAACAACCTCAATTTTGTTTACAAATAAATCTCAATCTGTTGTATTCTGTACATGAAGACACTGGTAGCCATGTTGTAAGTTTCTAAGTCTTCTTTATTAGTTCCAGGACATGTGGTATCAATCAAGGTTCAGCCATGTAACAGCTCCTACATCTCCTACACCAGTCCCACCAGGAGCAGCCTGCCTAGCTGCTCAGCCCATCTCCAATTGTCATCCACTCATCCACACAGGCACCCAGGCATTCCATTCATCACATTCACACCACATTCCGTTGCCATCTCTAACTCTGGCTGAGCAGCTAGGAAGACCTAGGCTGATTACATATGAATGTAAAACTCAGGATATAACACAATACAACCCTTCCAACATTGGAAGATTGGGTTAAAAGGTTTGTTTGATACTGTGGACGACGTTTTCACCCACTATGGGATATGGGGTTTCATCAGGACCATAAATATAAGGGGCACCTGGTAAAAAAGTAATACAGAAGATAACTTAGTCAAAAACCATAGAGCAAGACCGAAAGTATGGGTTGAGGCATGGAATTGTGCCTAACTGATAGGATCCAAGAGGAAACAAAAAAGTGTACACCACTACAAGTGCTCAAACAAAGTAGTATTACTTACATGGGGAACCCCATGGGAACTGTGTAAAACATAAGAAAAAGGATTATATACTGATATATAGTACTATAACAGAATGCAGAGGGTTGTAGACATGTGCCATCAACTCACCCCTATGAAGGGAAAATCTTAAATGGATAAATACAGATCCACCTGCCTCAATATCGTATACTACTACAGCGGTCAATCCATGAATGAGTGAAAAGTATACAATTGGAAAGTTCTCAATGGAACATAGCCTGCAGGAGCAGGCAGCAACCGTCAACTTTCCCACACACAGAACATTCAGCCATGAAGCGCCAGGTGTTTTGGCCCTTGATACACACCGTGAGTTCAAAGCATGGCCTGGAGCGTGGATATTCTTTGCTACAGTGGCCTGAAAGGGGTGGGGTCAGCCAATAGCTACAGGAATGTGACAAGCGAAGGGCACGATATAAAAAAATGCTGTGGTATAAGGTAACCCCTTCCATGCTTTGGACGGCCAGGAGCCATCCTGGAACCCACCCATGGGGGAAGTGCTGGTGCTCCCCCCATGGGCCGCCCTTGGTGACGCCCCCATCAGAGACGGCAGCGGAAGCGCTTCCGCTGCCCCCCTTCACAACATTTAATGACGTCAGCACGCACCCCTCGCTGACGTTATTAGTTGTTGCCAGACGCGCTGGAAGCCATTTACTTCCAGTGCGTGTAGGAGAAAAGTGAGTTTCTACTCGGGGAGGGGGTTTGTTTTTGAACAAAGAGGTATTGGGGGAAAGGAAAGGGTTTTCCTTTTCTCCGATGCCTCTTTGGAGCATTTCTGCTCCACTATCGTGCATGGGGCCGCAATCGAGCAGCAGGAATGTCAACTAGACACCAGGTATTTCTTTTTTGCCAATTTCAGACATGGCGGGGAGTAACCCTTTGGGAAAGGGTCGCTCTCCTTTGGGTAGCAATTATGTTGGCCGTTTCTGCCCTGCTTGGGGTCAGATTGGTTTATATGCATGATGTTTTTAGACCACGAGGCCACCAGGGATTTTTTTTATTTTTTTGATGTTGGGGAGCGGCCTCTTGGGCAAGGGTCGCTCCCCTTTAGAGGGCAATATTTTGGCCGTTTCTTTCCCCCATGGGGGCAGATTGGCCTTATGCTTATAGGCCCACCTGCTCCCAAGGGGGGCAGAAGTCACTAGACACCAGGGATGTAAGGTTGCAGATGATCGTGTTGTTGTTGGTGGAGCGGCCCCTTGGACAAGGGATGTTCCCCCTTAGGGGGTGAATATTTTGGCCCTTTCTGCTCCCCTTGGGGGCAGATCGGCACTATGCTTATAGGCCCATGTGCTCCCAAGGGAGGCAGAAGCCACTGGACACCAGGGATTTTATTTTTGAGCAGTATTTTTGTTGTGGGGAGCGGCCCCTTGGGCAAGTGTTGCTCCCCTTTTGAGGGTGAGTATTTTGGTCATTTCTGCCCCCCTTGGGGGCAGATCGACCTTATGCTTTTAGACCCACCTGCTCCCAAGAGGGGCAGAAGCCACTAGACACCAGGGATGTAAGGCTACAGATGATGTTGTTGTTGGGGATCGGCCCTTGGGCAAAGGTCACTCCCCTTTAGGGATGAATATTTTGGCCATTTCTGCCCCCCCTTGGGGGCCGATCTGCCTTATGCTCTAGGGCCCATCTGCTCCCAAAGGGGACAGAAGCCACTGGACACCAGGGATTTTTTTCTGGGCAATATTTCTGTTGTGGGGAGTGGCCCCTTGGGCCGTCCTTCTGGGAGTGAATGTTTTGGCCATATTTTTAGGGCCATCTGCCCCCCAGCTTTGCTGGTGGTGTGTTCGTGTGTCGACTGGCGCATTATTTGAATATGTGATTGTAATGTTTTATTTCTCCTCTTTATTCTAGTGTAAACCTTTCGATTACTGTTTGCAGTTTCGGCAGTGGTTGATCTGCAGTTTGCGTAGTTGCATGTGTTTGGCAAGAAAAACCTTTTTGTTTTGTTTACTCTAAATGAGTATTATTGTCATGCATGAATGAATGTTTTGTAAGTGGTGTCATATTAGCAGCATATTTAGCTTATGTTTTGAGTATGAAATTCTTCTTGGATTTGTGCACGATGTGTATTGTGTTGTCTTATGTGTAATTGTCTTTGCTTTATCTTTTTTAATGGGACATTGTTGGTCCTGGCTGTGTCTATGCAGAGTGGTGGTGAGTCTAGCTGTATCGTTTTGGAGTATATAGGTCGTTGTGATAAAGCCACATTTTGTTTATTACTTATTTTACAAAGTGTTTCTTGTTGTTGACTTGTTTGCCAAGTTACCTTTATTAGTAAGGATTATGAATAGCCGCAGAATTACAGTACATTATACAAAGTGGCCCCAATGTACAATTCATCAACATCAAATATACAGTAATCAAAGAAAAATATTGAAACAAACACGTACTGTAATTAATAATCAGTGTTATTTAATCACACTGATTATGCATAAAATAACATTATTCTGACAATATCAAAAATACAGTGCCCCTAGGTGGGAGGGGGAGAAGGTGTGGGTACTCGTGATTGGAGTGAGGATAAAAGGGTAGATAGAGAAGGTAGAGTGCAAATCACATAAATTGTCACTTTAGAAAACATAAGGCTCATGTCTTAAGCCTACATGTTTCACAATATAATCACGAAAAACAGATAGCCATGGTCAGAGATAGTGCCACAGTGTTAAATCGCTGTTGGTCAAAACTGGCAAATAGTGCAAATGTCGATGTTTCGACCCCTAAAATATGGTAGGTTATTCAATCCCTTATGGCGGGGTCTTCCTCAGAACAGGGGTAGAAGGGAAGGGGTACCATGAGCTGCCCTTCACTGGGGGCTGATTAGTAGGCGTGGGCGCGTGGGCTCCAGAATAGCGAGAGCGAGGACAGTCACTTGTATGAATATACAATTCTTCCAAAAGGGGGAACAAAGCTGGGCTACTCAGCTAGGTCCTGCATTGTATGATGTGCTGAAAAAACTCCTTAAGTCAGGCTAAAAAGCTCCGTAGTAGTCACAATCGCTGCTCTCAAAACACGTCTCCGTCCGTGAAAGTGGATTACTGCTCAGCAGGTTGTTGGTATGCTTTTTGAATCTTCCTCTGACTATGATTATGAGACTGACAGTGCATCTGAGGCAGAGGAGGAAGTGCAAGATTCTGGCAGTGAGTTCTCTCAGTGCGGATGAAGCTACTCTCAGTGTGGATGAAGTGTCTGTTTTAGAGAAGGACACTGATGTGTTAATGGTGCGGCAAGAGGCATCTGGATTGCTGCCTGGGGCTGCAAGTCTTTCCCATTGGAAGTGCTGGACTCTGGGTTATTCCAAACATGGTGCAGCCGGTGTTGCCTGCTTTTAGTGGTGATGCAGGATGTAAAGTGAATTGTGAATTTTTTTTGCCTATAGAGTTTTTTCAGTTGTTTATGGACGATGTATTTTGGCTGAGATTGTTGAGCAGGCTAATTTGTATTCTGAACAGTATTTGAGGGACAACAGTGCTCTAGAGCTCCCCGGTGGACTGCCACAAATCTGGATGAGATGAAGAAGTTTTTGGGTTTAACTTTTTTGATGGGCTTGATAAGGAAGCCGTCCCTGTCTTCATATTGGTCTACCAGCTCCTTGATGGCAACGGCCATATTTCCTGCATTTATGAGTCGTGATCAGCATTTACTTTTGCTTTGGATTCTGCATTTTGTTGCTAATGCTTTAGCGTTGCCACAAGATCATCCTGTTTGTGACCGTCTTTTTAAGATTCGGCCTGTCCTTGATCACTTTGGAGATTTTCAGAGATCTATGCTCCAGGGAAAGAATTAGCTGTTGGTGAGTCTTTGGTCCTGTTCAAGGGCCGTTTGGTTTTTAGGCAGTACATTCCTAGCAAGAGGGCAAGTTATGAAATTAAGATGTATATGTTGTCTGAGAGTAGGACAGGATATGTCTATAATTTCCAGGTGCACACTGGTAGGTGTTCCACTATTGACCACCCTGGTTGTCCGTCCACTTTTGAAGTTAGTGAGAAAATCATGTGTGAACTTCGTAGAGGACTTTTTAACAAAGGTCACCATTTGTACCTAGATAACTTCTACACCGGTGTGCAATTGTTTAAGAAATTGTTCAAAGTGGACACTCTTGCTTGTGGCACAAATTGCTCTAACAGTAAAGGTTACCCAAAAGAGCTTCTTTGCAAAAAGCTTGAGAGAGGACAGTGAAGTGCATTGTGTAATGATGAACTGCTAACTGTGCAATTTGTGAACAGGTTGGATGTCTACATGCTAACTACCATCCATGATGAAAGTACTTCACCTGTGACTGTTTGTGACCAAGTTGCTGAAGTGCGCAGACCAGTGTGCATTGTAGACTACAATAAGCACATGGGTGATGTAGATAGAGAAGATGAGAGGTTGGAACCTTACACTGCTGTTCATAAGGCTTACATTTGGTGTAAGAAGTTGGCCATCTATCTCTTCAACTTAGCAACTTTTAATGCTTTTGTTGTGTTCAAGGAGTGTTCTCCAGTGTCAAGGATGACTTTTGTTCAGTTTCAGGAGTCTGTGATAGGCAGCCTTGTTGTAGTGGAACAGGCAAGTATTCCTAGAGTTGGAGTGTTGGAGGAAGTGGCTAGATTGAAATATCGCCACTTTCCTGATTTAATTCCTCCAACGCCCAAATAAACCAATCCCTGTAAGAGATGTGGAGTCTGTTTGTGAAGAGGAATGCAGAAGGAGAGTTGTATGCACTGTGCTGATTGTCCTTCTAATACTGGGCTGTGTGTGCCCACATGTTTCAGATTGTATCACACACAAAAGAGTTTTTGTTAGCAACCCTGAGTGTAATAGTGAACTGCCTGTTCTCTATTGTTTTATATTTTTCATCATCATCAAAATACTTTATTTCGGTCACATGACCATAAAAGTGCAAATGCAATAAACACATACAATATGTAAAAATAGCAGCCGTCATAGGTATACAGTCCCATGTCCAATAAATGACCAATGAATCATTATACAATGTCCTCTGAAGGGACAATAAACTCAAAACAATATAAACCTCCAGAAATCCTGGAACTGGACTTAAGGAGTCTGCCACGTTGAGTATCTAGTCAATGCCAATCTGAGGATAATTTAATCTTAAGACTCGTGACTGTTTAAAATGCATGGTTCAAAGAAGGTTTCACAGATAAAAAATGTTACCTCTAAGAACATAGATCTATTTGTGTACCTCAAGGTTAAAAATGGGCTCTTGTGTTTTAATTAATATACTCAGATAAAAACCAAGGGCCTTATTATGAGAAGTGACGCATTGCTGCGTGAAAACAGCAATGTGTCACTTTTCAGTGTGCCCTCCTTGTGACATAATGGATGCGTCATATTTACTGTATGACGCATTATGTCGCAAGGAATGACAGATACATCAGTATTACTGATGTATCTGTTGGCGCAGAACTGACGCATTGCTGGAGTTGTGTCAGAAGCGTGAAGCAGCTCCAGCAATGTGCCACTTCTACAAGACCTGGATGCGGGGGAATGCCCACCCTGCATACAATATACCTGACGCAGGTATAATGTAGCGCAGGGGTTTACAAAGTGACGCATCTGCATAGATGCGTCACTTTGTAAATAGGGCACACCATGGCGCTTTTTTTACGCCCCAGGTGCATCACAAAAAGTGACGCACCGGTGGCGCAAAAGTGCCGTAAGGGCTCATAAATGAGCCCCAAAGTCTTTGGACCATTAACAGAGAATTTTCAAAAGTGCGATAGCAGTTAGCAGCAAAAAAGCTAATTAGTCTCCATACTCCTCTGCCAAAGATTCAGACCAAATAAAAACATTAATACTGTTTGAAAAAAACAAGCACAGCAATCTGGCCTAGGCCATCACCAAAAAGCGCAGAAATGTGGCTTAAGCGTGGGTAATATAATGATAGGAATAACTTGCATACGCACCACATAGAGAACAAGAATCTTGAGATAGCAAATACAATCAGTTGTTGGTTATCATACTTCAGGAGCCTAAATGCTTCTACATAATCCGGGGTCCCCAAGTTTCTGCACAGTTGTATCAGCCATCTAGATCTGGATTTTTTATAGACTGGGAAAAAGAACAATACGTGGAGCTCTGATTCTTCGGCTTCACCACAGGCTGGTCACCCTAAAGGAACGGTGTCTGCCCATTTGTTGGAAAATGAACGTAAAGGAAGTGACCCATGCCTGAATTGGACATAGAGTTTCCTAGCTAGGGCTGGCTGAGTTTCATCTACAAAAGGCTCAAAACTATAGTTATCTTTTATTCCAATAAAAGTTGCTGTCAGTGAACCTAGTGTTGAACTTCCATAAAGGAGAGTGAATTTATGCCCCGTATAGCTTCTGACAAGTTCAGTCCTAGATGTTGCAGGGCAGGACACTATTGGATTGCTCCACATGTTCGTTTTGCCAATACTATGAAGTGTGTCCCTAATGTACGTGAACCTGGGTAGTTTCCCAGCCCCAGGAAGTCCCAGTACCTCCTCCAGCTCAAGTCTATAGGAAGTCAGTTCCGGGGTGGCCCAGATGCGTCGCCAAAAAGTAAGCAGTCTAAGTCCTAGTTCTTCTGATATTGGTCTAACACCTAGATTAAGTCGGAGTGGGACAAGTGGAGTACTAGGGGGGAGGCTAGCTAACTGTCTGATGAAATTATTTTCAGTTCTGGATAAGCTTATCGTATGGCAATACCCCTATAGTTCTGCCCCATACATGCTGGCACCCATAGCTTGCACTTTGAATATCTTGACAGTAGGGTTATTGGGGGAACAAAAAGATTTCCTGTGCACTTTAGCCAACCCCCCCGATATCTGTGCTAGGTTGAGGCTCGTTTTTGCAATGTGTGTTGACCACTCCATATGTTCAGTTGGGGTGACCCCTAAATATTCAAAAGTAGATGCCCTCTCGAGGGGGATGCCATTCAGGCAAGGATTGGGGCATGTGGAATTTGCTGGATTGAAAATCATGTATTTGGACTACTGAATGTTAATTACTAGCTCTCTAGTGCTACATGGATGCCCATTGGTGACTTGGAGAGAAGAAGGGTGTCGTCAGCAAACATCAATGCTGGTACTTTATTCAGGGCAATCTTGGGGGCATCATTGTGCTTCACCCTATTTATCGTATCTACCAAGCCATTGATGTATAGGCAAAATATAGTGGGGGCCTGCACACATCCTTGCCTGACGCCTCTGTTGACAACTAGAGGGGGAACCAGCGCTTCAGGCTGCTCCTCCCACAAACAACAGGTAAAGTGGCTCGGTGTTCCCTGAGACCGGTAGTCCCACCAGGGCAATTCGGGCAGTTCTAATGCGGCACAACAGAGCGGAGCGTTCTCAATTCAGGGCCAGAAGCGCTGCATGAATCCCAATCGGTCCAGAGGGCCCACCGCGTCTCCCCCAGTTTGAATTCATGCAGGGGCCTGGTGGTGTGATGGCGGTGTGCGTGGACTTGCGTTTGGCTGGATGCATGAACTTGCATTTAGCTGGTGGTGTGCATGGACTGGCATTTGGCTGGTGGTGTTTATGGACTGGTGCTTGGCTGGTGGTGTGCGTGGTTTGGGGCTTGGCTGGTGGTGTGCATGGACTGACTCTTGGCTGGCAGTGTGCGTGGACTGGTGCTTGGCTGGTGGTGTGCATCGACTGGGGCTTGGCTGGCAGTTGGTAATCAAGTAGCCACACCAAGAACCGATTCTATGCAATAGTTATTTCCATCCAGTTAACACAACGTAAAAGGGGACTCAGTGCTGATAGGACCATGACATACAATCACAATACATTCAATGGGCAAGTCTCATAACATTTTGAAATATAGAGCACTCAGAATATGAAAGCATAAATAAAACCTGAATATATGTAAAGCCAACTCAAGTAGTGTCTTTCACAATTATATGCTGTCCACTTAGCCAATTGGGCATCTGGGCTCCAGCCGTGATCAGGCGGACGCGCTTGAGGCCACTCAGGAGATTGTATTCACTACGGTTAGCCTGCCATTTCAGCTCTAGGAGCACCTGGTAAAGGGCTCCTTAATTGAATTGAGTTGAATTATACTGATTGCTACTAACGCTAGAAGCCTATGCGCCGCTTTTAACTTTTAAAAATCACGCACACCGAGACTGTATATACAATTTGTTGGAAACGGGGTTACCGAGTCCGGCACGGTAGCATGGCGCGAGGCGGGAAAGCACCCGAAGGCAATGTGTAAGGCAGTTGTGCAGCACACTCTTACTTTGACTCAGGAATGCGGACGCAATAACGTGACACCACACCAGGCTTGTGTATTTAAAAACAAGATCTTTTATGTAAATCAATGCAGCATCAGATGAGGCAGATCAATTCAGGTCAACATTTAAAATCATTGCATTACTCAACTGGTGCGTATTTCAATTAAAGCATCCTAGCTCATCAACATTGTAGGCCACTAAAAGGTCGCAGGAATCATCTCCTAAACGTAGCACCAATAATGATCACAGGGTGCAATAATAAAACATGGGCCTAAAACATGCAGTTCGCCTCATGAATATTCAATCCCTTGTACATAGGCATTTCACGTTACATTTCAAACAGGGCCTGCATTAATCTAGGCGCACCCACATTCAGTACAGTGGGCGTCGCAACTCCGGTACACCTGCAACATAAAACACTTCAACTCTTGGCGGTGTACACTTCAGCTCAATTCAATTAAGCACCTTCACACTAGGCAAAGACTTTGCAGTTATAAGCATATGCATCAGGCCTAGACAGTAATTACAGCAGGCGTAACAATGAGACTGGTGAACAACTTAGGGAACCCCTCAATATGTCCTTTACTCTGGGGCCTTCCTGTAAATGAGGACTTCTGTGTCTCTCAGGGGTTAATTTAGGCCAGGCCCACTCCTCTCCGGGGCCTCGCCTCGGGGGTATAATGCTTGATGACTTCCCCCTTGTTATCAATCGGGTAATGGTGGCCCCCGGCCCCCAGTGGCGTTCTTGCGTGCCCTAGGGGCCTCCCGGGCTCACCTGCAGTGTGTACGTTGGTCGCTCTTCAGCGCGACTGACTCCGTTCTGGGCCGGCCCGTGTTTTGCAGGGCGGGGCCCGGACTGGGGTCCTCGGCCTTCGGGTATTGCGGGTTGTTGGGGGGCCGGTATCGCTCTCCTCCGGCCCCCGTGGTCAGATGGGGCGATTGCGGGGAAGGGAGCGGGAGCCGGCAGTCCTCTCCGGACGGCTTCCCGTCTCCCTCTGTTGATTCGGAGCTCTTCTCCGGCCTCCGTCGGCGCTGACTGGAAAGGGTTTTTGGGGACAGCCCAGCAGCAGGTAGGATTAGATAGGGGGTGAAGGTCTAGCGCTTCAGGGCACGGCGCGTTACCTGGTGATCCCCAGTTTGGCAGTTCAGGTTTCTGGCCTTGCTGGTCGGTCAGGCCTCACAAATTAAGGCTTCTTGCGGCTGTTCTTGGTTGGTTGTTTCTTATGAGGTTCTTCTTAGGAGTTTCTTCTTATGAGGGGGAGGAATGAGTTGGTGGTTCTGGGAGTGCTTGATGTTACTTCCCAGCACGCTGAAGGTGGTTCCCTGGGTCCCCTCACACTGGGCAAGGTCAGTGGGTGGTGGGCGTTCCTCAGCTAACTTACTACAGCAGTGCCTAAGCCTTGTCAGCAGCAGTAGTGTAGGTCTCCCCCCTAGGCCCTACAGCCTGTACTCCGGCAGAGGTTCTCCCAGGATCAGTGATGCCCCAACTGACTAAAAGATTTCCCTCCAAGCCTCTTATACCCCTAGGTCAGGTGACCCTCCTAAAGGCGGCAAAACATAACTCCTCACACAGCCCGGAAGGTTCTGGAACCTTCCACCATGTCTGGCTATGTGGCCCAGAGGCGGGGACGGGATGGATACTGTATCCTTATGTCCCAGCCTGACCCTGGCTACTAGTGTGTATGTGGGCAAGGCCCCTCTGCAGTAGCAGGGGCCTGTGGCAGCCATCTTGAGTGAGAGAGCACCTGCACCTCAGCACTGGTTAGCAGTGGTAAGGCGCCCGGAAACCTAGGTCCAGTAAAAATACGGTGGCAAAAATGAGGCGCAAAAGGGAAAAAAACAGGGCAAGACCACCCTAGGGCTGACAGGTCTAACACGCGTCCCCCCAGCCGAAAGAGGGGAGAGCTTCCCAACCTCTAGGGAGTTCTCGTCGCTAAGGCGGAAAAACCGGGAGAGACTGTCAGCGTTGGCGTGGTCTACACCGGGTCGATGTTCCACCCGAAAGAGCATCCCCTGGAGGGAAATCGACCACCTCAACAATTTGGGGTTTTCGCCTCTCATCTGCATGAGCCAGCGAAGGGGTCTGTGGTCGGTCTGGATCAGGAAGTGACAACCAAAAAGGTATGGCCTCAACTTCTTTACAGCCCAAACCACGGCAAAGGCTTCTCGTTCGATGGTACTCCACCGCTGTTCCCGGGGAGTAGTCTTCGGGAAATGAAGGCCACTGGCTGGTCTTGGCCATCGTCATTCAGCTGCGAGAGCACAGCTCCTATGCCATGCTCAGAAGCGTCTGTCTGCACGATAAATTCCCGTCCAAAGTCTGGAGTCCTGAGCACCGGTGCGGTGCACATTGCACGTTTGAGGGTCTCAAAGGCTTCCTGGCAGGCAGCCGTCCAGATGACACTGCGTGGCTGCTTCTTCGAAGTCAATTCCGTCAAAGGGCCCACAATGGTTCCATATCCCTTGATGAACCGGCAGTAGTATCCCGTAAGGCCGAGAAAAGCTCGGACCTCGGTTTGGGTCTTGGGGGGCTCCCAGGCCAAGATGGTCTCGATCTTGGCTTGGAGGGGTTGCACCTTACCTCCGCCCATTAGATGTCCCAGGTACACAACAGATCCCTGTCCAATCTGGCACTTGCTGGCCTTCATGGTTAGACCAGCCCGTTGCAGAGCCTGTAGCACCTCCTGGAGATGCTCCAGATGGTCCTCCCAGCTGCTACTGAAGACAGCTATGTCATCCAGGTAGGCAGCAGAGAAGGCCTCTAGGCCAGACAGCACCTGGTTCACCAACCGCTGGAAAGTGGCTGGAGCATTTTTCAACCCGAAGGGCATCACCCGAAATTGAAAGTGGCCCTCGGGGGTGGAGAACGCAGTCTTCTCCCTTGCTCCTTCCGCCATGGCGATCTGCCAATAGCCTGACGTCAAATCAATGGTACTCAGATACCGGGCTGCTCCCAGCCGGTCAATGAGCTCATCCGCCCGAGGGATCGGGTGAGCGTCGGTCTTGGTTACTGAGTTGAGTCCGCGGTAATCCACACAGAACCGAAGTTCTGGTGTGGTGCCCGGTGGGGCCGCTTTCGGCACCAACACCACCGGACTAGCCCAAGGGCTACTGGAAGGCTCAATCACCCCCAGTTCTAGCATCTTGGTAACCTCACCCTGGATACTAGCCTTGACCTTATCGGACAGCCGGTAAGACTTGGTTTTTACGGGCGGACTGTCCCCTGTGTCCACATCATGGGTACACAGGTGCGTGACCCCAGGCGTGAGGGAGAACAACGAGGCGTACTGCCCCAAGACCTGGCGGCTGTCCCTCTGTTGCTCTGGGGTCAAGGATGGGGCGAGGACCACTCCCTCCACCGAGCCCTCCTTCTCATGGGCCGCCAGAAGGTCTGGAAGAGGCTCACTCTCCTCCTCCTCCTCACTTCCATCTGTTATCATCAGGAGAGTGAGCTCTGAACGCTCCTGGTGTGGCTTCAGGCGGTTGACGTGGAACACCCTGTGGGGTTGACGGGGGGTCTTCACATCGACGACGTAAGTGGTCTGGCCTTTCCTTTCCAAGATCTCAAACGGTCCAGTCCACCGGTCCTGGAGGGCGCTAAGCTCTCCTGGCTCCATGACCCACACCTTCTGTCCAGCGTCCAACTCTACCGTCCGAGCGTTCCGGTCATACCATTTCTTCATGACGGCCTGACTAGCCTCTAGGTTGTCCGAGGGTTCCTTCCACAGCTTGGCCACTTGGCTGTGGAATGCCAGCATATAGCTGACCACATCACGGGGAAGCTTCGAGGAAGACTTCTCCCACCCCTCCTTGACAAGACTGAGGGGCCCCCGAACGGGGTGGCCATAGAGCAGCTCAAAGGGGCTGAAACCGACCCCCTTCTGCGGCACCTCTCGGTAGGAGAAGAGCAGACAGGGTAAGAGGACGTCCCACTTTCTTCTCAAGTCCTCGGGTAGGCTCCTGATCATCCCCTTCAAGGTCTTGTTAAAACGCTCCACGAGCCCGTTCGTCTGGGGGTGGTAAGGAGTGGAGAACTGGTAGGTCACTCCACACTCCTTCCACATGGCCTGCATGTAGGCCAACATGAAATTTGTGCCCCTATCTGACACCACGACCTTGGGGAATCCCACTCGGGTAAAAATCCCCATCAGGGCCCGCGCCACCACCGGTGCAGTGATGGTCCTCAGAGGGATTGCCTCTGGGTACCGGGTGGCATGGTCTACCAGCACCAAAATGAACCTATGTCCCGCAGAAGTCGGCGGGTCCAACGGCCCGACAATGTCAATCCCTACCCGCTCAAAAGGGGTATCGACAACTGGGAGAGGTTCTAGAGGGACCTTCACTTTAGTCCCAGTCTTGCCGCTCGCCTGGCAAGTGGTGCAGGTCTTGCAGAAAGTGTCAGAAGTGACGCGCATCCTGGGCCAGTAAAAATGTGGGACCAAACGCGCAAATGTCTTGTCCTGGCCCAGGTGTCCTGCTAGTGGTATTTCGTGTGCCAACTCTAGCAGAAAGGCTCGGTAGCATTGGGGGACCACTAAGGCCCTTGATGACCCATGCACCAGAGCCTTAGGCTCACTGTAGAGGAGACCATCCTCCCAGTAGACATGGTAGTTACCAGTCTCTGTTCCAGTTGCTTGGGCTTCGGCCTGTTGCCGCATGCCTTCAAGCGTAGGGCACTCCTTCTGCGCCCGGCAAAATTCCTCCCGGGTAGGCCCTCCTTCCACCTTCCACTCTGCAGGGGTCGGCAGGTCCCCCACGGGAACACCATCCACCTCAGCGGACTCCGGGGCCACCTCCGCGGGCTCCCCATCCATCTCACTGGGTGTTTCCTCCTGGACATCTCCTCGTCCAGCAGTGGGCTGGGCCATTATTTCAGGCTCCAACCCGGGCTGAGTTCCTTGTCGGGCAGCCATGGACCGCGTGATGACGCAAGTCCATCCTGGTAATCCCAACATCTCAGCATGGGCATTGAACTCTACCTCCCTCCAGGCAGTATGTTCCAAGTCGTTACCCAGCAGACAGTCAACTGGCATGGCAGGGCTCACCGCAACCTTCAACAGGCCTGATACTCCTCCCCACTCAAAGGGAACTTGGGCCACGGGGTAATGGCCCAGGCTAATATCAGCCATAACAACCGGGTGGAATACCTCAGGAATCACCTGCTCTGGGGACACCAGCTGACGTCTTACCATTGTCATGCTGGCACCTGTGTCCCTCAGAGCCTCCACCTCCTCCCCGTTCACCAGGACCCTCTGCCGATACTTGGCAGTGTTCGAGGGTACCTGCACCCGTGGGATGATCTCTCTATCCCCCAGGGAAAATAAGGTCAAGCCTGTCCACTCACCTCCCCTACCTAGGGACAACTCCTCCCCAAGCGCTACACTGGCCACCCCGGGGCTCTTACCTCCTGTGGGGGCTGGGGTTCTCTTGCGACACTGGGGATCCCCCTTGTAGTGTCCAACCTCCCCGCACTCGTAGCACCGGACAGTTCTGGGCTGCTGACTCCTGTCAGGGTAAGTGGGTTTCTGGAATCCAGATTGGGATGGGGAACCTACCCCTCTCCCAGGCGGTCTATTTTGGGGGCCTTTAAAGAACTACCTCCTTTTATCTTCCCCCTCTTTCTTCTGGGGGAACCCCTGTCCACCTTTCGGGGGGTCCGCCCCGGCTCCCTTGTGGGACACCCGAGTGCTGACCCACGTGTCTGCCTCCTCTGCAAGCTCCCTCGGATTGGTCAGCTTGCGGTCCACCAAGTACTGGCGCAGCTCCGGAAAACATTTCTCTAGGAGGTGCTCTCTCAAGAACAGGTCGTACAGCCCTTTGTAATCATCAATGTTGCTGCCACGCACCCAACCCTCCAATGCCTTCCGGGCATAATCAAAGAAAAAACCACCCAGTTTTGTGTGTGAAGCATGTGGCTGTTGCGGAACTTTTGGCGGTACTTCTCTGGGGTGAGGCCAAACTTCTTAAGCAGGGCCTCCTTCATGATAGGGTAGTTGGTCTGATCCCCCTTATCCAAGGTCAAAAGTGTGTCCCTTACTGGTGGAGGTATGTACCTGTAGAGACCTCCCCCCCAGTAGCTCTCAGGAACCCTATGGGCCAACAACGATACCTCGTACGCCGCCAACCACTTATCGATGTCATCTCCCACACTAAAACTGGTTATCACCTCTCTAGGTAGATAAAACTTGGGCTCCTGTGGAACCCCAGCAGGTACGCTGCCACCATTCAAATTGCCCTGCATCTCCATCTGCAAGGCTCGGAGCTCTAGTTCCTTCAGGTTAAGCTCATGCGCAAGCTTCCTTTCTTCCATGGCTAGCCTTGCCTGTTCTCCTTCCCTGTCCATCCTAGCAAGTTCTAACCTCAATTGCCTCTCCTCCCTCCTGTCTTCAAATTCCTCTGCAGACAAACTCCCCCTGACGCACTACTGCCTGCCCTGGAACGTCTTCCTGGCAACACATTCTCGTTAACGTCAATGTGCAGTAGGTCCAGTTCTCCTGGGTTGTCTGCCTCCCTCTGCTCCTCGTCCCCTCTTCCCCCCGGGTGGGCCATTACCCATGCCCTCAAAGCTTTCTGAAGCACCTCCTTCCTGGCGCCTCGCCTGACGGACACCCCCCTCTCTAGACAGAATTCCTTGAGCTGTGTCACCGTATACCTTTCTAGGTTGGCCAACTCAAACTCCATCCTGCTAGGTGGGGCCCCAGACAATTTAGGGAAAGGGTTCTAGACTGTAGGTAGCAGGTCTAACACAGGAATGTACACAATCAGGCAATCACAAAAGAATTCTTAGCACTTGCATTTCAATAGGTGTCCAATTGCGGCGCGCACACTGAGTCACTGTAGGGTGCTGTACAAACACCAGTCCTTATCCCACCGCTGAACACCAATGTTGGAAACGGGGTTACCGAGTCCGGCACGGTAGCATGGCGCGAGGCGGGAAAGCACCCGAAGGCAATGTGTAAGGCAGTTGTGCAGCACACTCTTACTTTGACTCAGGAATGCGGACGCAATAACGTGACACCACACCAGGCTTGTGTATTTAAAAACAAGATCTTTTATGTAAATCAATGCAGCATCAGATGAGGCAGATCAATTCAGGTCAACATTTAAAATCATTGCATTACTCAACTGGTGCGTATTTCAATTAAAGCATCTTAGCTCATCAACATTGTAGGCCACTAAAAGGCCGCAGGAATCATCTCCTAAACGTAGCACCAATAATGATCACAGGGTGCAATAATAAAACATGGGCCTAAAACATGCAGTTCGCCTCATGAATATTCAATCCCTTGTACATAGGCATTTTACATTACATTTCAAACAGGGCCTGCGTTAATCTAGGCGCACCCACATTCAGTACAGTGGGCGTCGCAACTCCGGTACACCTGCAACATAAAACACTTCAACTCTTGGCGGTGTACACTTCAGCTCAATTCAATTAAGCACCTTCACACTAGGCAAAGACTTTGCAGTTATAAGCATATGCATCAGGCCTAGACAGTAATTACAGCAGGCGTAACAATGAGACTGGTGAACAACTTAGGGAACCCCTCAACATGTCCTTTACTCTGGGGCCTTCCTGTAAATGAGGACTTCTGTGTCTCTCAGGGGTTAATTTAGGCCAGGCCCACTCCTCTCCGGGGCCTCGCCTCGGGGGTATAATGCTTGATGACTTCCCCCTTGTTATCAATCGGGTAATGGTGGCCCCCGGCCCCCAGTGGCGTTCTTGCGTGCCCTAGGGGCCTCCCGGGCTCACCTGCAGTGTGTACGTTGGTCGCTCTTCAGCGCGACTGACTCCGTTCTGGGCCGGCCCGTGTTTTGCAGGGCGGGGCCCGGACTGGGGTCCTCGGCCTTCGGCCGGTATTGCGGGTCGTTGGGGGGCTGGTATCGCTCTCCTCCGGCCCCCGTGGTCAGATGGGGCGATTACGGGGAAGGGAGCGGGAGCCGGCAGTCCTCTCCGGACGGCTTCCCGTCTCCCTCTGTTGATTCGGAGCTCTTCTCCGGCCTCCGTCGGCGCTGACTGGAAAGGGTTTTTGGGGACAGCCCAGCAGCAGCCAGGATTAGATAGGGGGTGAAGGTCTAGCGCTTCAGGGCACGGCGCGTTACCTGGTGATCCCCAGTTTGGCAGTTCAGGTTTCTGGCCTTGCTGGTCGGTCAGGCCTCACAAATTAAGGCTTCTTGCGGCTGTTCTTGGTTGGTTGTTTCTTATGAGGTTCTTGTTAGGAGTTTCTTCTTATGAGGGGGGGGAATGAGTTGGTGGTTCTGGGAGTGCTTGATGTTACTTCCCAGCACGCTGAAGGTGGTTCCCTGGGTCCTCTCACGCTGGGCAAGGTCAGTGGGTGGTGGGCGTTCCTCAGCTAACTTACTACAGCAGTGCCTAAGCCTTGTCAGCAGCAGTAGTGTAGGTCTCCCCCCTAGGCCCTACAGCCTGTACTCCGGCAGAGGTTCTCCCAGGATCAGTGGTGCCCCAACTGACTAAAAGATTTCCCTCCAAGCCTCTTATACCCCTAGGTCAGGTGACCCTCCTAAAGGCGGCAAAACATAACTCCTCCCACAGCCCAGAAGTTTCTGGAACCTTCCACCATGTCTGGCTATGTGGCCCAGAGGCGGGGACGGGATGGATACTGTATCCTTATGTCCCAGCCTGACCCTGGCTACTAGTGTGTATGTGTGCAAGGCCCCTCTGCAGTAGCAGGGGCCTGTGGCAGCCATCTTGAGTGAGAGAGCACCTGCACCTCAGCACTGGTTAGCAGTGGTAAGGCGCCCAGAAACCTAGGTCCAGTAAAAATACGGTGGCAAAAATGAGGCGCAAAAGGGAAAAAAACAGGGCAAGACCACCCTAGGGCTGACAGGTCTAACACAATTGTTAGTCTGTTATCGCAGATCAAGGAGCGCCTGGTAAAGGGCTCCTTAATTGAATTGAATTGGATTGAATGTGACTAATGCTGGAAGCTAATGTGCCTTTTTTAACTTTTTTTTTAAAAATCACGCACACGATAGAGCACTTCACATTCTACCTGTGCACGCTGCTCTTTTGCTCTCTGTTGGGTGCCTCCCTGTTCCATCGCGGATCGTTCTGTTTGCTTGGAGGGAGCGGACACCTACCGGAAGTAACTTAGAGTCCACTTCCGGCAGACACCTGATTGGGGAGGTTAGCAGTTCAGCTGCCTCCATAAAAACTGATGCAGGGCACGACGCGCAGCGGACGAGCGCAGCGGGCGCGCCTAAGACAAGCCCGTCTGCACCCGTCCGCGCCTGGATGTCGCCAGGAGCCAGAACCCCTGCCGGTTCGCCCTCAGATCGGGCAAATAAGACCAACACCCCTCTCATATACTCTAGCCAAGAATTAGTAAGAATTAGAGATAAGTATCTCTCTCGTACTTCTGCTAACAGAGCCTGCACTCCACCAATAATTTCAGAAGGACCTTTCTCATGTAGGACCTGCAGATTTCAGAGTGCAGCGCCCACATGGCTCCTAACCAATACAACAACTACAACCCCGCTCGACAGGGAAATTAGGTCACCCCATGGCACTAGAATACAGACAAAACCTCCGCAACTCACTTTCCCAAATAACAGAGGCTGGAATTGCTTTCTGGCCAATGTCAGATCTCTATCCAAGCATGCAACAAACATTTGGGACTTGCTATCCTCCACTCTCCCTCATATCGGGTTTCTGACTGAAACCTGGACCAAGCCTTGCTCCAACCCTGATATTGCTGTCGCGCTTCCTGAAGGTTACCATATTCAAAAACTGGATAGACCCCATAAAGTGGGAGGAGGATTAGCTATTATATACAAAGACCCTATTAAAATCTACATTATTGACCAACAATGCAGCGACACTATGGAGATCTTAGTTTTCAGAGCTGACCTACATCCTCAACTCAGTTGGAAAGGTGCTCTCGTATACCGACCCCCGGGACCACCTTCCAACTTTTCCACTCAACTAGTGGAGCTAATCTCACCCCACGTTATTTCAACTAAGAATTTCCTACTACTTGGAGATTTCAATGTGCACGGTGAAAACCCTACAGACAGAGAAGCATCATCACTACTGACAGACCTATCCACGCTTGAACTAACTAAAATAAATAACGAACCCACCCACCAGGCAGGACACACGCTAGATTTAATCCTAACTAACTCCCCCAATATCATTTATGGAGCAACTTGCCCTCTGACATGGTCAGATCATTCTCTGATCAACTTCCAAATCAGCGGACGAAAAGAAAACACAGCCCCCAAAATATATCCCACTAGGCAACTCAGACAATGACAAAAACTCACACCCACAAAGTTTCACGAAACCTTCACACCCCCCAGAACTCAGAATCCGACAGCACAGAGGAACGCTTATCTTCCTTCACAGCTAGTATGTTATCCACCATTGACCGCCTAGCCCCACTGAAACTGCTACCGGCTTCCACCAAGCGCCACCAGACTCCATGGTATTCTCCCAGTCTTAGAACAGAAAAAAGCCTTTGCAAAAAACTAGAACGGCTCTGGCGCCTTTCCCAACAACCACAAGACAAAGAAAGATTTAAGAATGCACTAGCAATATACCACAAAAACCTGAAATCCGCTCGGAAAACACATATCGCACTTCAACTCGAAAAAGCGAAAAATTCCCCGCGCATATTATTTCAAGTCCTAAAATCGTTTACCAACCCTGAGGCGTGTCACACCGAAGAAGCCCCTTCTCAAGTTTTATGTGACAGCATTGCAAACCATCTATATCAGAAAATAGAAAACATATATCAAAAGATTACATCAGCCACCTACCCCCAGTCGGGCCCCTGCATAGACCCCCCCTTGATCACATCCGATGCCTTAACCCTAGAAACCTTTCCAGCTCTCACAACTATCGAAGTGGATGCTCTACTGAGAATAGTTAAATCGGGATCCCCACTTGACCTCATACCCACCAAGACCTCTGCACTACTATCGATGATACTTGCTGCTCCCATCTGCTCAATCCTAAATAGATCCATGGAGGAAGGCAGCCTCCCCTTGGAGTGGAAAGCGGCTCAGATCATCCCCATTAGGAAGAACTCTAAAGCCGCCCCGGAAGATGTTTCTAATTATCGTCCCATCTCTCTGCTCCCTTTACACAGCAAACTCTTAGAGAAGCACATAAACAAGCATTTGTTTGAGTTTGTTGAATCCTCAAATCGCCTAGACCATTCACAATCTGGATTCCTACCTAAGCACAGTACTGAGTCGGCGCTGGTGGAAGTCACTGACAACATCCGAATGCTAGCGGACAGTGGTCGGGCAGTACTCCTGGTGCTGCTTGACCTATCTGCAGCATTCGATACCATCTCCCACCAGATCCTGCTCAAACGTCTGACATAGGCATCCAGGGGAAGGCCTTAAAATGGCTGACCAATTTCCTAACCAATAGAACCCAAACCATCAATCTGGGCTCTTTTCGCTCTCAGACCACCAAAGTCACCAAGGGGGTACCGCAGGGCTCGTGTTTAAGCCCCACATTGTTCAACATCTATGTCACCCCCTTGGCTGGCCTACTAAGGAAATTAGGTTTCATTCCGATCTCATATGCCGATGACACGCAACTTCTTCTCTCCTTCGATAAAGCTGACCCCAACATTCAATCCACCTTCTCGGAGGGTATGAAAGGCACCGCGCATTGGATGAGAGAAAACTCCCTTCAACTGAATACTGAAAAATCCGAAATTATGTTGTTTGGAGAAGCAACAGTCAGATGGTCCCCTAGCTGGTGGCCTGGGCAATTAGGATCAGCCCCTCCCCCTAAACAGGTGGTGAAAAATCTAGGAGTGCGATTAGACCAGAAACTCACATTAGAGGAACACGTGAACATCACTGCCGGGACATGCTATTACACTCTCGGTCTCCTCCGAAGGGTCTTCCCTCTCCTACCACTATCCACACGTAAAACCCTTATCCAGGCTCTGATCATCAGCCGCCTGGACTACTGCAATGCCCTACTGAATTCTACAAAGGAAACCTCCTTAAATAAACTACAAGTAGTTCAAAACACCGCAGCCCGTTTGGTGACCAATGCCCCTCCCAGGACCGCATTGATTCCGTTACTTCAAAAACTACACTGGCTCCCAGTGAAAAAAAGAATCAAGTTTAAAGTTTGCTGCATGGTGAACAAATCCCTAAACAACATGGGTCCAAGTTATCTGACAGAAAAGTTGGTCAGATATATTCCGTCCAGGCCCTTGCGGTCGAGTCACCAAGCGCTCTTACACGCCCCACGCTTCAAACTAGCCTGCATGGGCGGTAAAGCCTTCTCTTGCCTTGCCCCGCGATACTGGAACCAACTCCCCGTCCAGCTGCGCCAATGTACCAACTTCCTGGCCTTCAGAAAGCTGCTGAAAACTACACTGTTCTGAATCTTCTTCCTGGGCCGGTCACGAGGAGTCTCAGCGCGGAGATACCCCTATGGGGGTGATTCGGGCGCTTTACAAATCATATAAATAAATAGAGCCATATATGGTATGTGATACAAAAGGGGATGATGGACGGAACGCTTGAGCCAATCAAACACTCACCCCCAGTCAACTGATCTGGGTTTAATCCATCATCATTCTTTAGCTCACTCCACCACCCCAGTTCAGACATGGCCATATGCAAATCAGTCTGACCCTGTGCCTCATGGGAACAGTCCAGCACGAACTGCCAAGCCATGTCTTCCCTGGACCGGAAACAAGCATCCTAGGACCGGTTTCTGGCATTCCAGCCGTCATCAGCCAGGCTTGCTTGAATCCAGTGGCAAAGTGAGCAAGGGACCCACGTCTGGGCATACCCCCGCCAACTTAGGGCGAACAAAGCGATACAAAAGGGGATGATGGACGGAACGCTTGAGCCAATCAAACACTCACCCCCAGTCAACTGATCTGGGTTTAATCCATCATCATTCTTTAGCTCACTCCACCACCCCAGTTCAGACATGGCCATATGCAAATCAGTCTGACCCTGTGCCTCATGGGAACAGTCCAGCACGAACTGCCAAGCCATGTCTTCCCTGGACCGGAAACAAGCATCCTAGGACCGGTTTCTGGCATTCCTGCCGTCATCAGCCAGGCTTGCTTGAATCCAGTGGCAAAGTGAGCAAGGGACCCACGTCTGGGCATACCCCCGCCAACTTAGGGCGAACAAAGCGATACAAAAGGGGATGATGGACGGAACGCTTGAGCCAATCAAACACTCACCCCCAGTCAACTGATCTGGGTTTAATCCATCATCATTGTTTAGCTCACTCCACCACCCCAGTTCAGACATGGCCATATGCAAATCAGTCTGACCCTGTGCCTCATGGGAACAGTCCAGCACGAACTGCCAAGCCATGTCTTCCCTGGACCGGAAACAAGCATCCTAGGACCGGTTTCTGGCATTCCAGCCGTCATCAGCCAGGCTTGCTTGAATCCAGTGGCAAAGTGAGCAAGGGACCCACGTCTGGGCATACCCCCGCCAACTTAGGGCGAACAAAGCGATACAAAAGGGGATGATGGACGGAACGCTTGAGCCAATCAAACACTCACCCCCAGTCAACTGATCTGGGTTTAATCCATCATCATTCTTTAGCTCACTCCACCACCCCAGTTCAGACATGGCCATATGCAAATCAGTCTGACCCTGTGCCTCATGGGAACAGTCCAGCACGAACTGCCAAGCCATGTCTTCCCTGGACCGGAAACAAGCATCCTAGGACCGGTTTCTGGCATTCCAGCCGTCATCAGCCAGGCTTGCTTGAATCCAGTGGCAAAGTGAGCAAGGGACCCACGTCTGGGCATACCCCCGCCAACTTAGGGCGAACAAAGCGATACAAAAGGGATGATGGACGGAACGCATGAGCCAATCAAACACTCACCCCCAGTCAACTGATCTGGGTTTAATCCATCATCATTCTTTAGCTCACTCCACCACCCCAGTTCAGACATGGCCATATGCAAATCAGTCTGACCCTGTGCCTCATGGGAACAGTCCAGCCCGAACTGCCAAGCCATGTCTTCCCTGGACCGGAAACAAGCATCCTAGGACCGGTTTCTGGGTTTCACCCCTCATCAGCCAGGATAGCTTGACTACAGTGGTATGGAGAGCACGGGACCCACGTCTGGGCATACACGTCCCACTCGGGATGACAAATGCAAAAAGAAGAATTGATGGACAGAATGCAGAACAATGTCATACATTCACCCCAGTACAGAGATCTGGGCCTAAATACATCATTTTTTTTCTCACCATGCCATTCCAGTTTGAACCCAGTCATATGCAAATCAGTCTTGACCCTGTGCCCAATGGGAACAGTCCAGTCCTAACTGCCAGGCAGGTCCTCCCTGGACTGGAAACAAGCATCCTAGGACCGGTTTCGGGGTTTCACCCCTATTCAGCCAGGATAGCTTGACTCCAGTGGCATGGAGAGCACGGGACCCACGTCTGGGTATACCCGTCCCACTCGGGGTGACAAATGCAAAAAGAACAATTGATGGACAGAATGGAGAACAATGTCATTCATTCACCCCAGTACAGAGATCTGGGCCTAAATCCATCATTTTTTTGCTCACCATGCCATTCCAGTTTGAACCCAGCCATATGCAAATCAGCCTTGAGCCTGTGCCCAATGGGAACAGTCCAGTCCGGACTGCCAGGCCAGGTCCTCCCTGGACTGGAAACAAGCATCCTAGGACCGGTTTCAGGGTTTCACCCCTCATCAGCCAGGATAGCTTGACTACAGTGGCATGGAGAGCACGGGACCCACGTCTGGGCATACCCGTCCCACTCGGGGTGACAAATGCAAAAAGAACAATTGATGGACAGAATGCAGAACAATGTCATACATTCACTCCAGTACAGAGATCTGGGCCTAAATCCATCATTTTTTTGCTCGCCATTCCAGTTTTAACCCAGCCATATGCAAATCAGTCTTGACCCTGTGCCCAATGGGAACAGTCCAGTCCGTACTGCCAGGCCAGGTCCTCCCTGGACTGGAAACAAGCATCCTAGGTCCGGTTTCAGGGTTTCACCCCTCATCAGCCAGGATAGCTTGACTCCAGTGGCATGGAGAGCACAGGTCCCACGTCTGGGCATACCCGTCCCACTCAGGGTGACAAATGCAAAAAGAACAATTGATGGACAGAATGCAGAGCAAGTCATACATTCCCCCCGGTACAGAGATCTGGGTCTAAATCCATAATTTTTTTGCTCACCATGCCATTCCAGTTTGAACCCAGCCATATGCAGATCAGTCGACCCTGTGCCCAGTGGGAACAGTCCAATTCGAAATGCCAGGCCAGGTCCTCCCTGGACTGGAAACAAGCATCCTAGGACCGGTTTGGGGGATTCACCCCTCATCCGCCAGGATAGCTTAACTCCATTGGCATGGAGAGCACGGGACCCACGTCTGGGCATACCCATGCCACTCGGGGTGACAAATGCAAAAAGAACAATTGATGGAAAGAATGCAGAACAATGTCATACATTCACCCCAGTGCAGAGATCTGGGCCTAAATCCATCATTTTTTTTCTCAGCATGCCATTCCAGTTTGAACCCAGCCATATGCAAATCAGTCAACCCTGTGCCCAATGGGATCTGTCCAGTCCGAACTGCCAGGCCAGGTCCTCCCTGGACTGGAAACAAGCATCCTAGGACCGGTTTCGGGGTTTCACCCCTCATCAGCCAGGATAGCTTGACTCCAGTAGCATGGAGAGCACGGGACCCACGTCTGGGCATACCTGTCCCACTCGGGGTGACAAATGCAAAAAGAACAATTGATGGACAGAATGCAGAACAAGTCATACATTCCCCCGGTACAGAGATCTGGGTCTAAATCCATATTTTTTTTGCTCACCGTGCCATTCCAGTTTGAACCCAGCCATATGCAAATCAGTCTTGACCCTGTGCCCAATGGGAACAGTCCAGTCCGTACTGCCAGGCCAGGTCCTCCCTGGACTGGAAACAAGCATCCTAGGACCGGTTTCAGGGTTTCACCCCTCATCAGCCAGGATAGCTTGACTCCAGTGGCATGGAGAGCACAGGTCCCACGTCTGGGCATACCCGTCCCACTCGGGGTGACAAATGCAAAAAGAACAATTGATGGACAGAATGCAGAACAATGTCATACATTCACCCCAGTACAGAGACCTGGGCCTAAATCCATCATTTTTTTGCTCACCGTGCCATTCCAGTTTGAACCCAGCCATATGCAGATCAGTCGACCCTGTGCCCAGTGGGAACAGTCCAATTCGAACTGCCAGGCCAGGTCCTCCCTGGACTGGAAACAAGCATCCTAGGACCGGTTTGGGGGATTCACCCCTCATCCGCCAGGATAGCTTAACTCCAGTGGCATGGAGAGCACGGGACCCACGTCTGGGCATACCCATGCCACTCGGGGTGACAAATGCAAAAAGAACAATTGATGGAAAGAATGCAGAACAATGTCATACATTCACCCCAGTGCAGAGATCTGGGCCTAAATCCATCATTTTTTTTCTCAGCATGCCATTCCAGTTTGAACCCAGCCATATGCAAATCAGTCAACCCTGTGCCCAATGGGATCAGTCCAGTCCGAACTGCCAGGCCAGGTCCTCCCTGGACTGGAAACAAGCATCCTAGGACCGGTTTCGGGGTTTCACCCCTCATCAGCCAGGATAGCTTGACTCCAGTAGCATGGAGAGCACGGGACCCACGTCTGGGCATACCTGTCCCACTCGGGGTGACAAATGCAAAAAGAACAATTGATGGACAGAATGCAGAACAAGTCATACATTCCCCCTGGTACAGAGATCTGGGTCTAAATCCATATTTGTTTTGCTCACCGTGCCATTCCAGTTTGAACCCAGCCATATGCAAATCAGTCTTGATCCTGTGCCCAATGGGAACAGCCCAGTCCGAACTGCCAGGCCAGGTCCTCCCTGGACTGGAACCAAGCATCCTAGAACCGGTTTCAGGGTTTCACCCCTCATAAGCCAGGATAGCTTGACTCCATTGGCATGGCGAGCACAGGACCCAAGTATGGGGATACACGTCCCACTCGGGGTGACAAATGCAAAAAGAACAATTGATGGACAGAATGCAGAACAATGTCATACATTCACCCCAGTACAGAGATCTGGGCCTAAATCCATCATTTTTTTGCTCACCATGCCATTCCAGTTTGAACCCAGCCATATAGAAATCAGTCTTGACCCTGTGCCCAATGGGAACAGTCCAGTCCGAACTGCCAGGCCAGGTCCTCCCTGGACTGGAAACAAGCATCCTAGGACCGGTTTCGGGGTTTCTCCCCTCATCAGCCAGGATAGCTTGACTACAGTGGCATGGCGAGCACGGGACCCACATCTGGGCATACCCGTCCCACTCGGGGTGGCAAATCAAAAAGAACAATTGATAGACAGAATGCAGAACAACGTCATACATTCACCCCAGTACACAGATCTGGGCCTAAATCCATAATTTATTTGCTCACCATGCCATTCCAGTTTTAACCCAGCCATATGCAAATCAGTCCTGACCCTGTGCCCAATGGGAACAGTCCAGTCCGTACTGCCAGGCCAGGTCCTCCCTGGACTGGAAACAAGCATCCTAGGACCGGTTTCAGGGTTTCACCCCTCATCAGCCAGGATAGCTTGACTCCAGTGGCATGGAGAGCACAGGTCCCACGTCTGGGCATACCCATCCCACTCGGGGTGACAAATGCAAAAAGAACAATTGATGGACAGAATGCAGAACAATGTCATAGATTCACCCCAGTACAGAGACCTGGGCCTAAATCCATCATTTTTTGCTCACCATGCCATTCCAGTTTGAACCCACCCATATGCAAATCAGTCGACCCTGTGCCCAATGGGAACAGTCCAATCCGAACTGCCAGGCCAGGTCCTCCCTGGACTGGAAACAAGCATCCTAGAACCGGTTTCGGGGTTTCACCCCTCATCAGCCAGGATAGCTTGACTACAGTGGCATGGTGAGCACGGGACCCACGTCTGGGCATACCCGTCACACTCGGGGTGACAAATCAAAAAGAACAATTGATGGACAGAATGCAGAACAATGTCATACATTCACCCCAGTACAGAGATCTGGGCCTAAATCCATCATTTTTTTGCTCACCATGCCATTCCAGTTTTAACCCAGCCATATGCAAATCAGTCTTGACCCTGTGCCCAATGGGAACAGTCCAGTCCGTACTTCCAGGCCAGGTCCTCCCTGGACTGGAAACAAGCATCCTAGGACCGGTTTCAGGGTTTCACCCCTCATCAGCCAGGATAGCTTGACTCCATTGGCATGGAGAGTACAGGTCCCACGTCTGGGCATACCCGTCCCACTCGGGGTGATCAATGCAAAAGAACAATTGATGGACAGAATGCAGAACAATATCATACATTCACCCCAGTACAGAGACCTGGGCCTAAATCCATCATTTTTTTGCTCACCGTGCCATTCCAGTTTGAACCCAGCCATATGCAAATCAGTCTTGATCCTGTGCCCAATGGGAACAGCCCAGTCCGAACTGCCAGGCCAGGTCCTCCCTGGACTGGAACCAAGCATCCTAGAACCGGTTTCAGGGTTTCACCCCTCATAAGCCAGGATAGCTTGACTCCATTGGCATGGCGAGCACAGGACCCAAGTATGGGGATACACGTCCCACTCGGGGTGACAAATGCAAAAAGAACAATTGATGGACAGAATGCAGAACAATGTCATACATTCACCCCAGTACAGAGATCTGGGCCTAAATCCATCATTTTTTGCTCACCATGCCATTCCAGTTTGAACCCAGCCATATAGAAATCAGTCTTGACCCTGTGCCCAATGGGAACAGTCCAGTCCGAACTGCCAGGCCAGGTCCTCCCTGGACTGGAAACAAGCATCCTAGGACCGGTTTCGGGGTTTCTCCCCTCATCAGCCAGGATAGCTTGACTACAGTGGCATGGCGAGCACGGGACCCACATCTGGGCATACCCGTCCCACTCGGGGTGGCAAATCAAAAAGAACAATTGATAGACAGAATGCAGAACAACGTCATACATTCACCCCAGTACACAGATCTGGGCCTAAATCCATAATTTATTTGCTCACCATGCCATTCCAGTTTTAACCCAGCCATATGCAAATCAGTCCTGACCCTGTGCCCAATGGGAACAGTCCAGTCCGTACTGCCAGGCCAGGTCCTCCCTGGACTGGAAACAAGCATCCTAGGACCGGTTTCAGGGTTTCACCCCTCATCAGCCAGGATAGCTTGACTCCAGTGGCATGGAGAGCACAGGTCCCACGTCTGGGCATACCCATCCCACTCGGGGTGACAAATGCAAAAAGAACAATTGATGGACAGAATGCAGAACAATGTCATAGATTCACCCCAGTACAGAGACCTGGGCCTAAATCCATCATTTTTTGCTCACCATGCCATTCCAGTTTGAACCCACCCATATGCAAATCAGTCGACCCTGTGCCCAATGGGAACAGTCCAATCCGAACTGCCAGGCCAGGTCCTCCCTGGACTGGAAACAAGCATCCTAGAACCGGTTTCGGGGTTTCACCCCTCATCAGCCAGGATAGCTTGACTACAGTGGCATGGTGAGCACGGGACCCACGTCTGGGCATACCCGTCACACTCGGGGTGACAAATCAAAAAGAACAATTGATGGACAGAATGCAGAACAATGTCATACATTCACCCCAGTACAGAGATCTGGGCCTAAATCCATCATTTTTTTGCTCACCATGCCATTCCAGTTTTAACCCAGCCATATGCAAATCAGTCTTGACCCTGTGCCCAATGGGAACAGTCCAGTCTGTACTTCCAGGCCAGGTCCTCCCTGGACTGGAAACAAGCATCCTAGGACCGGTTTCAGGGTTTCACCCCTCATCAGCCAGGATAGCTTGACTCCATTGGCATGGAGAGTACAGGTCCCACGTCTGGGCATACCCGTCCCACTCGGGGTGATCAATGCAAAAAGAACAATTGATGGACAGAATGCAGAACAATATCATACATTCACCCCAGTACAGAGACCTGGGCCTAAATCCATCATTTTTTGCTCACCATGCCATTCCAGTTTGAACCCAGCCATATGCAAATCAGTCGACCCTGTGCCCAATGGGAACAGTCCAATCCGAACTGCCAGGCCTGGTACTCCCTGGACTGAAAACAAGCATCCTAGGACCGGTTTCAGGGTTTCACCCCTCATCAGCCAGGATAGCTTGACTACAGTGGCATGGAGAGCACGGGACCCACGTCTGGGCATACCCGTCCCACTCGGGGTGACAAATGCAAAAAGAACAATTGATGGACAGAATGCAGAACAATGTCATACATTCACTCCAGTACAGAGACGTGGGCCAAAATCCATCATTATTTTGCTCACCATGCCATTCCAGTTTTAACCCAGCCATATGCAAATCAGACTTGAGCATGTGCCCAGTGGGAACAGTCCAATCCGGACTGCCAGGCCAGGTCCTCCCTGGACTGGAAACACGCATCCTAGGACCGGTTTCAGGGTTTCACCCCTCATCAGCCAGGATAGCTTGACTACAGTGGCATGGATAGCACGGGACCCACGTCTGGGCATACCCGTCCCACTCGGGGTGACAAATGCAAAAGAACAATTGATGGACAGAATGCAGAACAATGTCATACATTCACTCCAGTACAGAGACCTGGGCCAAAATCCATCATTTTTTTGCTCACCATGCCATTCCAGTTTGAACCCAGCCATATGCAAATCAGTCTTGACCCTGTGCCCAATGGGAACAGTCCAGTCCGTACTGCCAGGCCAGGTCCTCCCTGGACTGGAAACAAGCATCCTAGGACCGGTTTCAGGGTTTCACCCCTCATCAGCCAGGATAGCTTGACTCCAGTGGCACGGAGAGCACAGGTCCCACGTCTGGGCATACCCGTCCCACTCGGGGTGACAAATGCAAAAAGAACAATTGATGGACAGAATGCAGAACAATGTCATACATTCACCCCAGTACAGAGACCTGGTCCTAAATCCATAATTTTTTTGCTCACCATGCCATTCCAGTTTGAACCCAGCCATATGCAGATCAGTCGACCTTGTGCCCAGTGGGAACAGTCCAATCCGAACTGCCAGGCCAGGTCTTCCCTGGACTGGAAACAAGCATCCTAGGACCGGTTTGGGGGTTTCACCCCTCATCCGCCAGGATAGCTTGACTCCAGTGGCATGGAGATCAAGGGACCCACGTAGGGGCATACCCATGCCACTCGGGGTGCCAAATGCAAAAAGAACAATTGATGGAAAGAATGTAGAACAAGGTCATACATTCACCCCAGTGCAGAGATCTGGGCCTAAATCCATCATTTTTTTTCTCAGCATGCCATTCCAGTTTGAACCCAGCCATATGCAAATCAGTCAACCCTGTGCCCAATGGGATTAGTCCAGTCTGAACTGCCAGGCCAGGTCCTCCCTGGACTGGAAACAAGCATCCTAGGACCGGTTTCGGGGTTTCATCCCTCATCAGCCAGGATAGCTTGACTCCAGTAGCATGGAGAGCACAGGACCCACGTCTGGGCATACCCGTCCACTCGGGGTGACAAATGCAAAAAGAACAATTGATGGACAGAATGCAGAACAAGTCATACATTCCCCCCGGTACAGAGATCTGGGTCTAAATCCATATTTTTTTTGCTCACCATGCCATTCCAGTTTGAACCCAGCCATATGCAAATCAGTCTTGATCCTGTGCCCAATGGGAACAGCCCAGTCCGAACTGCCAGTCCAGGTCCTCCCTGGACTTGAAACAAGCATCCTAGAACCGGTTTCAGGGTTTCACCCCTCATAAGCCAGGATAGCTTGACTCCATTGGCATGGCGAGCACAGGACCCATGTATGGGGATACACGTCCCACTCGGGGTGACAAATGCAAAAAGAACAATTGATGGACAGAATGCAGAACAAGTCATACATTCCCCCCGGTACAGAGATCTGGGTCTAAATCCATATTTTTTTTGCTCACCGTGCCATTCCAGTTTGAACCCAGCCATATGCAAATCAGTCTTGACCCTGTGCCCAATGGGAACAGTCCAGTCCGTACTGCCAGGCCAGGTCCTCCCTGGACTGGAAGCAAGCATCCTAGGACCGGTTTCAGGGTTTCACCCCTCATCAGCCAGGATAGCTTGACTCCAGTGGCATGGAGAGCACAGGTCCCACGTCTGGGCATACCCGTCCCACTCGGGGTGACAAATGCAAAAAGAACAATTGATGGACAGAATGCAGAACAATGTCATACATTCACCCCAGTACAGAGACCTGGGCCTAAATCCATCATTTTTTGCTCACCGTGCCATTCCAGTTTGAACCCAGCCATATGCAGATCAGTCGACCCTGTGCCCAGTGGGAACAGTCCAACTCGAACTGCCAGGCCAGGTCCTCCTGGACTGGAAACAAGCATCCTAGGACCGGTTTGGGGGATTCACCCCTCATCCGCCAGGATAGCTTAACTCCAGTGGCATGGAGAGCACGGGACCCACGTCTGGGCATACCCATGCCACTCGGGGTGACAAATGCAAAAAGAACAATTGATGGAAAGAATGCAGAACAATGTCATACATTCACCCCAGTGCAGAGATCTGGGCCTAAATCCATCATTTTTTTCTCAGCATGCCATTCCAGTTTGAACCCAGCCATATGCAAATCAGTCAACCCTGTGCCCAATGGGATCAGTCCAGTCCGAACTGCCAGGCCAGGTCCTCCCTGGACTGGAAACAAGCATCCTAGGACCGGTTTCGGGGTTTCACCCCTCATCAGCCAGGATAGCTTGACTCCAGTAGCATGGAGAGCACGGGACCCACGTCTGGGCATACCTGTCCCACTCGGGGTGACAAATGCAAAAAGAACAATTGATGGACAGAATGCAGAACAAGTCATACATTCCCCCTGGTACAGAGATCTGGGTCTAAATCCATATTTGTTTTGCTCACCGTGCCATTCCAGTTTGAACCCAGCCATATGCAAATCAGTCTTGATCCTGTCCCCAATGGGAACAGCCCAGTCCGAACTGCCAGGCCAGGTCCTCCCTGGACTGGAACCAAGCATCCTAGAACCGGTTTCAGGGTTTCACCCCTCATAAGCCAGGATAGCTTGACTCCATTGGCATGGCGAGCACAGGACCCATGTATGGGGATACACGTCCCACTCGGGGTGACAAATGCAAAAAGAACAATTGATGGACAGAATGCAGAACAATGTCATACATTCACCCCAGTACAGAGATCTGGGCCTAAATCCATCATTTTTTTGCTCACCATGCCATTCCAGTTTGAACCCAGCCATATAGAAATCAGTCTTGACCCTGTGCCCAATGGGAACAGTCCAGTCCGAACTGCCAGGCCAGGTCCTCCCTGGACTGGAAACAAGCATCCTAGGACCGGTTTCGGGGTTTCTCCCCTCATCAGCCAGGATAGCTTGACTACAGTGGCATGGCAAGCACGGGACCCACATCTGGGCATACCCGTCCCACTCGGGGTGGCAAATCAAAAAGAACAATTGATAGACAGAATGCAGAACAACGTCATACATTCACCCCAGTACACAGATCTGGGCCTAAATCCATAATTTATTTGCTCACCATGCCATTCCAGTTTTAACCCAGCCATATGCAAATCAGTCCTGACCCTGTGCCCAATGGGAACAGTCCAGTCCGTACTGCCAGGCCAGGTCCTCCCTGGACTGGAAACAAGCATCCTAGGACCGGTTTCAGGGTTTCACCCCTCATCAGCCAGGATAGCTTGACTCCAGTGGCATGGAGAGCACAGGTCCCACGTCTGGGCATACCCATCCCACTCGGGGTGACAAATGCAAAAAGAACAATTGATGGACAGAATGCAGAACAATGTCATAGATTCACCCCAGTACAGAGACCTGGGCCTAAATCCATCATTTTTTTGCTCACCATGCCATTCCAGTTTGAACCCACCCATATGCAAATCAGTCGACCCTGTGCCCAATGGGAACAGTCCAATCCGAACTGCCAGGCCAGGTCCTCCCTGGACTGGAAACAAGCATCCTAGGACCGGTTTCGGGGTTTCACCCCTCATCAGCCAGGATAGCTTGACTCCAGTGGCATGGAGAGCACGGGACCCACGTCTGGGCATACCCATGCCACTCGGGGTGACAAATGCAAAAAGAACAATTGATGGAAAGAATGCAGAACAATGTCATACATTCACTCCAGTACAGAGACCCTGGCCTAAATCCATCATTGTTTTGCTCACCATGCCATTCCAGTATGAACCCAGCCATATGCAAATCAGTCTTGACCCTGTGCCCAATGTGAACAGTCCAATCCGAACTGCCAGGCCAGGTCCTCCCTGGACTGGAAACAAGCATCCTAGAACCGGTTTCGGGGTTTCACCCCTCATCAGCCAGGATAGCTTGACTACAGTGGCATGGTGAGCACGGGACCCACGTCTGGGCATACCCGTCACACTCGGGGTGACAAATCAAAAAGAACAATTGATGGACAGAATGCAGAACAATGTCATACATTCACCCCAGTACAGAGATCTGGGCCTAAATCCATCATTTTTTTGCTCACCATGCCATTCCAGTTTTAACCCAGCCATATGCAAATCAGTCTTGACCCTGTGCCCAATGGGAACAGTCCAGTCCGTACTTCCAGGCCAGGTCCTCCCTGGACTGGAAACAAGCATCCTAGGACCGGTTTCAGGGTTTCACCCCTCATCAGCCAGGATAGCTTGACTCCATTGGCATGGAGAGTACAGGTCCCACGTCTGGGCATACCCGTCCCACTCGGGGTGATCAATGCAAAAAGAACAATTGATGGACAGAATGCAGAACAATATCATACATTCACCCCAGTACAGAGACCTGGGCCTAAATCCATCATTTTTTTGCTCACCATGCCATTCCAGTTTGAACCCAGCCATATGCAAATCAGTCGACCCTGTGCCCAATGGGAACAGTCCAATCCGAACTGCCAGGCCTGGTACTCCCTGGACTGAAAACAAGCATCCTAGGACCGGTTTCAGGGTTTCACCCCTCATCAGCCAGGATAGCTTGACTACAGTGGCATGGAGAGCACGGGACCCACGTCTGGGCATACCCGTCCCACTCGGGGTGACAAATGCAAAAAGAACAATTGATGGACAGAATGCAGAACAATGTCATACATTCACTCCAGTACAGAGACGTGGGCCAAAATCCATCATTATTTTGCTCACCATGCCATTCCAGTTTTAACCCAGCCATATGCAAATCAGACTTGAGCATGTGCCCACTGGGAACAGTCCAGTCCGGACTGCCAGGCCAGGTCCTCCCTGGACTGGAAACAAGCATCCTAGGACCGGTTTCAGGGTTTCACCCCTCATCAGCCAGGATAGCTTGACTACAGTGGCATGGATAGCACGGGACCCACGTCTGGGCATACCCGTCCCACTCGGGGTGACAAATGCAAAAGAACAATTGATGGACAGAATGCAGAACAATGTCATACATTCACTCCAGTACAGAGACCTGGGCCAAAATCCATCATTTTTTTGCTTACCATGCCATTCCAGTTTGAACCCAGCCATATGCAAATCAGTCTTGACCCTGTGCCCAATGGGAACAGTCCAGTCCGTACTGCCAGGCCAGGTCCTCCCTGGACTGGAAACAAGCATCCTAGGACCGGTTTCAGGGTTTCACCCCTCATCAGCCAGGATAGCTTGACTCCAGTGGCACGGAGAGCACAGGTCCCACGTCTGGGCATACCCGTCCCACTCGGGGTGACAAATGCAAAAAGAACAATTGATGGACAGAATGCAGAACAATGTCATACATTCACCCCAGTACAGAGACCTGGTCCTAAATCCATAATTTTTTTGCTCGCCATGCCATTCCAGTTTGAACCCAGCCATATGCAGATCAGTCGACCTTGTGCCCAGTGGGAACAGTCCAATCCGAACTGCCAGGCCAGGTCTTCCCTGGACTGGAAACAAGCATCCTAGGACCGGTTTGGGGGTTTCACCCCTCATCCGCCAGGATAGCTTGACTCCAGTGGCATGGAGATCACGGGACCCACGTAGGGGCATACCCATGCCACTCGGGGTGACAAATGCAAAAAGAACAATTGATGGAAAGAATGTAGAACAATGTCATACATTCACCCCAGTGCAGAGATCTGGGCCTAAATCCATCATTTTTTTTCTCAGCATGCCATTCCAGTTTGAACCCAGCCATATGCAAATCAGTCAACCCTGTGCCCAATGGGATTAGTCCAGTCCGAACTGCCAGGCCAGGTCCTCCCTGGACTGGAAACAAGCATCCTAGGACCGGTTTCGGGGTTTCATCCCTCATCAGCCAGGATAGCTTGACTCCAGTAGCATGGAGAGCACAGGACCCACGTCTGGGCATACCCGTCCACTCGGGGTGACAAATGCAAAAAGAACAATTGATGGACAGAATGCAGAACAAGTCATACATTCCCCCCGGGTACAGAGATCTGGGTCTAAATCCATATTTTTTTTGCTCACCATGCCATTCCAGTTTGAACCCAGCCATATGCAAATCAGTCTTGATCCTGTGCCCAATGGGAACAGCCCAGTCCGAACTGCCAGTCCAGGTCCTCCCTGGACTTGAAACAAGCATCCTAGAACCGGTTTCAGGGTTTCACCCCTCATAAGCCAGGATAGCTTGACTCCATTGGCATGGCGAGCACAGGACCCATGTATGGGGATACACGTCCCACTCGGGGTGACAAATGCAAAAAGAACAATTGATGGACAGAATGCAGAACAATGTCATACATTCACCCCAGTACAGAGATCTGGGCCTAAATCCATCATTACTTTGCTCACCATGCCATTCCAGTTTGAACCCAGCCATATAGAAATCAGTCTTGACCCTGTGCCCAATGGGAACAGTCCAGTCCGAACTGCCAGGCCAGGTCCACCCTGGACTGGAAACAAGCATCCTAGGACCGGTTTCAGGGTTTCTCCCCTCATCAGCCAGGATAGCTTGACTACAGTGGCATGGTGAGCACGGGACCCACATCTGTGCATGCCCGTTCCACTCGGCGTGGCAAATCAAAAAGAACAATTGATAGACAGAATGCAGAACAACGTCATACATTCACCCCAGTACAGAGATCTGGGCCTAAATCCATCATTTTTTTTCTCACCATGCCATTCCAGTTTGAACCCAGTCATATGCAAATCATTCTTGACCCTGTGCCCAATGGGAACAGTCCAGTCCGAACTGCCAGGCAGGTCCTCCCTGGACTGGAAACAAGCATCCTAGGACCGGTTTCGGGGTTTCGACCCTATTCAGCCAGGATAGCTTGACTCCAGTGGCATGGAGAGCACGGGACCCACGTCTGGGTATTCCCGTCCCACTCGGGGTGACAAATGCAAAAAGAACAATTGATGGACAGAATGGAGAACAATGTAATTCATTCACCCCAGTACAGAGATCTGGGCCTAAATCCATAATTTTTTTGCTCACCATGCCATTCCAGTTTTAACCCAGCCATATGCAAATCAGCCTTGAGCCTGTGCCCAATGGGAACAGTCCAGTCCGGACTGCCAGGCCAGGTCCTCCCTGGACTGGAAACAAGCATCCTAGGACCGGTTTCAGGGTTTCACCCCTCATCCGCCAGGATAGCTTGACTACAGTGGCATGGAGAGCACGGGACCTGCGTCTGGGCATACCCATCCCACTCGGGGTGACAAGTGCAAAAAGAACAATTGATGGACAGAATGCAGAACAATGTCATACATTCACTCCAGTACAGATACCTGGGCCAAAATCCATCATTTTTTTGCTCACCATGCCATTCCAGTTTGAACCCAGCCATATGCAAATCAGTCTTGACCCTGTGCCCAATGGGAACAGTCCAATCCGAACTGCCAGGCCAGGTCCTCCCTGGACTGGAAACAAGCATCCTAGAACCGGTTTCGGGGTTTCACCCCTCATCAGCCAGGATAGCTTGACTACAGTGGCATGGAGATCACTGGACCCACGTCTGGGCATACCCGTCCCACTCGGGGTGACAAATGCAAAAAGAACAATTGATGGACAGAATGCAGAACAATGTCTTACATTCACCCCAGTACAGAGACCTGGGCCTAAATCCATCATTTTTTTGCTCACCATGCCATTCCAGTTTGAACCCACCCATATGCAAATCAGTCGACCCTGTACCCAATGGGAACAGTCCAATCCGAACTGCCAGGCCAGGTCCTCCCTGGACTGGAAACAAGCATCCTAGGACCGGTTTCGGGGTTTCACCCCTCATCAGCCAGGATAGCTTGACTCCAGTGGCATGGAGAGCACGGGACCCATGTCTGGGCATACCCATGCCACTCGGGGTGACAAATGCAAAAAGAACAATTGATGGAAAGAATGCAGAACAATGTCATACATTCACTCCAGTACAGAGATCTGGGCCTAAATTCATCATTTTTTTGCTCACCATGCCATTCCAGTTTGAACCCAGCCATATGCAAATCAGTCTTGACCCTGTGCCCAATTAGAACAGTCCAATCCGAACTGCCAGGCCAGGTCCTCCCTGGACTGGAAACAAGCATCCTAGAACCGGTTTCGGGGTTTCACACCTCATCAGCCAGGATAGCTTGACTACAGTGGCATGGCGAGCACGGGACCCACGTCTGGGCATACCCGTCCCACTCGGGGTGACAAATCAAAAAGAACAATTGATGGACAGAATGCAGAACAATGTCATACATTCACCCCAGTACAGAGATCTGGGCCTAAATCCATAATTTTTTTGCTCACCATGCCATTCCAGTTTGAACCCAGCCATATGCAAATCAGTCAACCCTGTGCCCAATGGGATCAGTCCAGTCCGAACTGCCAGGCCAGGTCCTCCCTGGACTGGAAACAAGCATCCTAGGACCGGTTTCGGGGTTTCACCCCTCATCAGCCAGGATAGCTTGACTCCAGTAGCATGGAGAGCACGGGACCCACGTCAGGGCATACCCGTCACACTCAGGGTGACAAATGCAAAAAGAACAACTGATGGACAGAATGCAGAACAAGTCATACATTCCCCCCAATACAGAGATCTGGGTCTAAATCCATATTTTTTTTGCTCACCATGCCATTCCAGTTTGAACCCAGCCATATGCAAATCAGTCTTGACCCTGTGCCCAATGGGAACAGCCCAGTCCGAACTGCAAGGCCAGGTCCTCCCTGGACTGGAAACAAGCATCCTAGAACCAGTTTCACCCCCTCATCAGCCAGGATAGCTTAACTCCAGTGGCATGGAGAGCACGGGACCCACGTCTGGGCATACCCGTCCCACTCAGGGTGACAAAAGCAAAAAGAACAATTGATGGACAGAATGCAGAACAATGTCATACATTCACCCCAGTACAGAGATCTGGGCCTAAATCCATCATTTTTTTGCTCACCATGCCATTCCAGTTTGAACCCAGCCATATGCAAATCAGTCGACCCTGTGTCCAATGGGAACAGTCCATTCCGAACTGCCACGCCAGGTCCTCTCTGGACTGGAAACAAGCATCCTAGGACCGGTTTCGGGGTTTCACCCCTCATCAGCCAGGATAGCTTGACTCCAGTGGCATGGAGAGCACGAGACCCACATCTGGGCATACCCGTCCCACTCGGGGTGACAAATGCAAAAAGAACAATTGATGGACAGAATGCAGAACAATGTCATACATTCAACCCAGTACAGAGATCTGGGCCTAAATCCATAATTTTTTTGCTCACCATGCCATTCCAGTTTGAACCCAGCCATATGGAAATCAGTCTTGACCCTGTGCGCAATGGGAACAGTCCAGTCCGAACTGCCAGGCCACGTCCTCCCTGGACTGGAAACAAGCATCCTTTGACCGGTTTCGGGGTTTCTCCCCTCATCAGCCAGGATAGCTTAACTCCAGTGGCATGGAGAGCACGAGACCCACGTTTGGGCATACCCATCCCACTTGAAGTGACAAATGCAAAAAGAACAATTGATGGACAGAATGCAGAACAATGTCATACATTCACCTCAGTACAGAGATCTGGGCCTAAATTCATAATTTTTTTGCTCACCATGCCATTCCAGTTTGAATCCAGCCATATGCAAATCAGTCTTGACCCTGTGCCCAATGGGAACAGTCCAGTCCGAACTGCCAGGCCAGGTCCTCCCTGGACTGGAAACAAGCATCCTAGGACCGGTTTCGGGGTTTCCCTTGCTCACTTTGCCACTGGATTCAAGCTAGCCTGGGTGATGAGGGCTGTTAGCCCGAAACCGGTCCCAGGAGGCTTGTTTCCGGTCCAAGGAAGACATGGCTTGGCAGTTCAGGCTGGACTGTTCCCATGAGGCACAGGGTCAAGACTGATTTGCATATAGCCATGTCTGAACTGGGGTGGCGAAGTGAGCTAAAGAACGATGATGGATTCAACCCAGATCTGTGACTGGGGGTGCGTGTCTGAAAAGTTTCAGTGCTCCGTCCATCATCACCTTGTGTTTTCTTTGTTTGCCCTAAGTTGGCAGCGTATGCCCAGATGTGGGTCCCTTGCTCACTTTGCCACTGAATTCAAGCTAGCCTGGCTGATGAGGGCTATTAGCCCGAAACCGGTCCCAGGATGCTTGCTTCCGGTCCAGGGAAGACATGGCTTGGCAGTTCGGGCTGGACTGTTCCCATGAGGCACAGGGTAAAGACTGATTTGCATATAGTTGTGTCTGAACTGGCGTGGCAAAGTGAGCTAAAGAACGATGATGGATTCAACCCAGATCTGTGACTGGGGGTGAGTGTCTGAAAAGTTTCAGTGCTCCGTCCATCATCACCTTGTGTTTGCCCTAAGTTGGCAGAGTATGCCCAGACGTGGGTCCCTTGCTCACTTTGCCACTGAATTCAAGCTAGCCTGGCTGATGAGGGCTGTTAGCCCGACACCGGTCCCAGGATTCTTGTTTCCGGTCTAGGGAAGACATGGCTTGGCAGTTCGGGCTGGACTGTTCCCATGAGGCACAGGGTCAAGACTGATTTGCATATAGCTGTGTCTGAACTGGGGTGGCGAAGTGAGCTAAAGAACGATGATGGATTCAACCCAGATCTGTGACTGGGGGTGAGTGTCTGAAAAGATTCAGTTCTCCGTCCATCATCACCTTGTGTTTCCTTTGTTTGCCCTAAGTTGGCAGGGTATGCCCAGACGTGGGTCCCTTGCTCACTCTGCCACTGGATTCAAGCTAGCCTGGCTGATGAGGGCTGTTAGCCTGACACCAGTCCCAGAATGCTTGTTTCCGGTCCAGGGAAGACATGGCTTGGCAGTTCGGGCTGGACTCTTCCCATGAGGCACAGGGTCAAGGCTGATTTGCATGTAGCTGTGTCTGAACTGGGATGGCGAAGTGAGCTAAAGAACGATGATGGATTCAACCCTGATCTGTGACTGGGGGTGAGTGTCTGAAAAGTGTCAGTGCTCCGTCCATCATCACCTTGTGTTTGCTTTGTTTGCCCTAAGGCTGCAGGGTATGCCCAGATGTGGGTCCCTTGCTCACTTTGCCAATGGATTCAAGCTAGCCTGGCTGATGAGGGCTGTTAGCCCGACACCAGTCCCAGGATGCTTGTTTCCGGTCCAGGGAAGACATGGCTTGGCAGTTCGGGCTGGACTGTTCCAATGAGGCACAGGGTCAAGACTGATTTGCATGTAGCTGTGTCTGAACTGGGGTGGCGAAGTGAGCTAAAGAACGATGATGGATTCAACCCAGATCTGTGACTGGGGGTGAGTGTCTGAAAAGATTCAGTGCTCCGTCCATCATCACCTTGTGTTTGCTTTGTTTGCCCTAAGTTGGCAGGGTATGCCCAGACGTGGGTCCCTTGCTCACTCTGCCACTGGATTCAAGCTAGCCTGGCTGATGAGGGCTGTTAGCCTGACACCAGTCCCAGAATGCTTGTTTCCGGTCCAGGGAAGACATGGCTTGGCAGTTTGGGCTGGACTCTTCCCATGAGGCACAGGGTCAAGGCTCATTTGCATGTAGCTGTGTCTGAACTGAGATGGCGAAGTGAGCTAAAGAACGATGATGGATTCAACCCTGATCTGTGACTGGGGGTGAGTGTCTGAAAAGTGTCAGTGCTCCGTCCATCATCACCTTGTGTTTGCTTTGTTTGCCCTAAGGCAGCAGGGTATGCCGAGACGATTGTCCCTTGCTCACTTTGCCAATGGATTCATGCTAGCCTGGCTGATGAGGGCTATTAGCCCGAAACCGGTCACAGGATGCTATCTTCCAGTCCAGGGAAGACATGGCTTGGCAGTTCGGGCTGGACTGTTCCCATGAGGCACAGGGTCAAGACTGATTTGCATATAGCTGTGTCTGAACTGGGGTGGCAAAGTGAGCTAAAGAACAATGATGGATTCAACCCAGATCTGTGACTGGGGGTGAGTGTCTGAAAAGATTCAGTGCTCCGTCCATCATCACCTTGTGTTTGCTTTGTTTGCCCTAAGTTGTCAGGGTATGCCCAGACGTGGGTCCCTTGCTCACTTTGCCACTGGATTCAAGCTAGCCTGGCTGATGAGGGCTGTCAGCCCGAAACCGGTCCCAGGATGCTTGTTTCCGGTCCAGGGAAGACATGGCTTGGCAGTTCGGGCTGGACTGTTTCCATGAGGCACAGGGTCAAGGCTGATTTGCATGTAGCTGTGTCTGAACTGGGGTGGCGAAGTGAGCTAAAGAACGATGATGGATTCAACCCTGATCTGTGACTGGGGGTGAGTGTCTGAAAATTGCCAGTGCTCCGTCCATCATCACCTTGTGTTTGCTTTGTTTGCCCTAAGTTGGCAGGGTATGCCCAGACGTGGGTCCCTTGCTCACTCTGCCACTGGATTCAAGCTAGCCTGGCTGATGAGGGCTGTTAGCCTGACACCAGTCCCAGAATGCTTGTTTCCGGTCCAGGGAAGACATGGCTTGGCAGTTCGGGCTGGACTCTTCCCATGAGGCACAGGGTCAAGGCTGATTTGCATGTAGCTGTGTCTGAACTGGGATGGCGAAGTGAGCTAAAGAACGATGATGGATTCAACCCTGATCTGTGACTGGGGGTGAGTGTCTGAAAAGTGTCAGTGCTCCGTCCATCATCACCTTGTGTTTGCTTTGTTTGCCCTAAGGCTGCAGGGTATGCCCAGACGTGGGTCCCTTGCTCACTTTGCCAATGGATTCAAGCTAGCCTGGCTGATGAGGGCTATTAGCCCGAAACCGGTCACAGGATGCTATCTTCCGGTCCAGGGAAGACATGGCTTGGCAGTTCGGGCTGGACTGTTCCCATGAGGCACAGGGTCAAGACTGATTTGCATATAGCTGTGTCTGAACTGGGGTGGCGAAGTGAGCTAAAGAACGATGATGGATTCAACCCAGATCTGTGACTGGGGGTGAGTGTCTGAAAAGTTTCAGTGCTCCGTCCATCATCACCTTGTGTTTGCTTTGTTTGCCCTAAGTTGGCAGGGTATGCCCAGACGTGGGTCCCTTGCTCACTCTGCCACTGGATTCAAGCTAGCCTGGCTGATGAGGGCTGTTAGCCCGACACCAGTCCCAGGATGCTTGTTTCCGGTCCAGGGAAGACATGGCTTGGCAGTTCGGGCTGGACTGTTCCCATGAGGCACAGGGTCAAGACTGATATGCATATAGCTGTGTCTGAACTGGGGTGGCGAAGTGAGCTAAAGAACGATGATGGATTCAACCCAGATCTGTGACTGGGGGTGAGTGTCTGAAAAGTTTCAGTGCTCCGTCCATCATCACCTTGTGTTTGCTTTGTTTGCCCTAAGTTGGCAGGGTATGCCCAGACGTGGGTCCCTTGCTCACTTTGCCACTGGATTCAAGCTAGCCTGGCTGATGAGGGCTGTTAGCCCGAAACCGGTCCCAGGATGCTTGTTTCCGCGCCAGGGAAGACATGGCTTGGCAGTTCGGGCTGGACTGTTCCCATGAGGCACAGGGTCAAGGCTGATTTGCATGTAGCTGTGTCTGAACTGGGGTGGCGAAGTGAGCTAAAGAACGATGATGGATTCAACCCTGATCTGTGACTGGGGGTGAGTGTCTGAAAAGTGTCAGTGCTCCGTCCATCATCAACTTGTGTTTGCTTTGTTTGCCCTAAGTTGGCAGGGTATGCCCAGACGTGGGTCCCTTGCTCACTCTGCCACTGGATTCAAGCTAGCCTGGCTGATGAGGGCTGTTAGCCTGAAACCGGTCCCAGAATGCTTGTTTCCGGTCCAGGGAAGACATGGCTTGGCAGTTCGGGCTGGACTGTTCCCTTGGGGCACAGGGTCAAGACTGATTTGCATATAGCTGTGTCTGAACTTCGGTGGCGAAGTGAGCTAAAGAACAATGATGGATTCAACCCAGATCTGTGACTGGGGGTGAGTGTCTGAAAAGTTTCAGTGCTCCGTCCATCATCACCTTGTGTTTGCTTTGTTTGCCCTAAGTTGGCAGGGTATGCCCAGACGTGGGTCCCTTGCTCACTTTGCCACTGGATTCAAGCTAGCCTGGCTGATGAGGGCTGTTAGCCCGAAACCGGTCCCAGGATGCTTGTTTCCGGTCCAGGGAAGACATGGCTTGGCAGTTCGGGCTGGACTGTTCCCATGAGGCACAGGGTCAAGACTGATATGCATATAGCTGTGTCTGAACTGGGGTGGCGAAGTGAGCTAAAGAACGATGATGGATTCAACCCTGATCTGTGACTGGGGGTGAGTGTCTGAAAAGTTTCAGTGCACCGTCCATCATCACCTTGTGTTTGCTTTGTTTGCCCTAAGTTGGCAGGGTATGCCCAGACTGGGGCCCTTGCTCACTTTGCCACTGGATTCAAGCTAGCCTGGCTGATGAGGGCTGTTAGCCCGAAACTGGTCCCAGGATGCTTGTTTCCGGTCCAGGGAAGACATGGCTTGGCAGTTCGGGCTGGACTGTTCCCATGAGGCACAGGGTCAAGACTGATTTGCATGTAGCTGTGTCTGAACTGGGGTGGCGAAGTGAGCTAAAGAACGATGATGGATTCAACCCAGATCTGTGACTGGGGGTGAGAGTCTGAAAAGTTTCAGTGCTCCGTCCATCATCACCTTGTGTTTGCTTTGTTTGCACTAAGTTGACAGGGTATGCCCAGACGTGGGTCCCTTGCTCACTTTGCCACTGGATTCAAGCTAGCCTGGCTGATGAGGGCTGTTAGCCCGAAACCGGTCCCAGGATGCTTGTTTCCGGTCCAGGGAAGACATGGCTTGGCAGTTCGGGCTGGACTGTTCCCATGAGGCACAGGGTCAAGGCTGATTTGCATGTAGCTGTGTCTGAACTGGGGTGGCGAAGTGAGCTAAAGAACGATGATGGATTCAACCCTGATCTGTGACTGGGGGTGAGTGTCTGAAAAGTGTCAGTGCTCCGTCCATCATCACCTTGTGTTTGCTTTGTTTGCCCTAAGTTGGCAGGGTATGTCCAGACGTGGGTCCCTTGCTCACTCTGCCACTGGATTCAAGCTAGCCTGGCTGATGAGGGATGTTAGCCTGAAACCGGTCCCAGAATGCTTGTTTCCGGTCCACGGAAGACATGGCTTGGCAGTTCGGGCTGGACTGTTCCCATGAGGCACAGGGTCAATACTGATTTGCATATAGCTATGTCTGAACTTCGGTGGCGAAGTGAGCTAAAGAACAATGATGGATTCAACCCAGATCTGTGACTGGGGGTGAGTGTCTGAAAAGTTTCAGTGCTCCGTCCATCATGACCTTGTGTTTGCTTTGTTTGCCCTAAGTTGGCAGGGTATGCCCAGACGTGGGTCCCTTGCTCACTTTGCCACTGGATTCAAGCTAGCCTGGCTGATGAGGGCTGTAAGCCCGAAACCGGTCCCAGGATGCTTGTTTCCGGTCCAGGGAAGACATGGCTTGGCAGTTCGGGCTGGACTGTTCCCATGAGGCACAGGGTCAAGACTGATATGCATATAGCTGTGTCTGAACTGGGGTGGCGAAGTGAGCTAAAGAACGATGATGGATTCAACCCAGATCTGTGACTGGGGGTGAGTGTCTGAAAAGTTTCAGTGCACCGTCCATCATCACCTTGTGTTTGCTTTGTTTGCCCTAAGTTGGCAGGGTATGCCCAGACGTGGGTCCCTTGCTCACTTTGCCACTGGATTCAACCTAGCCTGGCTGATGAGGGCTGTTAGCCCAAAACCGGTCCCAGGATGCTTGTTTCCGGTCCAGCGAAGACATGGCTTGGCAGTTCGGGCTGGACTGTTCCCATGAGGCACAGGGTCAAGGCTGATTTGCATGTAGCTGTGTCTGAACTAGGGTGGCGAAGTGAGCTAAAGAACGATGATGGATTCAACCCAGATCTGTGACTGGGGGTGAGTGTCTGAAAAGTTTCAGTGCTCCGTCCATCATCACCTTGTGTTTGCTTTGTTTGCACTAAGTTGGCAGGGTATGCCCAGACGTGGGTCCCTTGCTCACTTTGCCACTGGATTCAAGCTAGCCTGGCTGATGAGGGCTGTTAGCCCGAAACCGGTCCCAGGATGCTTGTTTCCGGTCCAGGGAAGACATGGCTTGGCAGTTCGGGCTGGACTGTTCCCATGAGGCACAGGGTCAAGACTGATTTGCATATAGCTGTGTCTGAACTTCGGTGGCGAAGTGAGCTAAAGAACAATGATGGATTCAACCCAGATCTGTGACTGGGGGTGAGTGTCTGAAAAGTTTCAGTGCTCCGTCCATCATCACCTTGTGTTTGCTTTATTTGCCCTAAGTTGGCAGGGTATGCCAAGACGTGGGTCCCTTGCTCACTTTGCCACTGGATTCAAGCTAGCCTGGCTGATGAGGGCTGTTAGCCAGAAACCGGTCACAGGATGCTTGTTTCCGGTCCAGGGAAGACTTGGCTTGGCAGTTCGGGCTGGACTGTTCCCATGAGGCACAGGTTCAAGACTGATTTGCATATAGCTGTGCCTGAACTGGGGTGGCGAAGTGAGCTTAAGAACGATGATGGATTCAACACAGATCTGTGACTGGGGGTGAGTGTCTGAAAAGTTTCAGTGCTCCGTCCATCATCACCTTGTGTTTGCTTTGTTTGCCCTAAGTTGGCAGGGTATGCCCAGACGTGGGTCCCTTGCTCACTTTGCCTCTGGATTCAAGCTAGCCTGGCTGATGAGGGCTGTTAGCCCAAAACCGGTCCCAGGATGCTTGTTTCTGGTCCAGGGAAGACATGGCTTGGCAGTTCGGGCTGGACTGTTCCCATCAGGCACTGGGTCAAGGCTGATTTGCATGTAGCAGTGTCTGAACTGGGGTGGCGAAGTGAGCTAAAGAACGATGATGGATTCAACCCTGATCTGTGACTGGGGGTGAGTGTCTGAAAAGTGTCAGTGCTCCGTCCATCATCATCTTGTGTTTGCTTTGTTTGCCCTAAGTTGGCAGGGTATGCCCAGACGTGGGTCCCTTGCTCACTTTGCCACTGGATTCAAGCTAGCCTGGCTGATGAGAGCTGTTAGCCCGAAACCGGTCCCAGGATGCTTGTTTCCGGTCCAGGGAAGACATGGCTTGGCAGTTCGGGATGGACTGTTCCCATGAGGCACAGGGTCAAGACTGATTTGCATATAGCTGTTTCTGAACTGGGGTGGCGAAGTGAGCTAAAGAACGACGATGGATTCAACCCAGATCTGTGACTGGGGGTGAGTGTCTGAAAAGTTTCAGTGCTCCTTACATCATCACCTTGTGTTTGCTTTGTTTGCCCTAAGTTGGCAGGGTATGCCCAGACGTGGGTCCCTTGCTCACTTTGCCACTGGATTCAACCTAGCCTGGCTAATGAGGGCTGTTAGCCTGAAACCGGTCCCAGGAGGCTTGTTTCCAGTCCAGGGAAGACATGGCTTGGCAGTTCGGGCTGGACTGTTCCCATGAGGCACAGGGTCAAGACTGATTTGCATATAGCTGTGTCTGAACTGGGGTGGCGAAGTGAGCTAAAGAACGACGATGGATTCAACCCAGATCTGTGACTGGGGGTGAGTGTCTGAAAGCTTCAGTGCTCCGTCCATCATCACCTTGTGTTTGCTTTTTCCTGAAAAAAGCATAATTGAAAGGTTCATGGTGCTAAAATCCCCATCTTCCCAGCTTTCAGGAATAGACAGACTTAATTCAGAGAAACACATTTTTTACCAGATTATTAGCATTTTACTGGGAGATAGCCCATTTTTCCTACATTTTTGTTATATCAAATTTCTTCCAATTTGTGGTAGAGATGAGTATTAAACCCCTGGTGGATTCTGGAAGCTATCAATTTCTGAAAACTAAACAAAATTCTAAATTTGGAAAGTAGTCATTTGTTTAGATCCATCAAGTTTTTCCCCAAAAAACTGTGTTGGAATAAAAAAAGATTGAAAATTAGGGGGAAAAATTTCCCATTTGTGACAACGTTTTCATTTGTAACTTCTCATCATAATGGCCAATTTACAATAGCAATATACTACTACATCCGCTAGACCCTTCTGGTGGTGGAGATATATAGGGTTTGTGGGTTTTCCAAGAACTAGAGGTACCCAGAGCCAATAACTGAGCTGCACCTTGAAATAATTTTTCATTGTGTACCGGGTATAAAGCAATTCATATGGTAAAATATAAAGAGTGAAAAATAGGAATCAAGTAAACCTATGCATTTCCGAAACGGGCACAAGATATGGAGTTTAGAAACGGTGGTTATTTACAGATCTCTGAATTTTTGGGTACCCATACTTGCTTGGACACATCACATTTTTCCACTGAAAACTGATCCTGTTTTTGCGATGTTCCTATCTGTGGATTTTGGGCCCCAGCTCATCCGGCATCTAGGGAAGTTCTCAAGCCTGTACATTTTTTTAAACTAGACACCTAGGAGAATTCAGGGTGGGTGACTTGTGTGGCTCCCACCAGGCTTTCCTGCCTAGAAATGCTTGCAAACCTCAAACTTTGACTAAAAAACACATGTTTCTTACATTTCTGTGATGGAAAGTTCTGGAATCTGCAGGGAATAACTACTTCACTACTACCTACCATACCCCCAAGTCTCCTGATAAAAATGGTACCTCACTTGTGTGGGTAGGGCTAGTACCAGCAACAGGAAAGGCCCCAAAAATAAATGTGCCTAGCTATGGATTTTAGGCCCTAGCTCAGCTGGAATCCAGGGAAACCTAACCAACCTGTACATATTTGATAACTAGACACCTAGGAGGAGCCAGAGTGGGGTGACTTGTGTTGTCCCACCAGGTTTTCTTGCCTAGAAATCCTTGCAAACCTCAAACTTTGACTAAATAAACACATTTTTCTCACATGGCTGTGATGGAAAATTCTGGAATCTGCAGGGAGCAACTACTTTCCTTACACCTATCATCCCCCCAATTCTCCTAATAAAAATGACACCTCACCTGTGTGGGAAGGGCTAGAACCCACGACAGGAAAGGCCCCAAATGCAATGTGGACACAACACTAGGCCAGGGTGGAATTATAATTCCGCTAGCAGAGCTGGCGGAATCAGAGTAACTTTGCATTATATGTGTAACACGGAGTGTAACACGGAGTTCCTGTTGAATTCCTCCATCCGGCTCATGGTGGATTTATAATCCGTTAGTTCCCACAAGGTTTGGTAAATCAGTGCTTGCGAGCGCAACAAGATTTGCCGCCGCACTAGCGAGCGCGAGGGATTTTTGCCATCCGCTAACGCAACTTCTGGTCGCCATGGAGCCTTGTGGCACCATTTTGTGACGCTGGCAATCACGAGTGCCCATGGATGCATCTCAAGTAGATTCTCCCCTCGAGAAGAAACAAAATCAATTTGAAAAAACCTTTTTGAGTGAATATTCTACTTGGTCAGATGGTTTAGTTTTTTTTTGTGCGAAAAGCATTTATTTATTTTATTATTTTTCTTTTCAACAGGAAGGAGGTGCCACAGAGACTCCAACTTCCACTTCCTGTCCAAAAGGCTCCTCCCAGTGTTTTTTCCATCTCCTGGCTACTTTTCATTCAGATTTCAAGGTGAAAGGATCTCTCTCTTTGTCTGGAATTCCTGCTTCATATACATATTATTGGATTTGAAGGACTTTGGTATTTGTGACATCACAAGTAAGTAAATTTTTGTAAAAACGTGTTGTTTGATAGAGGGCATGCACCAGTATTAATTTGCACTTTTATTCAATTTTTAAATTAGATTTTGGTTTTGGTGGGTGGCCTGGAATTGCAGTAGGGCTCTAGTATTTTTTTTTTTGTACCTACGTTTTTATTTTCTGTAAGGGAGAAAGGTTGCTCAGTTAAGTACATTTTCTCCATGTTTGTTCAATTTGCACTATTCATTTATTTTGCCATGTGACCTAGTCTGCCCATGGGCCACTCAGCCAGTACTAGTCAGTGGGTACTTGAAACAACTGTTTCTGTGCTATATGTTGTTTTAAAACATCTGTGATTTAAGCCAGGGATGGCACTGGATTAAATTAAAAATGTGTTTTTTGTGTATTTCACATTTTTTCCTGCAAAAGTGCATTTTGGTGGGGTAATACTTCATGCCTTGGGAGAATGTGTGTTGTTGTAAAACGTTTATAGCTCACTAATTTATGTTTTTTGCATTGCTGAATTAATGGTAGTGTTTTCTTCATTGTTTACCATGCCTCCTTTGTCTGGCCAGTGTGTGTGCGTGTGTTTGCCATAGGCCACCGTTTTGTCTTTGTTCTCCATGCCATGTGGCCTGGATGGGTTCTTTGTTATCCATGCCTCCTTGTTTGTTGTTGTTTTACAATGTCGCCATTTTGTGTAGCCAGTCAGTGTGATTTTGCCACAAGCCTGCATATTTTCTTTGTTGTCCAAGCCTCCTTGCTTGTTGTTGTTGTTTGACTATGTGGTCAGTGGCCATACTTTGTATTCAGCCAGTGTGCTGTTGCAATAGTCCTGCATGTGTTCTTTGTTGTCCATGCCTCCTTGCTTGTTGTTTTACCATGTGGCCGGCAGTCAATTTGCTTAGACAGCCAGTGTTCTTTTGCCATCGGCCTGTATGTGTTCTTTGTTGTCTATGTCTCCTTGCTTGCTTGTTGTAGTTTGGCATGTGGCCAGCGGTCATTTTGTTTAGTCAGCCAGTGTGCTTTTGCCATAGGACTGCATGTTTATTTGTTGTCCATGCCTCTTTGCTTGTTGGTGTTTGAACTTTGAACTTGTGGTCAGTGTGTTAAATCCTTTTTGTCCAGTTGTCAAAGCCATTTCCTAGGGACATTACAGAGGGCTATGCCTTTTTGGTTTTTGTTCATTGTTTAACTTTCTTCCCTGATATCCATTTAATGTGCTTGAGGATCATTTTAGTATGTATGTACAGAATTTATATAATATGATATGCATTTTTTCCATTTTCCATTTTTCCCCTGCACCACCTTGCCTCCCAATTGATGTCTCTTAGTCCCTAGTGAGACACCAGCAATTACTTTTTTGTATTATTGTTTCATTTTTACCAGCCCTGCACCCCTGCCTGCCTTAGGTCTCTTAGGCCATAGGTGCACACCAGCATTCACATTTTTAAGGATTATTCAGTCTTTCCCTGGCCTGCACCCCTCCCTGCCATAGGTCCCTTAGGCCATAGGCGCACACCAGCATTCACCTTTTCAATGATTGTTCCATTTTTTTCCCTGGCCTGCACCTCTTGCCACCCATAGATTACTTAGGCCATAGGCGGGCACCACCAGCATTCACATTTTTAAGGAATATTTCATTTTCCCTGCACCCGCCTGCCTGCCACATGTGTCTCACCTTAGAGCAGGGGCCTCCAAGTTGGGGGAAATGCTCCCCTTGGGAGGTCCTTAACTGATCCCAGGGGAGCACATTGCTCTGTTTAAAAGAAACATCATGCTGATTGCAGTGCTTTGTTTTAAGCTGATAAAACTGAGCAGCAGTAGGCCAATCTGTAATGGGACATTACTAACATTTGTGGTCATTTATACCTTACTGGTGTCAAAATGGAAGGGACTCCATATATTCTTCAAACCTCTCTGCCCCAATTTGGGATAATCACACTTTGGATGCTTTTACATGTTAGTAGGGCCTAGATAACCAGATTAGTATGTTTGGCAATCATGTATTCGACTGCATTTTTAAAAGATTTAACAGAACTTAAATGTAATTTTTAAATATGTCTAAACATATTTAAGCACTGTCAATTTAATAGAATAATTGTGAAAAATTCTGTGGGGCCCCAATTATTTTTTTTTATACTGGGGGGCGTGCCATTAAAACGTTTGAAGACCACTGCCTTAGATGCACATAAAGCTAACTTTCAAATGTGTATGTTGTTGTTATCCTGATTGAAATATTATGTTACGGTTTGGAAGAATGGTCAATGGATACACCAGTGCGGTTAATTAATAATTGTTTGGGATAACCTTACTAAATTATATTGTTTGTCTCTATGAATAATTAAAACGGCAATAATGCCACATTTCACTGAATGTTTTTCTTGGTTGTTTGCTATTAGGTGCACAAGAGATATCACCTACAGTACTGCCAGACAGAAGGCCAGCACAAAGTGATACCACACCACATCACCTGAGTCCTCCCCTGCATGCTTCTACTTGTTCAGCTAAATGCCAACTGACAGAGCTTGACAATGGCCCCAAAGAAAGAAATTCCTGTCAAGAAAGTGGCCAGTGAGGAGGAGAAGAAGAAAGAGATTGCCACCACTGGTGTGCCGCCTCTGCCTTTTTCAGGAAACTTGGTGTGTCTGACGCACTGTCCTCTGGGCAGCAAGCTGGGAGCAGCACTCCTGCATCAATGACCCCCCCTTACCAAAGACCTAGGCCCTATCTCTCAGTGAGGCAGCAACTAAAATCATAGCTACGCGCAGTGAGTGTGAATTAAATTTGTCTCATCCACAAAGTACCCAATTGTCACAGGAAACCAACCAATGTGGACAACAGGAGCCACAGCCAGGAACAGTTCTTCCTGAAGTAGGAGCAGGACAGGAGGTTGAGCAAGATTAAGTACCTTAACCATTGGCTTCCCGATCTACAGCAAGAAAATGAACGGATACTCCACCATCTTCTTCATCCCCCCTTCTGTTGATTTGGACAAGAACTGTACCCCGGCCAAGTCCGAGACCTGCCACAAGAGACAAGGGAGAAGGAAAGTTCCTGAACACCTTAGAATTATGACGAGGGACAGTGATGAGGGCAAGCCAGTGATTGTCAGTATGGAACCAGGCTCAGAGGATATCTAGATTACACCCCCTATTCAACCTGCTCAGAGGGATGTGGCACTGGTTCGACCACCACCACGTCAGCTTCCATATTTGCAAGGACCCCTCTGAGACCTGCAACCTCCACTATCTCAGTCGACGTTTGCACTGCAGGGAGGCAATCTAAACACCCCCCTACCTCTAGTTCTTATTCAGGCATTGGCAGTGGCACGCCAAAAAAGTTCTCCTCCCCAGTTTGGGACTTCTTTACAATTAGCAAGCAGGATGGTCAGATAGCAATAAATATGCTCCATTTGCCATGCTAGTGTTCGTCGAGGTAAACCAGGTTCACACAATGGTACTGGAGGCCAAACAACCCATATGAAAAAACATCCCGCAAATCCAGCGGGAAGAGCACCTTAAAAAAATTGGTGGTGGTGATAAGACAGGGGAATCAGTTCTGATCACAGTGATATGAGGTGATGAGGAAGTAGTGGATGACAGCTTTATGCCAAGCAACCCCATCCCCAGTAGTGCGCCAGCATCAACCACATCACAACCTTCAAATGGCACAAGACTCAGATGCAGACACCACTGAATACATTGAAGATTCCCCCAAGACACACATTGAGTCGACCATCTCCTGGTTCTCTCTGAAATTCACCTTCATCAGTGGCACCACAAACGAAAAGAATCCAACCTACTATTATGGGCATGTTTAAGCAGGAGGAGCCCTATAATCAACCACCCAATGGCAGGTTTGTACAATGGGAAGCTTGCTAAAATGTTAGCTCTGGACCTCCTCCCTTTTTTCTTTTGTAAAAGAAGTGAGATTTTTCGAATTTGTGGCAGCCAGCTGCCTGAAATGGAAAGTTTCCAGCTGGACCTATTTAGTCAGAGTTGCAGTTCCAGTGCTCCATCATGATGGGCAGGGTCCTGTGTTTGGCACATTGCATCAACGTGGTTGTGCAGGACTTCCTAAAAAAATAAGACATAGTCAGCAACATACAGGTCACCTGCAGAAGAATCTGTTCTCATTTCAGTCATTCTTTTAAAGCCCAGAAGTTGAGGATCATTCAGAGTACTAATAGAGTATTGGTTAAGGCCCTCATACAGGAGGTACCAACATGTTGCAACGTTTGTTTCAGCAGTACAGACCAATCACTGACTATGTTCTCCAAAGAGCAGGGGATGCAACTGGGACAAGCATGACCATGGAGATGGAAAACGGGGGCTAGCCAAATGGCTTGCACAAATGCTACTTCCTTTTGAAGTTTTCACAGTGGAAGTCAGCAAGGAGGACAGTACGATGAGCCAAGCTATTCCGTTGTTGCATCCACTGCAGGACAAATTAAAAAGGTGTTGTAAAAGTTTGCAGGTGTGAAAGAAGGTGCGTAAGAGTTGGTTGAGAGCTTAATCCTTCGCTTGGCTGTTAATCTAAGTCTACAAAGAGACATCATGTCCTCCAAAGAGTACATCTGTGCCACAATACTTGATCCATGGTACAAAAAACTAACGGCCACTTTTGTTTCTTTTTTCAGATGGTGATGTTTTGCTATACAAGACATGGATCGCTGAGCAAGTAAGAGACCTGGAACAAGAACGGCTGGAAATTAGAGGCCCGAGCAGAAGTTCTTGCGTGCAACCTTCAACCTCCATAGAGGGCAGTGCTATTGTCCAACACCAGCAACAACAAGATTGGCAACAACAACAACACCAGCAACAGAAGAATTGGACCCAACCTCTGCAATGGCTTGCTTTCAAGAGGCAGGACTTAAATCGAACAAAGACAACAGTGGTCGAGCAAGTGGCAGCACCAATGACCATTCAGAGAATGGTCCAAGACTATCTGGATGACACAAAAGTGATCTACGTGTATCAAAACCCATTGGCCTATTGGTATGAGCAGATACGCCAATGGCCAGAGCTCAGCAGGCTGGCAGTAAAGTATCTGGCTTGTCCAGTACCAGTGTACCTGCTGAACGTGTGTTCAGTACAGCTGGCAAAGTTGTCACAGTCAGCAGGACCAGTCTCTCACCTCAAGATTACACTGTTCCTGAAACAGTACAGGTGGAGGATGAGGGCAATTGGCCAGACTCAACTACGTTAGCTGACCAATTTCTGAGCGAACCCCCTGAGCTTGAGGATGAACTCTACTTCACTGACTGAGCAAGCCATGAAGAACTTTCACATTATCATCAAACTGCTTTGCCAAAAACAAAAATAGATATAGCTAGAGGAACTAATATATTTTGTGTCTGAATATGCAGCCCCCACCATTTATTGACATGTATGACCGGATTTCAGTTGGACCAGTTTGCACAGAAGAAGCCTCCCCATTTGTTTAAAGGACATGAAGAGTAATGCCTGTCTCCATCACATCCGTATCCTTCTTCCTTTCATTCCCTAGTTGGGCTGCCCCACTAAAGATCATACATTTACAAAACTGCCATTGTGTTGCTTCCATGGGAAAAAGAGAAAATACAACAATAGAAAATTGTGGATCACCGTGCTTAGATTGGAACAGGTAACTATTGCACCTATGAGTGATATTTTATTGAGTGAGTGTGAGTGATGATGATTGATTGTGGTGGCAGAGAGTGAGGGTGTTGTTCTTCTAATATTTGTAAACTTGATTTTGACGATTTGCAATGTTTGGGGGCTGATGGGTAAATCTGCCTGAAGGTGATTGGCCCTTTCTTTCAAACTTAGCTAGATTTACTTTCATAGTCCACTCTTTGCTGTACTTCTTTCCAGGTAGTTCAGAGACTAGTCAGATTAGTTAACAAATACAGTCTACACAAAATGCTCAAATTCTTTTGCTCCTCTTGTTCATCTACAGCTGTGCTCTACAGGTCTATCTCCCTCAATCTCATTTGGGAGAGGAGGACTAGGACTCATGAGTCGAACGCAGTCGGGACTCAGAGTCTGAGAGACTCAGGAAGGGACTACTTCAACAGACAGTTGAAGGGAATTATCTACTTCAAGTTCAAAGGGAAACCAACTTGAATTAAAGAGGCCTACTCATCCCTGTGGACCGCACTGGAGAGAGGTGCGATGATTTGGTGAATGCAGAATAGTGTGGTGGCTCAATTGTTAAACTCTTCTAATGAAGTGGTTGTGGTGGTTGCTGTAACTGGAGACAGACATGTAATATCACATGCTGGAGGCACTCAGCTAAATGTTATGACAGTTGTGAGACTGATCAACCAGGTATGTGCAGCTACTTGTCTGGGATTGGTTGTAGAATTGTTACCACTTCTTAGTTAATCACACGTGACATGAGTCATCATGTGATGGATTGTACTGAAGCAGCCTATGCTCTTGCTTTGCCTCTTGGTCCACTCCTCATGAAGCTTACCTTATCCTTGGCTCACAATATCGACATTTACTGTTTTCCAATCCACAGGCCTTCTTTTCTCTTCTGCACGAAAGCTCCAACACTCCTGCTTACCATACCCGAACTGTTCAGCCATGCACCCAAGAAGGATATTCCAAGAAGAATGCAGACGCACCACCAAATTTGGCATTTATATACAGTATATTTTTTCTTTTAACAATTATATATTTTTTAAATTTGTTGATTCACTCCACCCTAATTTATATTTTTCAAATCTAGATGACAGAACAATTTGATAATATAACTTGGGTCTCTGGGGTTGAATGACTTTTTGCAATGCATTACCTAAACTGTTTCATTCCTTCATTTCCATCCACAACAGATTTGATGAGGATTATGTGCTGCTCATCGACCTGATGGATATTGTTGTTATGCAGTGTTTGTCTTTGTCACAGCTTTCCCCAACTCCCTGTTCCCATCATTCATCAAACCCTTAACCCTCTTTCTCCAGACTGTGTGATATATATTGAGGTGTGACTTACAAATGTACACCATAAATGGATCACACACTTGGTGGGGTAGATGTGATGAAAGCGAAACCAACTCACTGCAGAATCTTCTTAGTACTCGCAAAGTTACTACTCGTAAAGTTACTGATGAAAAAGTTACTAATTGTAAACTTACACTGCAAAACTCAGAAAAGAAACAAATGTAACTTTACCTTTGTGAATCAGGCCCTCCAACAGTTACAGAATCTATGCAAGATGGAGTAGCCAAACCTTCTACTCCTGAGTCCTGACTCGAGGGTTTTGTAAGTTTAGTTGTATTCCATTTTATAAATTAGATCCCAGATTGCTTAGGAGTTACTACTGCTAGGTTTTGTAATAAGAGTTTTTTGTCATGTGGGTCTGGGCTCAGTCTTTGCTAACCCACTAACTCTGTATTTTCTTTCAGTCAAGTTGCCTGTGATTAATAATCTTTCTGAATAATCAGACAGTTGGACTTCACCTCATTTGGAACAGGTGGGAGTGAGCTTTGTGATGTCTTCCCTGTTAGCACAATAACACTAATACCACCACCATTAATAAGAAGGCCCTTTTGGGAAACCCTGCAATAAGGCTTAGGAAGATTGTGAGAGGTACCATTGCCTAATCTATCCAGGTAAGAACTTAAAGTGAACTTGAAAAACTAGTTGATGACTTGGCAGTGAAGTTGTCCTTTGGAAGTAGAGAATAAATACTTAATTTTTGTGTATGTTGGTAGACCCCTTACTGTGCAAAATAATTACAGAGTGTATGACAAAGGCAGCTACTACTAAACTAACTACTATACAGTATAATTGATTGGGGGCTAGGGCTGCAAAACCTCATCAAGTGAAACAGAACTAAATTAATCACTGGTGGGGTATAATAAATTACTGGACAGCAGGAGGAGGTAAGTAACCTAGTGCAGAATACATACATTGCAAGGGACTTCAGGCAGGGAACGTTTAGGATAAATAGTTGATGTATAAGTTGTGACAAATTAATTTTCAAAGGGCAGTGCCATGTCACACTCTTGTGTCAATAGTAACACTCAACACTGCTATACCATGCGAACTAGCAGATAATAATGATGACAAAGAAAAAATAGTCATGCTCATTTATTTTAACAGCCTTCCTCTCTACCCACAACAGGCCTACCCCACTCCCCAAGGTAAAAAATGTCCCAAAAAGATCAAAGTCCAATGTCCACCCTTTCCCTAACTTTTTGTCTTTCCTACCCTCTCTACCCACAACATGCCCTTCCACCAAAACAAAAAATCAATTGAAAAGGGCCTTGAGAGTATTGCTTTCCCCAGCCAAGTTCTGCCGCCCATTACCTATCTGTGCCGTCTCGCTCCTGAGCTGGCCTGTCTCACATGCGACAGCTCTTGTAGGGTGCATTGGAGGAGGAGATGTATTGCTAAGTTCAAGGAGATGGGGAGGCTGCCGGCAGTACAGGTGGCAGTGGTCCCTGGCTTCAAATGATGGTAGTGTGGCTGATTTGAAGGCAGGCCCGGCAGCCAGCCTAAGGAACTTGAGGCCTGTGCCTCCTCTTGTTCATCCTCCAGGGCCATGAACTGGTTATATTCCGCTGCAACTGCTTCCAACTTCTGCTTCCGCAGCCGGGCAGCTATCCTCTGCCGTATTAGGACTGGCATCAGTTGCTGGGTGTCGTCAGCTACAGCAGCAGGAGTAGCTATATCAAGAAAGTAATAAGAACAAAATACAAAAACACGAATAGTGATGCTCAGCTCAAACACTTGTTTATACTGTCTACAGTGGAACAGTGCAGTAGCAGAACATAAATGTTCCCCTAGGGCCATTGAAATTTAATTTGGATTTGGATGTGATGATTGATGATATAGTAGTCACACAGCCTGGGCCAAGTTTTTCCCTCCCATGCATCACATCTCACAGCTAGGTAATCAATCATAGCACGGACTGAAAGGAATAATTGAGCCAGCCCAGAACACCAACATAATCAATTCAAAGGATGATTTTGATTTAAAGTATTTCATAGTGAAACTGAACAGACACTTTAAGTGTGTTAAAAATGAATTACCTGCCATTAAAGAGCAAAGTGTATATATATATATATTCACTGAAAAAACCATAGGTTTCAGGCACGTTATAGTTAGAAATTAGCATTTAAAAAACCTCACAAATTCACTGAAAAAACCATAGGTTTTAGGGACAGTTATAGGTAGTTGGACATTGCACTCGTACAAAACCCATGAAATTCCCCCGTTATAGTTAGTTCAGCTAACTATAACTCGCGCCTCGCAATGCACTGCTGATGACGTCACATATTACATCACTCATGACATGGTCAGTGACATCACTGATGACATCACTGATGACATCTCAAATGACATCACTGATGACATCATCCAGTGACTGTGTGTTTCTGTAAAGTTTAAATATTTTTAATATATATAGGGAAAGGCGTATTGAAGAATGAGTGGGTGTATAAGTGTCTGTATGGATGATTAAGTAGGTGCGTGACTAACTCTATAAGTGAGTGATTAAACGTATCTTACTGAATGCATGGGTTAGTGACTAAACTGGGTGAATGTCTGTATCCGTCTGTCTGTTGCTGTATAAGTGGCTGCATGGGTTTGTGAATAGCTACATGAGTGTCTATATGAGTTATTGATTGGTTGTCTGAGTATCTGTATGGGTGCCTGAGTGTTTGTGTGGGTGGGGTGTGTGCGACTCTGTGCATAGATGTGTGAGTGGGTGATTCACTGGGTGGATGGTTTCAAGAGTGCATCTGTGATAGACTGTATGGGTGGGTAAGTGTGTGGAAGAGTGTGTTAGTGAGTGAATGTATGTCCCAGTGGTACATGTGTGAGTAACTACATATGTGAAAGGCAGTATATATGTGTGTTGGAGTATATAAATAGCTATAAGCGAGAGTGTGTGATTGTGTTAGTGACTGTATGGATGAGTGTGTGCTTGTATCAGTGATTGTATAAGAGCGTAAGAATGTGCTAGTATTTGTATGAGTAAGTGAGCTGGTGTGTGTATAACTGTATAGGTGAGTAAATGGCAGTGTGTTTAATTATTTGCATGACTGACTAGGTGTGTGAGTACCTCTATGGATGAGTGGCGGTGTTTGAGTGTCTATATAGGAGTATGAGTGCATATGATAGTCCTGTACTGAGTGACCGTAAGTATGAGTGACTGTACGGGTGAGTGAGTGGATGTGTGTGTAGACCTAAGAATCAGTGAGTGGGTATGTAGTTATTGGTGTTGGAGTGTCTATGGTTTTGCGAATGGCAGTCTGTAATTTAGAGTGGGTGTATCAAAGGTTATATTAGGGTGTGAGGAGGTGCATCAGATTATCACGTGGATGATGTCATCAGTGATGTCATCAGTGATGTCATTTGAGATGTCATCAGTGATGTCATTAGTGATGTCACTGACCATGTCATGAGTGATTTAATATGTGACGTCATCAGCAGTGCATTGCGGGGGCGCGAGTTATAGTTAGCTGAACTAACTATAACGGGGGAATTTCACGGGTTTTGTACGAGTGCAATGTCCAACTACCTATAACTGTCCCTAAAACCTCTGGTTTTTTCAGTGAATTTGTAAGGTTTTTTAAATGCTAATTTCTAACTATAACGTGCCTGAAACCTATGGTTTTTTCAGTGAATTTCAAAGGTTTTTAAATGCTAATTCCTAACTATAACATGTCTGAAACCTATGGCTTTTTTCAGTGAATTTCAAAAGTTTTGTAAATGACAATTTTTAAATGTATTAATTGTTATATTTATTTTTTTGATACTGATTTACTACATTTTTTAAAACTATTTAAAATTAGATATTTTATTTTTTAAATTACATTGTAATTACATTATACATTACATTAAAAAATATACTTTCTCAGAATGAATTACTTTAGTTTAAATACTTTGCAAATAGACAATAGACTTTTAAGTACAGTAGTTACAGTTGTTGCAATGGGCAACACAATTTCAAACACAATGCAACATTGAGCTCAATGTGAATTTCTAGTTAAATGCAATTAGTTACTTTATGGATTCCTTTTCTAACCACAGGACTGGATCCTAGATTCAGTCCTGGGACATCTCCTGTAAACAGTTGAGTAAAAGCGTTTTGGTTACAGTAGTGATTTTTAAGGAATATTATTGTATTTTAAAAGTTGACACTTAGAAACTTCTTCACATAGAATCACCAATGTTATCCTATGGGAGGAAATTCACTTAGCAGGTAAGTAGTGTTATCGTTACTTTTTCTTACTCAGTGCTGGATCCTGGATCCAGCACTGGTGCATCTCCTGTAAACAGTTGAAAGAATGCGTTTAAGTCATACAGGCGATTTTTAAGGAATATTTGTAGTTTGTGAAAATCGACACTTTGAAACTTTTCTGCTGAAAACCAGACAATGGATTCCTATGGAAGGAAATACAAGTTACTGGTAAGTACGGTTAGAATTACTTTTCAGGGTCAGTGCTGGGCTAAAAGATGCAGCACTGGGTTCTCTCCTGATAACAGGTGAGTAAATCGGCATTCGTAGTTCGGCTGATTTTAGAGGAATATTATAAAGTTCCAAAACTCCACACACAGAAGAATTTCCAAGTGAAACCAGTCAATGTTAGCCTATGGAAGGAAATTCAAGTTACTGGTAAGTACGGTTAGAATTACTTTTCAGGATCTGTACTGGGCTCAAAGATGCAGCACTGAGGTCTCTCCTGATAACAGGTGAGTAAATTGGAATTCGTAGTTCAGCTGATTTTAGAGGAATATTATAAAGTTCCAAAACTCCACACACAGAAGAATTTCCAAGTGAAACCAGTCAATGTTAGCCTATGGAAGGAAATTCAAGTTACTGGTAAGTACGGTTAAAATTACTTTTCAGGATCAGTACTGGGCTCAAAGATGCAGCACTGAGGTCTCTCCTGATAACAGGTGAGTAAATCGGAATTCGTAGTTCGGCTGATTTTAGAGGAATATTTGCACAATGGTGAAGGAAGGGGTGGGGCCTGAGGTGACATGTCTGCAAACACGCCCTGTGGCGCGTTTTAAGTTGGAGAATTCATTCCTCCTCAATCCCGAGGGTCCCTAGGGGCCAACTAGCCCACCAGGTACCTCCAGTATGCGCCAGAGAGCTGCGTTGCAGAGAGGTGTTCAGAGGCCACGCCCCTTTTACAACACTCTGCAACGCAGCTCCGTGGCGCTTACTGGAGGTACCTGGTGGGCTAGTTGGCCCTCAGGGACCCTCAGGATTGAAGGGGATTTAAATCCCCATCTTAAAACGCGCCATGGGGCCTGTTTGCACACATGTCACCTGAAGCCCCGCCCCTCCCTTCACCACTGTGCAAACGCGCCCCGTGGCGCGTTTTAAGTTGGGGGATTAAGTCCCCTTGAATCCTGAGGGTCCCTGGAGTCCAACTAGCCCACCATGTACCTCCAAAAAGCGCCACAGAGCTGCGTTGCAGAGAGGTGTAAAAAGGTGCGTGGCCTCTGTACACCTCTCTGCAACACAGCCCCCTGGCGCATACTGGAGGTTCCTGGTGGGCTAGTTGGCCCCCAGGGACCCCCAGTATTCAAGGGGAATTCGTTCCCCATCTGCAAACGCGCCAGGGGGCGCGTTTGCAGAGTGCTGCAAGGAGGGGCGTGGCCTCCGGCGCGATGCCGGTCTTTTTGTTTTTGTTTTAAGAAGGGGGCTGTGTGGCCCCCTTCTTTTCTAATTTATTGGCCTTGGGGACCCCATCCCCCAGGGCCTGCCCCCTCTTTTTTTTATATAAAAAAAAATTTGGAAGGGGGCCGCGTGGCCCCCCTCCCGAGGCCTTAATCGGCCCGGGGACCCCATCCCCCGGGGCATGGCCTTCTTTTTAAAAAAAAAATAACTTATGGAGGGGGGCTGCGTTGCCCCCCTCCTCAGGCCACTTATGGCCCCGGGGACCCCATCCCCAGGGGCCGGCCTTTGTTTTTAAAAATGCAATTTTGGGGAGGGGGGCCACGTGGCCCCCCTCCCGGGCCACTTGTAGCCCCGGGGACCCCATCCCCTGGGGCTGGCCTCTCCGTTGGGGACCGTGGGGGTCCCCAATCCCCACGGTCCCGCCGGCTCCCTGTGTCCTGCGGGAGCCGGCATTGCTTTTCCACATGGGGAGCTGCTAAGATGCAGCTCCCCGTGTGAAAAGCATTTGTCTTTGGTTTTTGGAAGAGAGAGCAGGTTTCTGCTCTCTCTTCCAAAATCAAAGCAGTTTGCTATGACAGGACGGAGCCGCGAGGCTCCCGCCCTGCCATAGCAAACTATAGTGTTCCGGGGGTAGGCACCCCGGGACACTGCAGGAGCCGGCCCTGGGGGGTGGCGGTCCCCAGGGCCATCAAGGGCTCCAGGAGGGGGGCCGTGCGACCCACTCCCACCATCTTGAAAGCCCTGGGGAGGTGGTGGTCCCCGGGGCTCTGGGGGTCCGTAACGGACCCCCATATTTAAATCTTTAGTGCCCCGGGGAGGTGGTGGTCCCCGGGGCGTGTGGGGGGGCACAATCCCCCCCACACAGGTTAATTTTAAAATAAAAAAAAGAAGCCCCGGGGGTGGCGGTCCTCGGGGCTGCGGGAGGGCCGAGAGCCCTCCCGCACCATTTGTTTTTAAAGCCCCGGGGTGGGGGTCCCTGGGGCTTGGGGGGCCTTAGAGGCCCCCCATTCATTAATTTCATAACCCCCCTCATGCCCCCGGGACTTGGCCCACCCGGGGGCCAATTAACAACGAAGCGCGGGAGACCGCGCTTCTTTTCGGCGGGATCCGCGCACCCTAAGTGCATCCCGCCGATTTAAAAAAAAAAAAATGCTTTTTTCTGCCCAGGTGGTCCTAGTGGGACCCCCTGAGCAGATCTAGGGGGTCAGGGTGTTTCTACCCTGCCCCCTTTGTGCGTTTTGCGCACTTGTTTCTGTGCCTCGGTTCTACCGAGGCATAAAATGGCTGCCAACACTTCCTGATTTGGAATGTTGACAGCCACTTGACAGCCAATTAGCATGCAGCTCGTGATCGGGACGGTGCGCGCAGGGTGCGCTCAGGGTGCGCGAATCCGACGCGGCCATAAATATATATGTGATTTTCCTTTTGATTTTCTCAGGAACTACTGAACGGATTTACACCATTTAACAAAAGGGTTCTTTCTGAACCAAGAACTACCTCTTTGCCAAATTTGGTGTAATTCCGTTCAGCAGTTCGGGCTGTAGCCGTGGCTAAAGTTTCCTATGGGAAAATGAATGGGGAAAACATGTTTTGGGACCCCCCTTTTTTCTCGGACCCCGCTTGACGAATCACCCCGAGACTTTCAGGATAGGAGAGGACCGGAGCGGGCCACAAAGTTTGAAAATTTCGCGAAGATTCGTCAACCGACGCAAGAGTTATTTCAAATAGAATGTTGCAGATTTACTATGGAAAATAGGTCCTAACTATAACTATCTACTGGCGACCGCCAGTAGATAATAGAGATATGTATACCTCATATGCTGCACAATTAATGCTTGACTATGCAACATTAACTCTATAGCATGTTTTTGGGGCAGCACAGCTGTAGCATGTTATGAACTTATAAATCCAGTGGCCCTGCTCTCCTTCTCGTACTCCCACCTCCATTCTACTACCGTAAGTCCAAACTTAGGTCATAGGCTTAGGCTGATAGCTTCTGGCAAATGGAACACATGTGGTGGGAAATGGATACCCCATCCACCGTATTACATAGAAAAAAATGATGAACTGTAGTGCAGCAAACAGGATATTTTATGTGTCACAGAGTAATCCGTCCGCCAATTTCTAAATCAGGCCCGTACTCCCACATTACACCCAGACCTCTAACACAGATTATTCTCAAGAAGCAATAATGCTACCTACACTTGCCAGTGGGGAAAATTAGTCCACAGGGAGGTAAGTTATAGGGATTGAGCTAGGGAGAGATTTAGCTAGGGCAAGGGTATGAGTTATAGTTACCTTAGGGCACGAGTTATAGTTTCTTGAGATAACTATAACGCCTGACTTTCTATTGTTTTATGTGTGTAAAATCTGAACCTAACTATAATGTCCCTGTAACCTTTGTTTTTTTTGTGAATTTCTAATGTTCTATAATTCTATTCCCTAACTATAGCGTCCCTGTAACCTTTGGATTTTTTTGTGAATGTCTATGGTTTGGAATGCTAATTCCTAACTATAGAATTCCTGTAACCTGGGTGTGTGAGTGGTTGTGTGGATGTGTAAGTGCCTGGGTGTGTCAGTGTCTAGTGGGTGTGTCAGTACATGTATGACTAGCTGTGTGGGTCTGGGAGTGAGTATGTGAATGGTTGTATGGGTCTGTGAGTGGGTGTCTGAGTGATGTAAGGGTATGTATGTGGGTCTGTGAGTGTGTGACATGGTGTGTGAGTGCCTCTGTGGGTCTGTGAGTGGTTCTATGGGTCTCTGAGTGTGTGTGTGAGTGGCCGAATGAGTGTGTAAGTGGGTATGTGTGTGTTTCTTTGGGTCTTTGAGTGGATGTGTGAGTGGCTGTGTGAGTGTGTGAGTGGCTGTATGGGTATGTGAGTTGATATGTGAGGGTTTATGTGGGTATGTAAATGGGTGTTTGAGTGTGTGATTAGGTGTGTGAGTGTGTGTGTGACTGGGTATGTGAGTGGTTTTCTGGGTCTATGAGTGGATGTGTGAGGAGTTGTACAGGTTTGTGAGTGGGTGCATGGGTGTGAAAAGGGGTGTGAGTGGTTGTATGAGTAGATATGTGAATAGTGCTCTGGTTCTCTGGGTGTATAAGTGGCTGTATGGATGTGTGAGTGTTGTGTTGGTGTGTAACTGGGTGTATGAATGGATCTGTGAGTGGGTGTATTTTTTAAAATTGGGATATGGATCCGCAGCTCTGTCTTGATTCACACAGGGGGCCGTGCTGAGCACCACAGTGGATCCGCTGATCCTCGCGTGCTAAAAAACCCATTGTTGGTTAAGTTCTAGCCCATGAGGGGTCCCTCACAGACCCTTTCATCAACTGACACTCCCTCAGGGCATAGTCATTGCCAGGCCTGCTGCCAGCATGTTGGGGAGGTGGTGCTGCACCAAAACAATGCGTGCCGCCACCTCCTCCTCGCTAACGATGGATTGGGGCTGCACCCTTTCCCTTCTGCAACACCCGCATGGGGTGCATGTGTCGTCAGTGCTGCCTGCTTCTGCCATTGGGACTGGAGGGAGAAGGAGTGGGAGTGGGACTATAACAGGAGTCAGGAGAAACTTGAGAAACAGGAGAAGGACAGACAGAGTATAGGCCAGGAAAGGATTAAACAAACACAAAGTACCAAAAAGTCACCATAACATAAAATAACACAAAAATAAATACAGGGAAAATTAAACAATAACGAAATAAGTACAAAAAAGTTGGGATTCTGGATCGGAAATAGCAGATGGGGTTGGATTGGCATGGATTATAGCCAGCAAGGAAAGAGGAACAGAAGCAGACAAAACAAACTGGCTCCGCCCATGCGCCCCTTGTGGTGGCGTTTGCACTGTTTTTTCACCACTGGCCTGAAAAAGCAGCGCGAATGGCCAGACAAGCATGCTTCCACCAGTTGCGGAGTTACGCAGAATCTCATGCGGTTGTTTTGTAACTCCAAATAAATCAGTGGAGTAAAACTCTGTGAGTTCTGCACAGGCCTACACATCATATTTTTCCACTGAAAACTGGCCCCTTTTTTCAATGTGCCTAGCTGTGAATTTTGCGTACTAGCTCCACCGGCGCATAGGGAATCCTAGCAAACCCGTGCATTTATGAAACCTAGACACTTAGGAGAATCCAGAGTGGAGTGATTTTTGTGGCTTTCACCAGGTTTTCCTACTCAGACACCCTTGCAAACCTGAAACTTTGCCTCATATAGCCATTTTCCTTACATTTCTGTTGCGTAAACTTCTGGAATCAGCAGGAATCTACAAAATTCCTTCCATCAAGCATTTTCCCACTTATCCCAATAAAAATGCTGCCCCGCCGTGGCTGGGTCTTGTGCCAGTGACATGAATAGATCAAACCAAGCTCAATGAGTGTCCCTTTGTGAGTACTCCCATTGATGTTAGTTTGATCCGTTCCTGTCATGGACACTAGGCCCAGTCAAACAAGTGGGACAGCATTTTCATTGGGACAAGTGGGGAAATGCTAGGTGGTAGGAATTTTGTGGATTCTTTCTGATTCTGGAAGAATACATCACAGAAATGCAAAGAAATGTGCTATTTTAGTCAACATATGAGGTTTGCAGGGTATTGTGGGTTAGAAAGCTTTGTGGAATTGATGACAGGCACACTACCCTGTGCTCCTTTGGGTGTCTTAGCTTTCAGAAATGCCTGGGTTTGGTAGGTTTTCCTGGGTGGCTGCTGAACCCAGGCCCAAAAAGTGCAGCTACCCCTTTTGTTGATGTTGCCACATTGCATCTTGGAAGCCGCCCTATTGCCACACACACAGGTGAGGTACCATTTGTAGCAGGACATATGTGGGAACTCTGGATGGCAGACATTGTGAGGCTCCTAGCTGATTTCAGTACTTTGAGAGACCCTCGAGACCCACCCTAGAGTCTCCCTTGTGTCTAGTTTACGAAAATATCTAGAGTTGGTAGATTTTCCCTAAAGACAATGTACACCCTGGAAGAGAAAGAAAGAAAAAACACACATTACTTCACAACCATCTACTCCTCAAGTACACACACATACTGGTTGGATTTGGCTCAAGGGTGAGTGAAAAGTTCAAAATGGAAATTTTATTTACAAAACATTTCACTAAAATGAAATTCACTGTTAATAATTGAAAGTTCAGAATACTGAACCAATGACTCACAGCTCGTAACCTTTCATGCGTGACACATACAAAACCATTCACATCGCCAGCCGTGGACCCAGCACATCACAACACTCGCTCCAACAAACAGCACCATTCAAGGTCCCATCACTTTCATATGCCCACATGACTGACACAGCAATCACATCGCCTGGCAGCTGACAGAGTGTGTGGACTCATGGTTGGCTGGCAAAGTGTGTGGAGTGACCAGCAGTAAGTCACTACACACACTGCCAAGCAAATTCCAGGTCACACACACTGCCAGCTGGAGGTCAACCACACACACCACCACCGCACACTCCACCATCCAGATACCAGTTCAGACACAACATTCACACCACCTGAAAGCTGGTGGAATGTGTGGACTGGCATTTTGGTGGCATTGTATGTGTGAGTAGTGACTTGCTGCTGGTCACAACACAAACACACACACACACACTGGCAGCAAAGTGCCAGTCCACATTCACTGTCAGTCACACACACCGTCAGCCAAGCATCAGTGCACACACTGCTGGTCAAGCACTAGCCCACGCACACTGCCAGCCAAGCACCAGTCCATGCTCACTGCCAGCCAAGTGCCAGTCTACACAAACCACCAGCCAAGCACCAGTCTACACACACTGCCAGCCAAGTGCCAGTCCACACACACCCCCAGCCAAGTGCCAGTCCACACACAAAGTCAGCCAAGTGCCAATCTGCACACACTGCCAGCCAAGCGCTAGTCCCCACTAAAAGCTAAGGGCATGTCCACACACACCGCCAACCAAGCACCATTCTACACACACCTCCCAATCCTTGAGTTGTGTGTCGTATGATTTAAAACATGCAGGCACACATAGCCCAGGATTAGAAGGACACTCGGGCAGTACATCAAACACTCCTTTCTCACGCCTCTTTGACACGTACTCTACATCTCCAACAACATGCAATGTACTGCTGAAAAATCTAATGTGTATAGAACAATTTATGTCAAAATCTCTCAAATGCGGATAACCAAATCAAATCGTTATAATGAAACTGCATTTAATGAGTGCCACATGCTGTGACCTCGAATTTGTCCAAAGTGCTTAAAAAACATGCTCTGTGCCACAAACCCCACATCAAAATCATGCACAAAACATGCCTAATCGTAGAACCTGTGACTGAAACTAAAACATGTAGGGGTATATTCACAAGAATGTGTGATAACTACCGCAAGAGTAGCGTAACGCAACTTTCAATATCGCAGCCTATCTCGGGAAAATAACCCCGTGTCAACGTGGAATTCACAACACAGCAGTAGCATGCGATAGTTGTCCGACACTGCGGCCAATGCTCGCGACACAACCAACCCGACCGAGATAAAAACACAAAACACAACGCGAAAAAAGCTGCGATGGGCCAAAGAGCGATAAGAAAACAGTGACAACCAGCGCGAGGGCAGCAATACGCATGCGCAATGCGGGAAAAAGCACAAGAACAGTATACGGAAAATGCCACAGAACAAAATACATCAACAGCGGAGTACCACAGATGCACCGTGGCCAACTGCAGAGGACAACATGCACACCACAACATCCACGCACCATGGAAGAACAGAACCCACTGGCACACCACTTGAAAGAGACCAGTGGCAGACAAATCAGAGCTACAGGAGCGACACACCCACCTTGCAGCATACACACATAAGCAGAAGTGCACCCGGACAGTGACAACATCCCGGTACAAACAGCAACACCTCCACAACTGAACACAGGACACAACTGGTTCGGAAAATGTGCACAACATGGCAAATCACATCTGAAACCCCAGGGACATGTAACATGACAATGTATAATTCCAACCTGTGACCTGCAAACATGTTTTATTCACACATGCAGTGCACTTGGACATCTACTACTGTCCCATGAATGCCACGGAGGGTCACAATGTGACGTGCTCATGAGAAGTAAGTGTCAATGATGGAGTCGCTACGGGCCATTCCTGCCGCAGCTGCAGTGGTATGTGGGCCACCTGCCCCATCACCACCATCATCGTCCGGTACCTCTGGAACTGGGATCCATGGGGCCCTGGTGCGAACACAGATGTTGTGCAACACACAACATGCAACGATCATCTTGCACACGACGTCCGGGCTGTACAGGAGCTTCCTACCAGTGCCGTCCAGGCACCTGAAACGTGACTTCAACACGTCAAATGTGCGTTCAACGATGCTCCTGGTGCCTATGTGGGCCGCATTGTACTGCCTCTGGGCGGGTGTGTTCGGGTTTCGGAGGAGTGTCATCATCCAAGGGCAGAGTGCATATCCTTGATCACCTGGGACAGTGCAGGGAGAAAAGAGTCAATACTTGGTTCGGCAGGATGTGATGGCAGGCCCACCAATTCAGTGACGCCTGTGCTGGCTGTGTGGGGGGTGAGTGTAAGCCAGCCCTCAGGGAGTAGCATGTGCTGGCAACTACACCAACAGTCATCAGGCACACAGACATGCAATGTCTGAACTACAAGGGGGGATGACTTGAGTCACACAGGGCTAGTCGCCCCGGATGCAAGGCGGCCAACACGGGCCCACCACCATGGGACGCTGACCTGCGGGAGACCGGGGTAGGGTCATGGGGGCAGAGCAGTGCCTCACATGTGTCATGGCCACATTCCGCATCTCCACACGTTCAGCTGTTGTGTGGCTGTGGTGCCATGTGGAGTCTGTATTGGGTGCAGGGGTAGCCCAGGATGACCATGGAGTGGTGTAGTCTTGTCTGGTAGGGGGTCGTGTAGTTTAACATGTCGGATGTGGTTAGGTCACGTGTGCATCCCCACAGTTGTGCCTTGTGCGTTGGTGGCTGTGGGATGTGTGGTGTGTTGAGTTGGTACTTACCAACGAGCAGTCCCGTTCCATATGTGCCATCCTGGAAGCGCTGGTTGATGATGGACTGTCGAAAGATGAAGGAATCATGCACACTGCCTGGGTAGTTGGCGACGACATTGGTGAACATTCCCCGGTGGTCCACTATTGCCTGCACATTGATGGAATGCGTGCGCTTCCTGTTGCGGTAGTGGTGTGCAGTATCCGCAGGGGGCACAAGTGGGACATGTGTGCAGTCGATTGCCCCCAACACGGCCGGGAATCCGGCTATGGCGTAGAAGCCTTGCTTAGTCTGCAGCTGTTCCTGCGCAGTGTTGGGGAAGTGAAGGTACTGGGGTATGAAGCTGAGGATGGCATCCAGGACGGGTGTGATGAACTTTGATAGGGCTGGCTGTGAGACCCCTCCGACTCTGGCAATTGTTGGTTGGAAGGTCCCAGAGGCCAGCAGGTGCAGCACTGCCAGCAGCTTTGTCTGCGGAGGGATGTTTGTTCTCCGCTGTGTTGGGACCGTCAGCCTGTGGGCGATGTGGGTCAGGATGCGGAGGATGGTTGTCCTTTTGAGCCTGTAGTGGGCAATGACTTCCGCGGGCGTTAGGTCTGTGAGAGTGGTGCGTTTTTGGTAGGTCCGCTGTCTTACTTTACGCTGCCTCTGTGGTGGTCCGGGGGAGCGGGTCCGGGTCCTGGGGGGGTGGCGGTCCAGGGGGTGGTGGCGGGGGGTGTTGTGGCCCTGTTGGGGCTCCGAGCTGCATGTAGAGTAGCTCCATGGCGTCGTTTGTTCTTCGGGTATGGCTGTGTGCGGGACTCCGTTGCCTACTGCAGGTGGACGTCCTTCTTTACACCTGCTTGAGGCAGGTGTTAAATACCTGCAGCTACCGCACCTCATCGCCTGTTTTGTGTTCTTATCGCCGATGTGGCTGGTCGTTGTGAATGTTGAGGTGTGATGTTGTCTCGACTTTTCACACGGGAACGCCCACTCTGCATCTCATTAGCGATATTTGTGTGGGTCCTCTGTGGCAATATTTTTTGTGGCTGCTATCGCGGGTAAACTGGTGCTGTGGGCTGTTTACACTGGCTTGTGAATGGGGGGGGTAAATTTATCACGACTTTGTCTGCGATGAAGTGCCGTTAATTCGGCGATAGCTCCTTGTGAATATGCCCCTTAAACTCCTAACCTAAAAACTACTCTGAGAATTGTGCAAAAAACCATACTCTGTGTCACAGTTATCCCTGACAAAGGGCAGTTTGCCTTAAATGCATTGGGACTGTACTATCTACGTTGATTTATTAGGAATGATGAACCACCAGCTGCTGTTGAGAAAAGCCTGGTTTGACATCTTTGTGAACTTGAGGATTAAAATGGAGTTTAAAAATTATGGATTAAAAAAGAAGAAACACTGAAATTGGATTAAGACTGTTGACCGTTTAATCTTTCAATTTAGCCACATCCTCCACCACTCCAACTCTAGGAACACTTTCCTGCTCAACTTCAACAAGGCTGCCTATTACAGACTGCTGAAACTGAATAAAAGTCATATTTGAATTTGGAAAACAGTCCTTGAATACAGCAAAAGCATTGACGGTTGCCAATAAAACAAATAAACAGCTAACTTCCTATACCAAACGTATGACTTACGAACAGCACTGTATGGCTTTAACCTCTGATCTATTCTATCTACACCACACACATGCTTTCATGGGAACATGGCGGCTGTGTGTTGATGCAGCCGGGGGCGCTAGCGGGGGAAATGGAGACGCAGTCGGTTATGCTCCTGATGATTTAACCTACTGGAGAAGCGAGGCTGATTATCCGGGATGAATTTTCCTCTTGGCTCGGCCAAATCTTGGGACGCGGAGCAGGTTGGCTCCGAGGTGCAGAGCTGTGAGATCCCTGGGTCGCGGTGGAGAGAGGCGGCCAGGGAACTGCGGTGCTGCAGGGCTGGAGTAAGATCCGGTGGAAGCAGCAGCATAGGTCAGGCTGCAGGACGAAGCTCCCCACGGATCCTGGAGGCAGAGAGCAGCAACCGGTCTTCCTCATTAGGGGACATGAGGTGGGGAGAGAGGGGAGAGCGGAGAAACGATAATGGTTAAAAGCAGGTAAGGAGTTTGCAGTTCCTGCTTATTGAGAAAGGTGCCTCAGTGGATGGTAAGGCCGGGGAAAGGCCTTCAAGATCAACATTGCGAACAAGAAATATCGGGGGTGGTAAGGTGGGACAGGTACCTGTCTCTCCCTCTGTGACTTCTTTGAGTATTCTACAGGAAGTAAAGGACACAAGCAAAGGAATCCGGGGTCGCCACAGTAGGGGTGTAGGAAGGGTGACTGGTGCTTTGCAAAACAGGAAAACCGGTAAATCCCCATTAATAAACACAGGGGAAAGAAGTAAAAAGCCAATAACCCAGTCAATAAAAATAACACCTTCGTTTAAATCGTTTTTTCGTGTTTTACCTAGCCTGCAGAGAGGTGGAAGTAATCTCTGCTAAGAGTCCCAGAATGGAGGAACACAGTGTGGCTGTGAGTGCTATTGAGAGCAGTACGACTGGAGTTTCTCCTCAATTATTGAGGAATGAGGACTAAACCAGTCCTGGAAGAGTTTGAATGAACACAGTTATAGTCCCCATTAGTAACAGGTTTGAAGCTTTAGCAGTAGCTGAACCACCGGAGGAGGCAGAGGATCTTCATATAAGGAGCAACAAAAATACGTGAAAGTGGAGTGGGCTCCCAGGGAAATGCAGAAGATTTACTGGCGAGTATTCTACTGGGACTAAAGAATGAAATTAAGAGTTGCTTTGAAGTTTTGGAGGCCAACCAGGTCGGTATACAAGCTTCATGCTCCGAGTTAGCACAGAAATTGGATGAGGTCGCTACCCGCACCAAGGCCTTGGAAGATGAAGTCGGATCGATTAAACAAGATGTGACAAAAAATGTCACTGAGATTTCTAAGCTGGTTAAACAAAACCAAGTGTTAAGGGACGACGTCGAGAGATTGGAGAATCATTCCCAAAGGAATAACTTAAGATTCTTAAATATTCCAGAGGCAGAGGAAGGTACGGATATGAAGGCCTTTATAATCAGCATACTCAGAAATACCATCCTTAAGGATAATAAGGATATTCATTTTGAACAAGAGATTCATAGAGCGCACAGGGAGCCTTTTTGGCACAATCCCCAAAGGACCAAACCGAGGAAGATCCTGGTGAATTTCCTCTCGTATACAGTTAAGGAGGCAATTCTCAGTGGGGCCTTAAGAGATGGCCCATATCCAGTCAAGAGGTTCTCTATTACAATAAGATCCGACATTTCCAAAGCCACAGAACAGAGGCAATGGGAGTTGGGTAACAGGATGGAGGATCTGCGGAAGCTGGGGGCCAAGGTGCAACTAAAATTCCCTGCGACGCTTCGCACAATGTGGGATAATAAAATGTATAACCACCTCACTGTCGAGGATGTCGATGCATTAATAGATTTAATAAAAAAGAAGAAGGAAACCACTAAACAATAAGCAGATGATTATAGAACTCTTGAGTCGGGAGATTAGATAAGGGAACTGAGATGCGCTGAAGCACGCAAATCCTCAAAAAAAAGTTACCCTCATATTTAATATTCCCCCAATAGGCAGCGCATAAGGCATAATTATGCCTACTAAGATAGGGAGGGTTCCCCAGGGAGGGGTAAGCTGGGAGGGAATGGGTGGCGGGTTGGTGATTGTGCACGGTTGGGGAGCAGAGGGGTAAAAAAAAATTAAAAGTTCTCAGTATCACCTAACCAGGAATGTTTATATGAATTTAATTTGAAACAGGGGGTGGGAACTAGAGAAGGGGGATGATGTCTAAACCTCGTAAAGATATAGATATCCTTACTTGGAATGTGAATGGTCTGAGGTCTCATGCCAGGCAGAGAGTGGTGCTGAGATACTTGGAAGAGAGCCATGCTCATATTATGGTCTTGTAGGAGACGCATTTGGTGGCAAGTGAGAGTAAGGAACTATTCCATAGGTATGGATGGGTCCCGAGTTTTTTAGTTTCTGATCAAGAGCAAGGCTGTAAGGGGGTAGCGATCCTCATAAGAAGAAGGGTTCTGGAGTGCAGGTTAAGTATTCTAGAACGGATAGTTCCGGGAGATGGGTTTTAGCTGGAATGGAAGTTTTCTGATTACCAGGGGCACACAGCAGGGTTGTCCCATTTCCCCATTGTTGTTTGATATTTATTTTGAACCATTTGCTCAGCTATTGGGGCAAGATGCCAAGGTTACCCCCTTTAGTTCAGGCGCTTACAAAAATAAAATTGCATTGTATGCGGATGACCTCGCAATTTATACTTCGGACCCGGTTCTAACTATTCCCAGGGTGGACGTTCTGGTGAAAGAATTGGGGGCAATATCTGGGTATTTGGTAAATAACCCGAAGTCTGGGGTAAAGTGTTGCAATGTCCAAAACTGGAGGGGGGAAGTACAGAATGAGCTTAAGTATCTAGGAATAAGGATAATAAAACCATTAGAGGAAATACCTCAGTACAATTTGGAGAGGGTAGGAAAGGAGGTTGATGCATCACTAGCTAGATGGAAGAACCTGCCTTTGACCATATATGGCAGAGTGAATATAATTAAAATGGTGATACTACCAAATTGACATACCTTTTTAACTGCATCCCTTTGACGTTCACAAAGTCTGTAATTGATAAGATACAGGGGAAGCTAGTCAGTTTTGTTTGGGCATCAAAAGGAGCCCGGCTGGCCTGATAGAAACTGAGGCGTAAGATTGAGAAAGGCGGATTGGCTCTTCCAGATCTAAAGTTATATTGTATGGCTTTTCAGTTTAAAAACTGTAGAGTCTTGTTAGGTAAACCAGGGTCTCTAATATGGGGAGGTTTGCTGGAAGAAATGGTAAGGGAGTGGGGCTCTAAAGATTTTTTGTATAAGTTTGGGACGAGAAAGTTTTTCAAAAAGGTTAGGTTGAAGATTTAAATGGCAGCACTTACTCTCTGGCTGGGAGTAAGAAAGATTCTTGGAATGGGTTATTTTTTGGATTTCTCCCCAATTTGGGACTCACCAGGTACGCCTGAGTTTTACGAAGATGGGCTGAGTCTCCCATTGATTAGGGTGGGAACTGAAGTATGGGGTGATCTCCTGACAGTGCAGGGGGATGTTGCCTTGGGAAGTGTTGGTGGCAAAAACGGGTGTCTCCCTTTCAAGATTCAAGTATCTGCAGTTGTCATCTTGGGTGGCAGCTAATGCACAGGAGATCAACGGGATGTGGGAATTTGACTCAAAACTACAGTATGAGACCCCCAGGAAAAAATACGTTGCCGACTGGTATTGGACTTTGTTAGAAGTAGAAGATAGGAAGCTGAAGGCACCATACTTGATATGGGGAAGAGTTATTCAGATAACGGAGCCACAAACAATCTGGCAACTTTCTTTAAAATTACTCTACAGGGTGGTCAAACCCGCCAATCTGAAACAGAACCATTTTTTCACCATCAACAGGCTGTACTGGTCGCCTCAGAAGTTAGCTAAGTTCACACCAGACCGATTCCAAAATGCTGTAGATGTTGCTTTTTCCGAGCCGATGACCTACATATGTTTTTCGAGTGCCCAGAAATACAGGTGTATTGGCAGGAGGTTGAGAAAGTTGTTAATGAAAATTTCGGGACAAATATAATGCTGAGCTCAACATTGGTTTTGATGGGATTAGAGGACCGCCCCAGTCAGTCCCTATCGGCAGTCAGAAGGGCCCTCCTGTTTTATGTGATGCTCCCAGCCAGAAGAGAGATTTGTAAACGATGGACGAAACCCCTTCCCCCCAAGGGTTTTGATTGGCTTCAGGCAATGAGAACCATATGTAAAATGGACACTGGTGTTGGGGGGTGGGTCTCGCAGTGGGATATGGGCCGATTTGCAAAGATGGAGTGGAACAGCAATGTCTTAGGAGGCGTCCTATGATTACACCTGCGTGAAACAAGTAACCAGGAAACTGGTAGGACTGGATCAGCAGGGCAGAGTTATAATGCAATAGGCCTGAGGTCGGAATAGGTTGTATACTAAGGCCTGGTTTTGCAGAGATTGGTGATATGAGGACAAAAAAAAAACACACACACATGCTAATTCTAGTCTAAATTGCACACAAATTTGCGCACTTCAGCAACTTGACTCAAAACAGTCACAGGTTAGGTACTTTCATCATGAATGGTTGTCAGCATGTGGATATTTCTCCTTTTTGAAAATTTCACAGCTAAAAGTTCATCACTATACAAGGCGGTGCACTGTCCCCATTGAAGTTTTTTACATACAATCTCTTTAGGGTAACCTTTACAGTTAGAGCGGATTGTACCACATGCAACAGTGTCTACTTTGAACAATTCCTTGAACAATTGCACACCAGTGTAGAAGTTATCCACGTATAAATGGTGATCTTTGTTAAATAGTCCTCCGCTAAGTTCCCACGCAATTTTCTCACTGACTCCAAAAGTGGACAGACAACCAGGGGGGTCAATAGAAGAATCCCTACCAGTGTACATCCTGAAATTATAGACATATCCAGAACTACTCTCAGACAGTATATTCATCTTAATTCCATAACGTGCCCTCTTGCTAGGAATGTACTGCCTAAAAAACAAACAACCCTTGAACAGAACCAAAGACTCATCCACAGCTATTTCTTTCCCTGGAACATAGATCTCTGAAAAGCGATTGACAAAATGATCAAGAACAAGCCGAATCTTGAAGAGACAGTCAGAATCAGGGTGATCCTGTGGCAATGCTGTAGCATTATCAACAAAATGCAGCATCCGAAGTAGAAGCAAATATCGATCACAACTTATGGTTGCAGGAAATATAGCAGTTGCCATCAATGGACTAGCAGACCAATATGAAGACAGCAATGGCTTCCTTATAAATCCCATCAACAAAGTTAAACCCCAGAACTTATTCAGCTCATCCAGATTTATGGGAGTACACAGGATAGCTCTAGAGTGGGGCTTACGTCTGGCACTGTGTCCCTCAAAACTTCAGCATACAAATTAGTCTGGTCAACAATCTCATCCAAAACTACATTTTCCTTATACAGCTTGAAGAAATTTATAGGTATAAAAATTTCAATATTGACTCTACACCCTGCAACACCACTAAATGCAAGCAACACAGACTGCAAAATGTTTGGGGCAACCAAGAGTTCAGCACTTCTAATGGGAAGCCTTTCAGCCCCAGTCTGCAATCCAGATTCCTTGTGCTGCTTTATTGGCATATTAGTGTCTCCTCTAAAAGAGGCACTTCCACTGCACTGATAGTGACCTCATCATCAGATGAGTCCTCTTGGACAGGAAATTCTCTGCCAGAATATCGGACTTTGTCCTCTGCCTCAGATGCAGAGTCTGTCTCAGAACAATGGTCAGAGGAAGATTCAAAAGCAAACCAGCAACCTGCTGAGTGGTCAACCTATGTTTAGTCATAATCCTTGTTAATAAAAGTAACACAACAAATAAGTCAACAATAACCAACACTGCGTAAAATAAGAAATAAACAAACTGTCACTTTATGAACTACTGGAATATAGTAATCTAGAAGCAAAAGTCAATCAATACAAGCACACAAAGACCTATATACTCAGAAACGATACCACTCACTTGCCAGAGACAGCAAGACTGAGGATCAACTGCACCTATTCTGCACAGACACATCAAGCACTAAAGAAGTCCCATTGAAAGGCAAAAAATACACATTACACATATCACAAGGCAGTATAGAACGTGCACAAATCAATATGTTACTTTGAAAGGCAATCACACAAAAAGCTAAAGATTCAAACATTAGTACAGCAGCCAAAACAAATTATACGATAGGCCAAGAATGCACATTAGATTAAAAGATTACGAAATGAGTTACTTACCATCCATAACTCCAGAAACTACAGATCTGCCAAACCTGCACCCGCAAACAGGGTTCACCACCAAGACAAAAGAAACAAATGACTCTACATTAAAAAAAAGATAATTAAATACAAATAAAAATTATAAAATATCAACCAAAAGAAACTGATATTCCCTCAAACGAAGATGTGACAAAGGCAAAAATGACATCACCGGATGGAAGCAAACCTTACCCCAGAAGAAGATCCCCCACTGAATACCTAACCTTATTCCCAGGTGACTCAAGTGTTACCACCCACCCTGAGGCCCAATCCACTCAATCAATTAATCAATTCTCTTTATTCAGATATAATAATATTCCTAAAAGTATCACAATAACAGTACAAAATACATTTGAAATACATTTCCTTCTGTTTCATTATTAAACGCTCACAAAGATTAAAAGAATAGAATTCTTAATATAAAACTCATATATAGTGCTGATTCGAAAATGACGAGAAAATCTCAAGTTACAGTACAACACAATTCATAAACCATTCTCTTAAAATAGTGCTTCCATAGATAAAAAAGCATAAACAAAAATAATAAAAGATACACTAAAAACGGTACCCTCTACATGTTAATAAGCTCTTCCTTAAAATCTTGAAATACAACTCTAAAGTCAGATCAATAACATCTTATTTCATAATGCAATAAAAGTTCATTGCCCACTCTCATATGTTAACACTTCCAAATATGAGAGGAATTTCCGTCTAGAGATGGCAGATGCAATAAAAGTAGAGACCAAATAGCAAATATCCAGGCTATCTGATGCCCGTATGTACTTAAAAGCTTCCTGGTAGTGGATATACCTTCCAACTTTAAATAAAGGTCTTAAAAATGTATTTCCTAAATTGTTATAAAATGTACAAAACAAGATAAAGTGCATAGTGGATTGATTTGATGTGCCATCACATGAACATTTGGGAAGCGTCTGTGACCAAGCCTTCATTCTTGGGAAGGCAACCCTGAAATGAAAAGTGCCCAAATGTAGTCTAGTCAGATAAATTCTATGTTGCACATTTCGTACCATTAATAAATAGTTTGTTATTCCTTCTTGCATTGGGACTGAGAGGTAGCTACGAACTGTATTCTTACTGCTCTCTTGGTTGTCCCTTTCTACCTCTTTTCTTCCCATTAATATAGTTTTTATTTTCTTCTTACTGTAACACAAGATACTGCAAGGATCCTCAACACTGATGTTCACTTCCACTGTTTTCAAAAGGCTGTCAATATAAGTCAATCATGTGATCCTTTTTCCAAACTCCAGTGCTAGACAATCTGTTATAATAGCTTTAGTGAATTTTGTACCTACTTTACCCCATAGGCTATGCCAGGACAAAACAGGACTTATCTGAATGGCATCATCTAAGAAAGATAATGTCAATTCCATATGTACAATATAGGACGAGCTAGACTGTGGAACCACCAAAAATCTATAAAAAAGGTTCTCTTGGGTCTGTATGGGCCCCCTATTTGCCCATCCCCACAGCGGGCCCCATAGCTGACACTTGGTAGACATTTGTGTTTATATAAAACAGTAATTCTCCGATTGGTGTATTGCCTCTTTTGGCCAAGAATCTAAGAAGGGCTGTTTGCACTTGTGCTCCCCATCTTCCATCACTGGTGAATTGCATTCCGAGATACGAAAAATGTTTGGTTTCAGCGAGGCCTTCTTCCTTAATATGGTGAGACCTCTTTTTAGCCATCCCCTTTCTACACACCATGGTAAATGTTTTGTCTAAATTAATTTTCATGTCTTCATCTTCTATGTAGGTGCAAAAGAATCTATCAAAAGCTGGAGCCCATTTGCGATTCTGGAGATCAGAACGACAGCATCGGTATAAAGTAAAATTGGAATTGGGCGCTATTTTACCCTCGGTGCATCAGCGAGAATCACCACAGGAAACCTTAAAGCGGGAGGTACATTCCGCTTTTGTTCCGTAGCATACTCGGGTATTCAATCGAGCATATAGTTGTGGGAGGAAAGTAATAATCCCGTTTGGTGCGCCCAGCTCTATCAGGGCTTTTCAGAGCTTAGCGTGGTTCACCAGGTCATACGCACTGCTTAGATCTGCGAATCAGTTTATTTACTAATAAGAAGATGTAGGTTAGAACATTGCTCCAGCGTACCAACATCCCCCCTGAACCCATATTGTGTATCTGTAAGGATATGTTTTTCTTCTACCCATGTTTCTAACCTCTCCAAAAGAATTCTGCCCATTAATTTGGCAGTGGAGTCCAGGAGGGATATTGGTTGGTAACATCTAGGACCCATGCCCATCTCACTTTTAAAAGATTGGGACGATGATGCTTTCAGTTCAGGTGGCTGGAAGAAATCCACTAACTACAGCATTGCAAACTTTTGTTAGAAGTGGGGCCCATAAAGTAGCATGTGCCTTGAAGATATCTATTGGCACACCATTGAGGCCTGGGGCTTTTGAAATAGTTGATTCATTTTAGGGCCTTATTTACTTCATCTTAGGTGCTAAACGGTAGGTATACAGCATTGTCTCCTAGTACTACTGAGGAAGAGAGATTCATAGCAAGGTCTTCAGGGCTAAGCTTCGCTCTGAAATGATTTATCCAGTCCTCTTGTAATACCAAAGCTTCCACCCTAGGGACCCCTGCACCTTTCAGAAAATATAGATTAATAGTTGTCCAGAAGATGGTATTATCATTAGTGTCAGCCGCCTGTATTAAATTAGCTCAGACCTTTTCTTGCATCTCCCTTTTCCTATTAGCCAGGGCTTTAAGCTCTTCTCAGCATAGTAATTCTCTCCATTTCCCTTGGTTTCTCCTGTAGGGCTTTCCACAAGTTCGTATTTGCCAGAGTACAAATATGACCAAACCATCTCTTCCCCTTTTTTCCTAAGTTTCTATTTCTGGATCTCAACATGCCTGCTATTTTTGTATTATCTTACAGAAGTAGCCCATAATAGAAAGTTCCAATCAATACATTTGTTAAAATCATTGCAATTTTTTTCTATAACCTTTCCTAGAATAACATTATTAATTACATTGTGCCCTGAGTTTCTATGTTATCCATAAGTTGCGGTCCATTGGAACAAGAAGTTTTAATTTTAAAAATGGCCGTCAAAGGGAAATGGTCGCTAAAATGACTCAGGTAACCTCAAACGATTTCACAAAATTCTCCCCATTTTCAGAAACTAAGATATGATCAATGGTGGAGCAATAGCCGTTCCCTTGAAAAGTGGGTATGAGAGGCATCGCTATCTTAGGTGAATATTCTAAAATCTCCAGATTGTATTTGACGATTATATCATTTATTGCTTCCCCATGCATATTATGTGAAAAATGTGGCAACACCTCCTCATTATTTTTAAAATAGCCACAGATTCTGGACTCCAGTCTATCACTTTTACCTATATTAAAATCCCCAACCTAGATTAAAATATAGTCACCTTTAATGTTACTCGTGAAAAGTTGCAACTCCTTATCATGATCAATCATGACTCTAAATTTGGTATTATCAAAAATATTATCATAATGGTTAACCAGGACAATATTAAATTGATCATTGGTCTGCAGGAAAAAAAAGGTTGAAAATAAGGAGAATTAGTGTAAAAACGTTTTGATTTCAACGAGACAGTTGTAGATATTAGGAGGGCAAGCCACCCACCCTTTGCCCACCACATCTCTGACAGAGTGGCCGAAAGTCAAAAAAGAGGAACATCCTTCCACATAAAAATCCTCCACTGCCCATATTTCTTGTAAGCAGATTAAATGTGATGTCTTAATTATATCTAGCCATTCTGGGTTCCCAAATTTATTATTTATCCCCTCAATATTCCAGGATTTAACTATAATATTGATGTTATCAATATTGATGTTGGGTAGTGCCCCACTGTCCATCATATTATCAGCGTTATTGTCAGGTAGTACCCCACTATCCATTATGTAATCGACATTATTGTTAGACAATACCCCACTATCCATCATTACTTGATCCTGATCTGCATGTTGCATATCCATTGTGATGATCTCATCAGATTCAACCAAGTTTTGATTAGGCTTGGGTGGAGTTCGCTGTGTTCCGCGTAAGTGAAATCAAAACTCCGACAAGCTACACTGAGTGCCACGAGCAGAAGAGTGCATTACCTTGAGCCTTTCGCACTGATTTTTAGCACCGGTTGTTAGTCCCTTGCTCTTAAAATCAGTGCAAACGGCATCACACACAGTGCAAGAGGGTGCAGACCCTTTCTGCCCCTCGAGTAGAAGTTCTACAAGCGGCAGCTTCCTCAATGTGAACGGAAGGTTTGTCAACCCGAGCGATAGCGACCATCCATGACCGCCCACATTGAGGAATCTTGTTGAGAAGCGGTTTAGCGGTGGATTTTACATGCTCACTCATGCTTGCCAACCTATTGTTGGCAAGCGCAAGCAAGGGAAAAACTCTGCAAGCTCCCCGGAGCGTGAAAAACTCAGCCGAAAATGAAGCAGAGTTCACCGCCCAGGCCTACTTTTGATGTCAATCCTGTTCATCTCAGTTAGAAAAGGGAGCAAATCTATTTGAGGTTGGAACTGTAAAAAACATACAAGGTTTGGATATTAAATCATGTTGATGTATGTACTGTCTAGAGGGGGCTCCCAACTAGGTTGAACCTATCTGCATGTTAGGGAGCATATGGGGTCTAAAAATAAACCAAGTGGTTCAGCTGTAATACTCCCTCGTATGATCTCCTGATGATCATTCCTATGCTTTGGTTCCCAGAGGAGGGATTTAACCACCCTGGGGAAACAAAAGTTCACCACAACATAATCACCTTACCCAATCTTCATATAGGGTCCTGTCCAATCTATCCTTCTTACCATTATAACTTCTTGATATAGGAGGTTAGCATCCCCTGACTGTTTAGCCAACCAGTGGACCACCTTGTTTTTCAAGTCCCTCCATGATTCATTCACATGTGATGGTAATAATTGACATTTCTTAATACAATAACATACAAAGTAGCCTCTTGTGGGAGGTGCAAGATAGTATTAGCACAAGCTGCATTGTCCGGGGCAATTGTTCTCTCAGTGGGTAATAGAGGTAAGTGCTGAGTAACAAAACAAAGGGTATGAGGTGGTTGAGGATTATTAATAGTTGGACTAACCGCATTGGTAAAGACAGCCTCAGGTGTTTCTGGTCTCCTTAACTTAACAATGTTAAAAACTCTTTCACTGCTTTCTCCAAAGCAGCTATCCTTTCCTTTAATTCTTTCAGGTCCTTTGAGAGCTTTTCCTCCAAGTTTTCCATCTTTACATGTAAGTTCTTTGATGTCATTTCTGAAGGTTTCTTTGTGTTAGATATCTTATGCTTCCAACATGGTTTGGGAGTACCACTAATTCCACTGGGCCTAATAGCTGTTCCCCCCTTCTTGAGCCCACAAACCGGCCCAGCCGGTGGCTGTCGGCTTTTCTTTGCCAGGGGGGTGAGGTTAGCTCACCATTCAGGGATTCTTCAATGATGGAAGGAGGATCATAAGAGACACAGAGACCCTGAACAGGGACGTAAGCACTTTTAGTTATCTTTGACATGAAGACCCTGTGATTGGAAGAACAGTTTCTTCATTGACCTTTTCCATTGCACTATGCAAAGCAGACTTAGCTGCTGTCACTCTCTCCTCAGTGTTAATAATTTCCTTGTTCAGTACACCGATGGCATGGATAAGATAGTCAGTGATGTCATTTACTAGTTCAGTTGACTTTAGACCCTTCCCTTCATGTACTTGAGTAAGCTTGCGTTTTCCCATGACTATGTCACTTGCTATTCAGAAAATTAAATCTTAATAAAAAGTAAACAGGAAAACGTCTTACAGAATTCCGTAGATTATGCCTGAGGCCACAAAATTACAAAACTAAAGAGGGTGGCCCAGTCCAACCTCGTCTGGCAGTGGAGAGGAGCAGACGGGTTCGCTCTTGGCTGGGACTTTGCCCGGGCACCCCATGCGTGTCCTGCACTGCGGAACACCTCTGAAGAATTTATGGGGCTCCGGCGCCCACAATCACCATCGCAGCCTCTGGGCTGGGATTGCTTGGAGGTAAAGTCTCCCTCCCATCCAGTTGCAATCAAGGTCCTCGGCTGCAGCAGGCAGCAAACAACTTTAAACGATTGCCCCGTGCTGCGGGATGCCTCTGAAGAATTTATGGTGCTCCAATGCCTACAAACGCCGTCACACCCTCTGAGCCAGGAAGGCTGAGGGGTGTAGTCTCCCTCCCTCCAGTGGCAACCAAGTTCCTCGACTGCAGCAGGCAGAAAACAAGTGTATACGAGGGTCCCGCACTGTGGGACACCTCTGAAGAATTTATGTTGCTCCGGTGCCTACAATCACTGTTGCGGTCACTGGGCCAGGAATGCTGGGGGGTGTAGTCGCCCTTCGGCCAGCGGCAACCAAGGTCCTCGGCTGCAGCATGCAGCAAACAAGTGTATATGAGGGTCACGCGCTGTGTGATGCCTCTGAAAGATGTATGCCACTCCGGTGCCCACAATCTCCATCACGGCCTCTGGGCTGGGAATGCTGGGGGGTGTAGTTTCCCTCACCCCGGCGACAACCAAGGTCCTCGGCTGCAGCAGGCATAAAACAAGTGTATACGAGGGTTCCATGCTGTTTGATGCCTCTAAAGAATTTATGGTGCTCCGGCACCTACAATCACCATTGCGGCCTCTGGGCCAGGAATGCTGGTCAGTGAAGTCTCCCTCCCTCTAGTGACAGCCAAGATCCTCAGCTGCAGCAGACAGCAAACAAGTGTATATGAGGTTCCAGAGCTGCGGGACGCCTCTGAAGAATTTATGGTGCTCCAGCTTCTACAATCACAGTCGTGCCCTCCGTGCCCGGAATGCTGGGGTGTGAAGTCTCCCTCCCCCAGCAGCAACCAAGGCCCTCGGCTGCAGCAGGCAGCAAAGAAGTTAACAAGAGGGTCCCACGCTGCCAGACACGTCTGAAGAATTTATGGCTCTCCATCACCTACAATCACCATTGTGGCCTCTTGGCTGGGTATGCTGGCGGGTATAGTTTCCCTCCCCCAGTGGCAACCAAGGTCCTTGGCTGCAGCAGGCAGCAAAATGGTTTATACGAGGATCCAGCACTGTGGGACGCCTCTGAAGAATTAATGGCGCTACAGTGCCTACAATCACCGTCGTGCCCTCCAAGCCAGAAATGCTGGGGGGTATAGTCTCTCTCTCCCCAGCGACAACTAAGGTCCTCAGCTGCATCAGGCAGCAAACAAATGTATACGAGGGTCACACGCTGCGGGACACCTCTGAAGAATTTATGGCGCCCTAGCGCCTACAATCATTGTCTTAACCTCTGGCCAGGGAATGCTGGGAATCTAGACTCCCTCTAGCAGCGGCAACCAAGGTCCTTGCCTACAGCAGGTAGCAAACAAGTGTATACAAGGGTCCTCAATCCACCCAAAAAAGACCAAAAACCAAAATATTATTGGCCCCAAGGGAAAAGACCCTTGCCCTTGGGGTCACTCCACTTCCAAACATAATTCCCTGGTGTCTAGGGGGCTCCAGGCCACCCCTCTAAAGGGCAGACTGGCCTAAAACGTCTGATATGCCCTCTGGGGGAGGTGGAATATCAAAACAAAATTATCCTACTAAGGGAGTGACCCTCCAGACATAATCCCCGGTCTCTAGTTGGCTTCAGGGGGGAAGGAATAAAAAAATATATGGCCTCCAAGGGATGCAAGTCTTGCCTAAGGGGTATCTCCCCTTCCAAAAATTATTCCCTGTTGCCTAGTGGGTTTCCGTCCCCCCCCCCACAGAGGGCAGATCGGTCTAAAAATGGTCAATCTGCCCTCCGGGGGGGGTGCGGAATACAGAAAAAAACTGTCTCCCAAGGAGAGTGGCCCTTGCCCAAGGGGTTGTTACCCACTATTTCCTAAAAAATATATAATCCCTGGCATCCGGTGGGTGCAGATTGGCTGAACAAAATGGCCAAACTAGCCCCCCGGGGGCAAAACATGGATAAAATACATTTACCCCCAAGGGGTGTGACCCTTGCCCAAGGGGTTGCTTCCCGCAATTTCATAAAATAAAATCCCTGGCGTCTAGTGGTTTTCAACCAACCTGGGAGGGGGGCAAACAAAAACAGCCGAACTAGCCCCAGGCAGTAAGAAACATAGATAAAATGTATTTCCCCCAAAGGGAGCGATCCTTGCTCAGGAGGTCACTCCCCGCAAGTTCATAAAATAATATCCCTGGCCTCTTGTGGGTTTCGATGACCCCGGGGGCAGATCGGCTGTTAAAAAGACCGAAGTAGCCCATGGGGGAGGGGCTGAAACATAGATAGAATATATAGCCCCCAAGGGGAGCGACCCTTTCCCTGTTGCAGTGATTCTTCTCAGGAACAAAGCTAAGCTTGGGACCATAGAACATCATCAACAGAAGCAAAACCGATTATACAGCAAAGATCTCTGGGTTTACCAGCAGACCCCTGTACCTTAGCATACACAGATGGATGTTCTACATCTCAGATACAGCTGTGATCTTCTCTCAGAAAATATCTGTCTCTCTCTCTCTGTTTTACATTGTTGTGTGTACCTATATGACAAGGTTCACATATTCATAAACAACAGCTATATTTCCGTGTTATGTTTAAGTGCGAGTGCCTGGCCAGAAGAAAATAACAAGGGACATTATTGTTTGAACTTGTCTGCTGTTCATACTAAATCCCAGGAAAGAACAGAACAAGGAAACAACTGCAGGTTCTGTGTGAAAATATAATGTGGCACAGAAGCAAACGTGTTTATATAGTAACGTGCGCAAAGCTAACGCCGCCTATGGTGTGCACACTTAGGCTAAAATAGGGAAAACTATAATTGGCCTACATAGAACACATGACACCCTCCCCTTGGTCAGGAAGGAACCATGTAAAGGGATGACAGAAATTAGAAGATAAAAAAACTCAAAACAAGCACTAAGAATCAATCAATCTCATGGGCCAATAAATGACAATTTGGAAAAGAAAAAAATATCCAATTAATGCATGTCGGAGGAATCCAGTATGAAAGCAACCATAGTAGCGGCAAAGGACTCCATGATGTGTTCCACATTCACGTAGATAGACAAGTCAGCATTCCAGTTCATAATTTCCAATGAACAGACATGATCCTTAGCTCCAACAGATGCAGACACTGTCACTGTGCAACCTGTGTTGGCTTCAATGAAATTCTGATCCAGCAATCCCTGTGCAGATGCACAAGAACTCCTGTTAGCCATTTGCTCCAGACTCAGATTGTATAGAGATCTCAAACCCAAGGAAAAGTCCTGATAATGGGCCACTAAGGGACTCAACAGCAGTTCGAGATCCAAGGCAGAGGGAGTCTGTAGAGCCAGGCATATGCCTCGTAGCCATTGAAAGGGGCACCAGATGCAGTGAAATACAGGTTGCACGCAGGTGAAGTAAACACAGTGGAAGGTTAAACACCAATCCACATCCAACGCCTGTAGTAGAATCATGCAAAAGAGCTGAAGCATGCACTCATGGTAGTGCTGGATCAATGCCAGGTCCAGAGCCACAGCAGAAGGAACATCAGTAACAGGATGAGAATGCCGCAAACAAGGAGCAGCAATACTGGGAACCCACCTAACATGCTGGAAAAAATAGAGTGTATAAAAGCCATATTACTCAAAAGATAGTTTGGAAAGAAGTGACGAGGCCAGAGCCTACAAGTTAAAAAAAATATGCTACACCCACGGTATGAGAAGCATTAACTATTTAATGTATCATTTCCCCGATATGCAGGGGAAGATTTGTATTTAACAATGACTGTATTTCAACAGTAGTTCTAGCCACCTGCAATTCGAAGGTCTCGTGGGCAGATGTGAGAGCCACTTCTGGTTGAAACAATAATGTTTTGAGCCTACTTAGCTTGTTGAAATCTAGTTTCAAAGTCGGAATGGAAGACCACAACGAGCTATCTACCACTCCATGCAGAGGGGCAAACAGGACATTGCTGCAGCAAGTGACTAACTGGAATATGGACACAATATACGTGACTCTTGCCCCCATGCCATCTTGATTATTAAGCATGAGATAGCTTCCATTTGAAAGTACGGTAATGAAGGGAAGAATTGCGGGAACTGGAGTTCCTTTTAAATAACAAGCCAAATTAGGTGCCGAAACATTGCAGCTGCCATGGATTTTAACATTTTGGCAAACAAGTGAATGACTGGCAATGGAGTCACACTCCTCTCCCGTAAGAAGCATCTCTCTATCAGCATGGTCACAGTGATAGGTAAATTGCAAGGACCATAACTCATGAATGTAGCTGCTCCCAAGGGGTTCATATCTACCTATTGTAAAATGTAACCTGCAAGCTGTAAACTGAAACATTGATATGGGCAATGAGATAACCCTGTGTATTAACAATACCGCTGAAGGCATTTCGGCTACAGTGAATGGGATTTTTTCAAATTTTTCTAAATGTAGCATGGTATATGTTGTAACCTTAATAGCCATTAATTGTTGTTTGTGCATTAAATTAAAAGGCAAAAACAACACAGTACAGTTCAGTTAATGCCAAGGAACGCTTCCATTTTTGAGTGTTTGAAGCCTCCAACTAAACTGCATAATGGATCTGAGCTGATTTTGACCATGATACAATGTCGACATATCAGTTTGTACAATATCAATAACAGACGACACAATGCTTTTCAAATTATAAACATAATATGATAGCGTATTAATACTGTTTTCTACTACAGCAAGTACTTTATCCAAATTATCTTGATCAATTTGTCTCAAACGCATAGCAGCTTCAATCTGTGATAAATTCTATATTTCATTGTAGGCTGCATATAAAAATCTTTTCGGGCGCGGGGACGTGGGACCTATTAAAAAAATCAGATACATTCATGTCCTCGGATTGAAGAGACATATTTTGTTTCACTACAGACAGTATGGAATGTTCTAACCATTGCTGGCATAGTTTACCCACTGAATGGGTAGTACTAGTGATCAAATGGGTTGACTGTGAGTACTGTGGATCTGGTCAACTTGATTTGAAACTGGAGGTGGAATTGAGAAAACGAGCATGACAACCGTTAGTGTCTACTGGCCACAATAACCACCCACCAGGTGTGGCAAATGAATTAAATGTACCATTTTGTATCATACTATTTAACTGGTCTTCTGTATAATTAGTGTAATATTGCCAATTATCTAAATGGGCAAGTGAAGGAATTGTCGGGCATTCATTTCTTTAATTTTAGCCAATCCCAGACAAGTAGTTTGTTGGACCATTTCATTTAGAAAAATAATTTGTGTGGGAATCAGACAGGCTCAAAATAAAGTTTCTGTGCCCTGGACTTGCCAGGATCCTGTACCCCAAATTGATTTCAGGTCCATATTATGTTTCCAGTAATCATAACCCTTAAGGGCACAGTTGTTTGACAAATGAAGCTGCATTAATCAGCTTAGTCTGACTAAGAATATACTTTTTCCACTGGGTTGGAACCAATATAAAATAGTATAATGTTGGGTCTGAAAGGTCATTACTTGTGAAATATGTGTGTTTATCTATCTGTGTTTTTGTCCTCCCTGTGGTGGAGTTGGACAATGTTCCCACTGTGTATAATTATAATGGGGACGCTGTCCACTTGCTCTATGCAGAAAATGATGTTCATAGTGGTGGTAGCAGAACATCTCAGTGTAGTAATCGGAATTAAGATATAAATCTTCCCATTCAAATACAGTATAATATTGCAATTCAGAAAGCATCAAATTCACAGTATCAACAACCCAATCATCTGACTGTAACCCTGGTACTATTACATTACCAATAGAACCTTTGAACACATATGGAATCTGCAGGGTCTCCGTAGGACCATATATATCAAATGGAACTTAATCCCAAACAATTCCATCAGTCACTGGAATAGCTGAAAAGTTGACAAGGGACAAGTCTTGTTTCATCTTGTGTGAGGAGAAATGGGGAGCCCAAACCCCGTCGACCAGTTCTGTAACAGAACGTTTTGGGAGGTAATGACCATTGATCAGAAGAAAAAAGACAGTCACAAATCTAATCCACACGAGTAAGAGAACCAAAGAAAAGATTATTCAAATATATATCCAAGAAAGGACTAGATAAGTGTGTTTAAACTAAAAAATAAAGTTGAAAATCCGTGCTGGAGGTGGATGCAGAACCAAAGACACTGAAGAACTGTCAGAGGAGAAATGTTCCTGATCCTTATAGTACATGGAGGAACTTAAATGGAAAAGAGGATTTGCGATGCAGAAGCCAGAGTTGAGAAATGTAACTCAGAAGGTGTTTCGCATGGCAGATAAGTATAAACAACATCTATTGTAGAAGATGGAGAGGTAGAAACAGGTATCAAATCAGCAGAGGATTCAGCCTGCCCCCCAGGTAGCCAGGGATAAGCAACAATGGTTGTGATCGCTGGCCGCAAAGGAAAGTCTTGTGAGGCACCACTCCTGGGAATCCCATGGAGAATCAGCCATATGGTGTAACTTGACATGTTCAATGGAAACAAAGCATTTTTCTTTATGTCCTGGAAGAGGTGGCAAAATTACAGTTCTTGTACCCTGGATACCAAGGACTGGAACAGGTGCATGATATGTTGGGCCAAATTCCTTCTTGAGGGCCACTTTTTCCTGGACAAGGTCTCCAACTTTGGAAATCCAACCCGATACAGGATTTGAGTGTCTGGACTTGTAGCGAGAGGTGCAGGCAAATGTTTGCGAGTGAGGTCATCATGGCAATTTTGTAGATCCTTCAGGACAGTACAGTGGTTATCTACGTCGAAGGTTGCGGCTGCCGCCATAACGTCTAGACCATCAAGGTCTGGAACATACATCTTAATGCCAAAGAGCATTTCATATGGGGTCCGCCCACCCAGAGCTCTTTTAGGGAGATTATTTCATGCCCATTGAACCTCGTGGAGGTGATTTAACCAATCACGCCCTGTACCTAATACTCTAGCCGTTAAGGATTGCTTTAAGTCACCGTTCATTCTCTCCACAACAGAATCACCCTCAGGTCAATACGGAGAAGAAAAATGCACTTGCACACCCATGGACTTCATCGAATCGCGGTACACCTTGGAGGCGAAAGTCCGACCTTGGTCTGAGTGAAATGCACTACAGGCATAAGTACTGACAAAGACATGCAAATCTTTAATAACAGTTCGAGCATCAGCCAGGTGCTGTGGCCAAACCCAGAGGAACCTAGAGCAAAAATCAACTGCAACCAAAATAAATTTGAAAGCAGTATCAGAAATTAAGAGACTGCAGTGGTCTAAGTAAACACTGCCAAACAGCTGATTGGAAATAAACAAATGTGTCTGCGGTGGACGAGACACAGTAGAGCTCTTTAATTGTTGACAGATGTCACGAGCTAAAACGTATTTTCTGGTTTGTTGGTATAAACCTTGCCATCAATAACATTGCTGTAAAAGTGAAATAGTGACAGCCACTCTTTTATGTGCTGAAGCGACACATTCATGGGCGGCAAATATTCAGGATTGTCTGCGGCTCAAGGTTGGGGATACAATGATTACCAACCCCAGGTATAGTCACAAAAGGAAAATTGTGCTCATTCAAAAATAAGAGATTTTAGAGGAAAACCTTTACGTAAAGAAGTGCCAGCCTCAAAACCATGCACAGCAGCCATTATCATTATCAACATGTGTTTTAGACTGCGTAACTGCTGCTATTTAACAAGTGGCTACTGCAGACTTGGCTGCCTCATCAGCCAGAGAATTCCCTACTGCGTGCGCTCCCGCATGTTGATGACCTAATGTGTGAAGGACATGTGCATGTGGCAATTTGTCTTTAAAATCTGTCACCTTAACCCAAAGCATTTTATGCTTGATTGTGCTACCCTTGAAATACTTAGTCATTTTGTCACCAAAAATGCAAATTATCATTAAATGATTGCACACAGTAAGGCGAATCACACACTATGAGTGTGGGTAATTCGGGATCAGTATGTTCAAGTGCGAGAAGCAAACCTTTCAGTTCAGCCAACTTCGCTGTACATTCTCCTACATACTGAGTGTGAGCAATAGTTGGTTTAAAAACCTTATCAGACATAGTACCTAGAACAATTGCCCATGCTGCAGAGTATTGCTGCTTAGAACCTATAGCAGGTTGTGCTGAACCATCGGTATAGATAATACACTTGTATTCATCAAGCAGAAGAAGAGAGGAAAAAACAGGATAAACATGTTCATATTGTAAAAATTCCAGTGTCTGTAAAGAAGGGTCAAAGACAATGTCGACATCAACAGCTGTCAAGGATGTAGTCCATTAAATCCACTAGGGATGAAGGGCTTTTGAATTGAGAATGCTAGCTTTTGTGACAGCCTCTAAGGCGGGCACAGGAGAAACAAGAATAATCTGTTTACCTTGAGCCAAAGGTCATTCTTTAAGGACAAAGCAAACACAAGGAGATGATGGACGGAGTGCTGAAACTTTTCAAACACTCACCCCCAGTCACAGATCTGGGTTGAATCCATCATCATTCTTTAGCTCACTTTGCCACCCCAGTTCAGACACAGCTATATGCAAATCAGTCTTGACCCTGTGCCTCATGGGACCAGTCCAGACCGAACTGCCAAGCCATGTCTTCCCTGGACCTGAATCAAGCATCCTGGGACCGGTTTCGGGCTAACAGCCCTCATCAGCCAGGCTAGCTTGAATCCAGTGGCAAAATGAGCAAGGGACCCACGTCTGGGCATACCCTGCCAACTTAGGGTGAACAAAGCAAACACAAGGAGATGATGGACGGAGTGCTGTAACTTTTCAAACACTCACCCCCAGTCACAGATCTGGGTTGAATCCATCATCATTCTTTAGCTCACTTTGCCACCCCAGTTCAGACACAGCTATATGCAAATCAGTCTTGACCCTGTGCCTCATGGGAACAGTCCAGACCGAACTGCCAAGCCATGTCTTCCCTGGACCGGAATCAAGCATCCTGGGACCGGTTTCGGGCTAACAGCCCTCATCAGCCAGGCTAGCTTGAATCCAGTGGCAAAGTGAGCAAGGGACCCACGTCTGGGCATACCCTGCCAACTTAGGGCGAACAAAGCAAACACAAGAAGATGATGGATGGAGTGCTGAAACTTTTCAAACACTCACCCCCAGTCACAGATCTGGGTTGAATCCATCATCATTCTTTAGCTCACTTTGCCACCCCAGTTCAGACACAGCTATATGCAAATCAGTCTTGACCCTGTGCCTCATGGGAACAGTCCAGACCGAACTGCCAAGCCATGTCTTCCCTGGACCGGAATCAAGAATCCTGGGACCGGTTTCGGGCTAACAGCCCTCATCAGCCAGGCTAGCTTGAATCCAGTGGCAAAGTGAGCAAGGGACCCACGTCTGGGCATTTGGGCTGCTGTTAGTATTTTTTCAACGGATGCAAAACGCATTTCCACCAGGGATAATAAATGTGACTTATATGCAATAGGAACCATATCACCTTCATTAAATGGGATGTAGGTAAAGCCGAGAGAACCCGGTACAATCCAGATGACCAAATTTGTTGTATTCAGATATGTATGTAAATGTCGCATTTCAAGCAAATCAGACTGTAAAGATCTGAGAATGTCAGTGTGTTCAGGCATCCAGCAGGAAGCTGAAAAATATGGATGTATCAAAGCATAGAGCGTTTTAATATGTTGAGTATAATCTGGAATGTAAGTTCTTCCGAAATTTAAAAAGCCAAGCAAAGTTTGCAACTTTTTAAGCGTATTTGGGGCTTCAGTTGCACACATTTTTCCAAAACGTGAGTGCCCAAGCTCTCACCCTTATTGGTTAATTCATAAGCAAGGAAAAGAACACTGAGGAAAGCAATATGAGATTTTGAAAAATTTTACTTGTAACCAAGTTCAACAAACCGCAAAGTTATGCGATCCACTCTAGCTAAATGAGTATTCAATTCATCATCATTTAAGTAGATGATCGACCTAAGACAAAGCATCAGGGTCAATCTCATGGAGAATTGACACATTTTGAGCTGCAAAATTGCCAGGGCTATTTCTATACTTCATAGGCAAACAGACGTATCATCGCTGGGAGCCAAGGGCAGTAAATGCGGACCAATTACGGCTCTCTAGAGCCAAATTGTGAGTGAAAAAAACATTTGAAATATCCAGTGTGGTTTTAAATTTTTTAGGAACAATCAAAGCTGTACTATGTGTATTTTGAACAGCAAAGGTGCAAGTATGACTATTCAAATGTCGATAATCTAAAACAATATGATAAGACTGAGCAGGTTTAGAAACTGGAAAAAGAGGATTATTCATCTGTGAAACACAAGGCGCAACTACTCCTTGGTATTCCAATTGAGTAAAAATGTCTTTAACAGCCGCTTTGGTTTCACGTTTAATTGGGTATTGCGGCTGTGGTTGCTGAGTGGACAGCATAGGTATTGCATGGAAAGGAGAATCTTTATCCCATCCAGTTTGGTTGCGATATAAAGCAGGGGCTAAGGCAAGTGCCCATTCTGAAGTATAAGCTTGCTTAACTGTGTCTGGAATCAGATGCAAAAATGAAGGGAGGATAACATCCTCACTTTGGGGACAAGCAAGAATAAAAGGAGGAGGCCAATCTACGTCCGCTAAAAGAATGTCATAAGAAGAAGTTAAATTGTCCCAAAAGATGGCTTTAATGGTGAGTTTAACATCATCTTCAATTTGAATATCCAAGTGATAGAGTCTGTCAAGGGTTGTAATGTGGGTGTCCGCTGTTTCTACAGTGACAAACGTTTCAATTGTTCTTGCCTACAGAAGCTGGCAGAGTGTTATGCGCATTATGGTGACTTCTTCCACGCTGTCGAGGAGAGTCATCGCCCAACTCCGGTCCGGGAGAAGTGTCCTCACTGCCTGGGGCATACTTACCTGTGAAGGCAGGCACTTTCTTTTTCTCGAAAGGGGGCTTCTAAGGAGGTGGTTGATCCTTCTTGGTTTTCACGTCGAAAGTAGGTTGTGTGTCCAGTTTAGGTTGCATGCACTCTCCTTGTCTACGATCAAATCATCCTCCTCTGTCGTACTGTTGATCAGACGAGTCCTGAAAGGAACAAGGGGAACGGGGATCTGGAACCTTAAAGCAATCAGGAGTTTTAATTTTAGAGCGGTCACGAAAATCGTAACATCCTTCAGAGTATTCCGGGGGCGGTGTACCGCCACAAGGTCTACCCTTTTGTTGTGGTTGTTTACATTTATCTTATGTTTTCTTTGGAAAATCACGGGCAGGGTGAGCATCTTTGTCAGAAGTTGGTTTGACTAGGGTGGCAACTGATGGTCTGGTCCCTAAACTATTACATCCTAAGGATGTATACACCCGTGAAATAATAATAGTCAACTCTGGTGTATAGCCAAAGAAGCTGCTTCACCTTTAACATTTGAAAGAATCATTTCGGAGACAACTGGAAAAATTACCATCAGTGTCATCCCCAAATCTAGGGCAGGACCTGCCCTGTGTTCATTCTGTATTTGTTTGAGGATGTTCGGCAGAACACCCATTGAGAGAGTGCCATAACAGAGAGTGTACACTGTGGCAAACCCAGTCCCAGGTGTTGCAGGCGGCTAAAGGGGGAACCAGACCATTAGGCAAATACACAGTCAAAGTTCTATGTTTTTCCTGTGCACCCATAAGGGGAAACACAGCATCAAGTTGATATATTTTCTGGGCAATCCAAAATGGAATGGCCTCATGATTAGCAGGGCGTTTGCCCATAAACAAATTCACAATAACCGGACTAATAACAAGTCCCAGAGCTTGGTGTGCCTGAGCAGGCACACAAGCCAGAGCAGGACCCGCCAGAAAGGCAAGGACGACAAATTGTATTAAACGTCTATATAAAAGAACAACCTGGTTGTATAACACATGCGTTTCTGCTAAATTTAGACCAGTTAAATTTGGTTAAGGAATAAAGCCTACAAGAGTAGGCCAAGTGGCCCCATCAGTACTTAAGGGGCCCATACTGACAATGCCGGGGACATGGGGAAGGGTGCCATTAAACCAAGTCTGGTGTTATCAGACAGTTAGAGGAATTTCAAGAAGTGCATACAGATAAAAAGTGTTCGGTGCAGCAGCAGCAGTATAAGTATGAAACATATTGTCATTAGCGTTGACAGCCGGGAAGGTGACCCAGGAATAAAAAACTTCAAAGCGGTGCGCTGCATACGCTTCAATCACAAACACTACAGGAGCCCCCAACATTAAGGACACCATGCACAAGTAAGTTTTGAGTAACCGCAGGGCGGCAATTAGCTGCAATAGCAACGACCATAATCAATAAGCAAAGGATTCATATAGGCATCACAAAAGTAGTTATAAACCTTTTAATATTCAAGCTTGAAAAACCAACAGAACTAGGTGACCCCTAAAAACTGTGGAGGAGAAATCCTACGCACCATGGACATCTCCGTAAGACGGTGCAAGAATATTGTGGATAAGCACAAGCGCTACTCAGGGTTTCCACCAATAAGTACCAGACCTAACGTTGGCAGCGCCATGTTGCAGGGATTCTGCTCAGGAACAGAACTATGCTTGGGATCATAGAACATCAGTATATAGGGACTGAGTCACGATACCATGTCAGTACTATGAGCCCGAGTCCGACTAGCTATAGTGTCTCACTTGCCCTCCTACAGCTGTGATCTTCTCTCAGAAAATATTTGTCTCGCTCTCTGTTTTACATTGCTATGCGTACCTATATGACAAGGTTAACATGTTCACAAACAACAGCTGCATTTCTATGTCATATTTAGGTGCGAGTGCCTGACCAGAACAAAATAACAAGGGACATTGTTTTTTTACTTTGTCTGCTGTTCAGACTAAATCCCAGGAAAGAACAGAACAAGAAAAACAACTGCAGGTTCTGTGTGAAAATACAATGTGACACAGAAGCAAACATGTTTATATAGTAACGGGTGCAAAGCTAACACGGCCTGTGGCCTGCACAGTTAGGCTAACATAGGGAAAGCTACAATGGACTTGCGTAGAACACATGACATCCCGAGGGGTCACTCCTCGCAATTTCAAAATACAGTCGCTGCCATCTAGTGAGTTTTGAGCCCACGGCGGCAGATCGGCTGGAAAAAACAGCAGAACTTGCCCCAGGGGGCTGAAACATGGATAAGAAATGCCCCCTAGATGAGCGACCCTTGCCTATGGGGCCACTCCCGAACAAGAATAACAAACCGTGGTGGTCTAGTGTATTGGATTCCTGCTCCATGATCGCAGCCCCACCTGTGAACATGGAGCAGGAATCCACTACATACAGACACAGGGGGAAAGGAAAAACTATTTTCTTTCCCCCTGGATCTGTACGGCTCCTAGACACCCTCCCCCTGCAGGAGGACTTACCTATACAAGGTCCTCTCTCCTGACGTGGGCACCATATGATGATGTCAGAGTGCCGTGCATGCGCTGACATCATCAGAACGCGTGTCAGATTTGGCAACAGAAGTGCCCAATAAACCCATGTCACGTGGGCCCATGGTGGTGCGCCAGCGCTCCCAACATGAGTCAGTGCCAGAACAGCCTGGAGCTGTTCTCAGCACATACCCACCATGGCTGAGGATGGCTCCAGGCCATCCTGAGCACTCAACTGGTTAAAGTCTATGGCGGTCTTAATGTAAAGTGTGGAACTGGACTTCAGACTGCTTTGGTAACAGTTAGTGGTCGAAATACACCTTAATGGCCTCCCTGACCTTCTCCCTATCAGAAATGCTCACCCAACTCGTGCCTGAGTAGCCGAGCACAAATCTTTCAAACTTTTCAAACTTTTCAAAGTTTCCAAACTTTATGGTTACCAATGCCTGTTTGTGCTTTGGACTAGAAAGCTGAGGTTTACGTTTTACTTAAAAATCTATATTTCCGGAACCCTCCAGAAGATTTTGCTCATCTTGGGGTGTAAAAATTTATAAAAATATAACCTATTTTTATAAATTGCTGTTTCTATTTCTTTCATGTTGGTGGCCTGCTTATTTTGTTGTTTGGTGCTTCTAGATGCTGTCATCATAGCTATTCCCTTTACAGCAGAAATCTGTTACAGGAAGGGAACTATAATAAACCCCGCACTTGATCCACTCCAGTCCACTCACATGTGTACGTTTCCATGCATAACTTGCACAAAACAGATTACCTGAGGAATGATTATTTTTAGTTGTGGAGAAACATGGCCGCATTTTATACATTTTTTACATGCATGATCACTTCACCCAAGCCACAAATCAAGATGACAAGCCGTCAGACAGTGAAAGTGTCCTAAATCAAGGAGGCGCAAAACATAATTTTTCAAAAGGTCATAAATCATTCCAAAATGACAGGTCATAAATCATGTATTGTTGCTAGGTCATAAATCAATGTTGTCAGATCACCATCCAGTCTTGTCATCAGCTTGTCCTCCTTTCTGACACCTTTTACAGCTGAGGCAATCATACATGCTGCTTAGGGGTTGTTAGGTTCTTGTTGGTTTAACTGTGCTTCTGAGGAGGGTGACCTCATATTGCTGCTTAGGCTCAACTCGCTAGCTAGTCTGCGTGTTTTTGTGCCCTAACATCTGTCCAGTGGGTCTGGGCTGCGAGGGCCATGCTCCACGTAGTCCCCTGTCAGCCCCACTCACCCTGCTGTAAGGCATCCACAGGTGAGTGGCCTTTCTTTTGGCACACTGCCTTACCAGGTAAGCCACCTTACAAACAAATGTCTCCCATTTTTACCACCACGCTGCTTGTGAGGTTCACATAGCCAAGCAGCTCCCCCCTTCATAGTCCAATGGGGGTCTCTCTCTCTCTATCTTCCCTTTCTTTTGTTTTTTTTACATGAGGGGTGCGGGGGAATACACCCTAGTTGGGGGGGTTCAAACCATTACTGTTCCCCTATTGGTCCTCAGCTTCATGCCAAACCTGGAACCCTTTTCATCTTAGCCCAGGTGCGAGAGGGGGCCCACCACAACCAATCAAACTGGATCTTATAGAGCGACGGCGGCTGTTATGATGCCGACTCTGTATGCCCCCTCCGGGGGTGGCCTCTGCAAACATAGCTGATGATTCTTCACCAGGATGCAGAGGTTTTCTCCCCTGCCAAGCAGGCAGACCGTCCACCAGGTTCTAAACCTGTTGATGCCCAGTGACGCCTGAGGTCAGTTCCGCTAATTCTCTGAGCTTCGTGCTACAAGCTGCCATTGCTGCGGCCCTGTGGGACTTTGGGCCCAGCAAAGAATCAGCAATCAGAAGGGGCAGAGCAGAACAGAGCTACTGCCTGCAGAGCTACTGTCAGCGGGTGGGAAGGTAAGGTGCCCGAGTGCTGCAGTATTACATACCGACCGCAGAGCGCGTGCCCAGGGCCCCGAGAGAGTGGCCCAGTCAGATCTGGGTGTGGCTTGAGGTCGCTTGGTGTGCTCCCACTCGGGCCCTCTCAGCCTCATTTTACATTTGGAAATTTACATGACAGCCTGCTAGATTTGAGTTTTACTCCTTTTTAAGCTCTTTTTAAGCATTTAAAAAGCCTTCTCATAAAGCTTCTCTTTTACGCTCCTCACCTCTGCTAATAACAATTCATGTGGTTTTGTGGTATCTATGGTAACCCTGGGTGGAGTTCGCGGAGTTGCACTAACCGGAACACTGCAAAGTGCAAAAAAAACTCCGTCGCACTACGCGGAGCTCCGCGAGCGGCAGAGTTTGATAGAAAAATGCCGTTTGCGGTGATTGCACAGTGCCGGATGCTTGTCAGCACTGTGCAATCATTGCGAATGGCACCATGCACAGTGCAAACGGTCCCTGCTTTCCTTTTCTGCCGCTCGAGTAGATTTTTACTCGAGCGGCAGCTTTCTCAACACGAACGGGCAGTTTCTCAACGCGAGCTGAACGAGCATACGCGACCACTCGCAATGAGAAACCTGACCCCCCGTAGTTGAGAAATCTCGCCGGGATGTTGATTTTCCGCGCTCGCGCTCGGCAACTTGATGTTGACGATCGCGAACGAGGAAAAATCTCGCCGGGAGGTTGATTTTCCTCGCTCGCGGTCGCCAACTTGACGTTGACGAAAGCGAGCGAGGAAAAAAACTCCGCTCCGCAACGTGAAGCGGAGTTTTTCGGAACTCCGCCATCTCCGCGGAGTGCAGAAAACTCCGCAAACTCCGCGAGCGGAGCGGAGTTCACTGCCGAGGGTTAATCTATGGCACAACCCTCTACCCACTTAACTTTCTGTGCTGCTCCAAACGCAAACGAATTCTCCTAAAGTTATAGAAGCACTTAGATAATTGTGCTCTATTTCTAAGTTTAGACTGTAAGTTTGGACTTTAAATTTGGGCTCCAGTGCTACTCCATCCTTCATCAATTTTCCACGGAGCCTCGCCCTTGCCCATCCCCCCCTTTTTTGGTCCTTCAGCTCAGGGGGGTTGTGGTTCTGGTTGCGGTAGTATTGGAGGGATCTTGCTCTGGTGCAAGAGAAAGAGAGGACTTGACTTGGCTGGGGGCTGCTTAGTAGGAGCAGCAGGAGCAGCAGAACATAAGCAGCATATAAGCAGCAAGTAACCAGCAAGCAACCAGTAACAAGTAGGGGGCCAGATGCTGTCTTGGTGTGCTGTGTGTTAGGGAGGCTTAGGACACAGTACCCCCTGGAGGTTCGAGGCGGCCAGTATTAGGCTGGTGCAGTTTGTGCCTCAGGTAAGGGGTCTGCTCACCTGTACGCAAACTTACACTTATTTTTCACACCTATCCTTCACTCGTAAGCTCTCCTGTGTGCTTCTGTGCTCTCCTGTGTATGTGTGCCCCTGTGAGCCCCTGTTCTACCCTCTAGGAAGAGGGTAGCACCTATTGTAGAGTCGCAGAGAAGAGTCACTGAGTAGTGGAAAGAGGGAAAGTAGGCCTCTCGCTCTTGTGGCACCTATGGTCAAGCAGACACTTGTGGATTTCTGTGGATAACCTCTCTAAAAGTTTCATAAGGTAGTTTTGAAGATGCCTTCCAGGTACCTGCAGCTGGTCCATCAGCTAATCACATCAGCTACCATAAACTTTTAAAAACTAAACAGCGAAAGAAGTCTCAAGCCCATTTGTCCCTCTTGTTGTCCCATCCTTCTGTGTTGTCTCTGTTTTAAAAAAGGGGGAGAGGGTTAGGTAACGAGGAATTGGGGAGCCTACAGGCGGAATCAAAGAAGATGAACTGGGCTTAGTTACGGTCCTCTCTCTGGGCACAGTCCCGCGTCAATTTAACCTCCCTCTGCTTAACCCAGTAAAGCCCACTCCCCATATTCAGCTCAGCGGGCCATGTCACTTAGAGGAAGCAGTGGAAGAAATGGACATAGGTCGCAATGGCTGTTTCAGAGATAAACAACGTTGGTAACAAGTTGGACCCTGAGTCTGATCTTATGTCTAAGCCAATGAGTCTCGTGGCCCTATTTGGTGTCCTAAATGTTGCGCCTGTGTTAGGAATGTCTTCGCCTAAAGAGCCCTCTCGAGTGACTCACAATTAATTATGTGGCAATGTGTGCAGCGGTGATCCAGTTGTATTGGAGGACTTTTCTTTGCCAGACATTGCCATTATCATGGAGGAAAATAGAGTTAGGGAGGCTAATTTAAAATTGCCAGCTGCCTCGGACCAGGTCTTGAGTCCGTTTTGAGTCTGTTCTTTCAGTCGCCCTCCATTACCAGTTTTGTATAGTAGTATGCCTTCCTCTAGTGTCTCTCTTTTAGGTTCATTGGAATCCCTGAAATGTAATTTCTCTATTCTCACAGGGGCACAAGCCCTCGTGCGGTCATTGAATGTGGAAACCAACGGGAATGGTGGGGGGGATCATACTTTGATATCCTACATTCTTTAGAGAGGATTCTTTCTTCAATCTTGGCTCTGTTGGATAAATCAATTGTTAATTCTGATCATGTGCTGGATGTGTTGTCCCCGATATTAATGGGGGTGCAGCACATCACCTCTTTTGGTTTGTGTCCAGGGAAGGAAGAAAGGTGTATTGAAAAGAGATTCCAGGCTTTCCAGACTAATATGGTGGTTTTAAATGGGGTGGCAGAAATGGGAGTTCAGGTGGGAAATTATGATGGTCCTTTGGCCATTTTTATTGGGCAATCCAAAGATATCACAGAGGCCTTCAATATGCCCTGTCCCCCCTTCCAAAATCAAAATTAGGTATAAGGGATCCAAAGCCAGGCTGCCCAAATAGCAAATGTAAATGTACCCGTACTTGAGAATCCTCCTTCCGTTTTCCTGATTTTTAAAAAAAGAGCCCTGTCTACTCATGTGGCTGTAGTCCAACAAAATGGCCCTCCTAGCATTAAATTGTCAAGGGCCAAACAAGATGGTGCCTCTCCTGAAAAGGGTGTTTTGTTCCACGGGTTTTAATGGAACAAAATCCCGGAAGGAGAAAAAGAAAAGGATCCAGCTCATCATGAAGCATAAGTCTAGAAAATGAGGGGGCATATTCTCAAGAACGTGTGATAACCACCGCAAGTTTAGCTTAACGCAACTTCTCACATCCCTTCCCATCGCGGGAAAACAACGCCGTGTTAACGTAGCATTCTCAACCTGGCGGCACCATGCGATAGTCCCACGATAACGCACCAAATGACCGCGTAAAAAACAACGCAACGCCCAATAAATGCGAAACACCAACGCGAATAAAGTTGCGATGAGGCCAACCACGAAAAAAAAACCAGCGACAGGCCTGCAATTCCCACGCGCCCGGCGGGAAAATGCACCATAAAGCCGAACAAGAAAAACACACCATAAACAAAATAAAATGCGTAGCAACATGGACGCACCTGAAACGAGTGCCCAGGTCAACGCGAACCCCACAAGCCCCACAGACCACCAGCAAGGAACCTCGAGGTCGGGGAAGGCCAAGGAGAAGAGGAAGAGGAAGACGGGGTACAGTCCGCATGACAACCTGATCATCGTCACGGAGGTGACAGAGCACTAACAACAACTGTCCGTCTCCACCACCGTGTCATTGGCAACACAGATGGAAAATGGCATTCCACCGTGAATGCAGTCTGACTGCCGAGGAGGCCAAGATGCGCTGGCACGAAGTCAGAAGCCAAACCAAGCAGAAACCCGCTGCCACCCGGAAGGCAGCAACGGCGAATGGAGGTGGGAGTCCTGTGCCACAGGAGGAGCTGGAGCACATGGCGGACACAGTCATGAGTGTGGAGACGGTGCAAGGAGTCTGGAGTCCGGACACTGCTCGACATGACTTGACAAAACATCAACAGGGTGAACAACTAACAGGGGCTGGGGGGACGGGCACAATGGCACACATGCACAACGACGTGTAGCACACCGCACACCCACAACGACCCTGGGTCATGTCCCTGATCCCCGTGGCACACTGCAGCACACATACAAACACCAAGTAGGCCCCCGTCCACCATGTGCCCGAAGGGGTCCCACCCCACACAACACCAATTCCACTACACACACATGCACCAGTGCGAAACACAGCAAAAATGCGTATGCGAGAGCCACACTGACAATGCAAGTGACACCACATGACGAGCAGCATGGCCGGAGTACAATCACCATGACACTGCACGCCACGAGACTGAGGTGGCTGAGTGTGGACTACATCCGGAAGGAGCAGGTCACACCCTGACACATCCACGTGCACAAACAACCACTGACGTCAACAAAACATCTGCAGACAAACAATGCACAAGAGAACAAAATCCGTCCAGGAGCGTTTCATTGAGAAAATTGCCACTATTAAATCTAGCATTCCTACCTGTGTCCCTCCCACATTCTCTCATCTTATATGTAAAAACCCTCTTTCACTTAATCAAATTCCTTTGATCTTAAGGGATGCCTTCTTTGGCCTGCTCAAGAAGGTAGATTCCGGTTCCCCTACTGACTTCTGCCCGCCGTACATATTACAGGAAGCCTTCCTCACTTGCCCGGACCCCCCTCTCTCGCTTCTGAACAACTCTCTCAAGCTTGGTATAGTCCCAAACATATTTAAAGATGCGGAAATCATCCCTATCCTGAAGAAACCTGGCTCTGACCCCCTGGTTCTTAGCAACTATCGTCCCATTTCCCTGTTGCCCTACTTAGGCAAAATTCTAGAGGCTCATGTGGCGAGCTGCCTTAGCTCCTTCAATGAATGCTCCCAGTTCCTCAACACTCATCAAGCAGGCTTTAGACCCGCACATTCAACGGAGTCGGTCATTCTTACAGTCATGGACGAGCTTAGAGGGGGGACAGACAAGAACATCACCCAGGCCCTGGTACTTCTTGATCTGTCAGCGGCATTCGACACGGTCGATAACAATCTTCTGATTGACCGTGTCAGCAATCCAGGGTCTGGCGCTGAAGTGGCTCTCTTCCTTTCTCAGCAACCGGTCTCAAGCGGTGCGCCTCGCTAACTTCTCCTCCAAGAAAATGAAATTGACTTGCGGGGTTCCCCAGGGCTCTTCCCTCTCCCCGCTCCTTTTTAATTTGTACTTATTACCCCTGATCTGCTCCTTGAGAGAAAGGAAGGTTGGAACTTTTAACTATGCTGACGACCTCCAACTTGTATTTGATATCAATCAATCGGCATCTTCTGTGTCCAACTTCCAATCCACCATGAACTTTATCAGCGAATGGATGAATCACAACCAACTTAAGCTGAACCCTGATAAAACTGAGCTGATCCTTACGGGCGGGCCAGCCAACCCGTGGAATTCCAATTTCTGGCCCCCACTCTTGGGAACCCCCCCACTCCCAGCATGCTCTACCAAAAGTCTGGGCATAGTGATCAGCAATGATTTGTCCATGAAGGCGCAAATTGGCTCTGTGGTCTCCTCCTGCTTCTTTCAATTACGTAGAATTAAGAAGATCAGTAGATTCCTGACCACTGAAGCCCTGACCCTAGTTATCCTGGCTCTGCTTAGCTCCCGCATTGATTACGCCAACTCATTGTATGTCGGCATCCCAGCCTATCAATCACGTCGCCTACAGTTGGTGCAGAACCAAGCGGCTAGGCTGATTTTTCACCAGCCCAAATGGCACCATGTCAGATCTTTAATGAAAAGCCTACACTGGCTTCCCGTGGGAAAACGCTGCACCTTCAAGCTGGGATGTACCATTTTCAAAGCTCTTTCTGGTAATAGTCCAGCATTTATTTCTTCTAGGATCCAGCGTTACATTCCTTCTCGGGACTTGCGGTCTTCCCATCTGAATCTGCTGGCCACCCCTTCTTTCAAACGAAAGAAACATGGGGGACTAAGATTTGCGGTCTTGGCCCCACAATTTTGGAACTCTCTCCCTGCGGAGCTGAGGTCTGTAACTTCTTATGCACAGTTTAGGAAACAGCTTAAGACCTGGCTGTTCTCCCAGGCATATGACTAATCAATTTCCCCTCTGTTGCAGCCTCCCCCTTGACTCTAGCGCCATGAAACCGTTTGATGTATGCGCGCTTTACAAATTCTTTTAACATAACATAACAACAGGAGCACAAATGACCCTAGTCGCCAACATCACAGCACCTCAAAAGCACAAAAGACAAAGGCACACCGCCTCCAAGGGATAAGGGGCAGCAAAATCACAGCAGCTGGTGCGACTCACACACAATGCAGCACACACACATAGTAATCACAGCACATCCACATGGACAGCAATGTGGGACACAGTGCAACACTTACACCGCAGAACAGAGGACACAACTGGCTCCGCCTGTGCGTAGAAAATGGCCAATCACATCTGACATAGCTGGAAACTGTGAGATGAAAATGTACGTGTACAACATCACCTACGTCATGAGGTCCAATTGTCCACTATCCCGCATCAAATAGTCCGCCAATCCAAAACAGTCACAATGTACAATGGCATGCAGTCTGTATGTAAACCCGAACAATGTGTCAACATACATGCCAACACAATGTCAACAAGCATCTCCCCTTCACATTGCAGAGGGACAAACAACCCCTCCAGCAGAGCAGACCAGACAACCCATCCGTGATGCTGAAGAGGACCTCCACACTTCCGACACCGACACCTTACAACAGTCCATGGACATCTCAGGCAATAGAGCTCCAGGAGCAGGGCAGCCCCGCTGCACCGAAGACAAACCACCCCCTGCATGGACAACACAGCTGGACGCACCCACCACCCCGGCTGGCTCACAGCAGCCCACCTAAGCACACATCTCATTACAAGGCCAGCTGTCAGACTGCCATAAGGGGCTGGCCGAACATGTGCGGGTGGGGTACTACCTCATGGGAGACGCACTAGATCCCATACGTGGGTGTCAAAGTCCCATCATGGACCACCTACACACCCCAACGGAGACCCACATTGCGACAGGGACACATGCCTTTGCACATTTCCAGTACAGAACCAGAGCCACGTGATAATCACCACACCTCCTACGTATTGGGTGGGGGACGACAAAGCTACATGTGCAATGTCCCACCCTCTGCCTGCGGTGACATGGCTGCGTCCTCTGCACACGGCACAATGTAAGGTTGTGGGGCCGGGGCCCAAATGCATACATCATGAGCACACAGACACACTCAGATAGTTCATTGAACTGGCCACGAGCACGTGCGCTCACCACCTTTATTGTCATGGTCACATGTACAGTGACGCATGTGTTGGATGTGTGTGGGGTGAGTGTAAGCCAGCTCGCAGGGAGTCGTTGGTGCTGGCAACAACTTGAACAGTGATCACAATTGAAGCAGAAACATAAAACATCAGCATAACAGAAAGAACTGTGAAGCATCATGGTGGTTGCCGGAGAGAGTACAATGTTCACCCTACATGCAAGCAGAATGGTGCTTGAGTTGTGGTGCACTGAGTTAGTGGCACCTGAAGAGCTTAGCAGGGTATCAAGCTGATGATGGCCCCCACGACAGGTGTGAGCAACTCTGACAGTCTGGCAGTAAGACACCTCCGACTCTGGCACCTGTTGTTTGGTGTCGGTCCTGGCGGTGGTGGCGTGTGCATCCTGCGGTGATGCGACGTTCGGGCAGGTCAGGACTCGATGTGATGTGTGAGCCAAGGTGGACCACAGTTGAGGCCGGAGGCAGCGGACAGCGCAGGGCCACAGACACATGGCGTTGATGACCCCCAGCCCATCGACCCAGAGGCCATCCAACATGCCATCAGACTGGGGCCATGGTTTGAGCTGCACAGAGTTAGTGGCCCCGGATGCACTGCGGCCGGCACAGGCACAGGCACACCGCCACGGGACGGTGACTTGCGGTGCAGTGAGATAGGGCCACGAGAGGTGAGCAGGTCCTCGTCGATGTCGAAGGTGAATGTATCTGAGGTTTGCGGGGGACAGTGGAAGGTGTCCTCCAGCGCATGATGCAGAGGGCAGGAGCCGGCCGGAAGCGGCATATGGAGGAGTGGAATGCTACAGCCTCGTTTTGGCAACATAGTCAGTATCACCGACATGATGATGAAGACAACCCCCAGTCCATGGACTCAGTCGCCAACAAATCTCAAGAAGAAAGTGTCCATGGTTGTCGGGGAACAGACTTAGTGGCACCGGAGCTGACAGGGGATGCAGTCTGCGACGAGGCCAGTACAATGATATCAGGTCTGCCATAAATGAATCATGACTGAGTTCCCAATGTGTGCCCTACTCGACCGATGTGTAGTCCGGAGGCAGCGGCCAGCGCGGGCTAACCACTGTTCAGCAAGCTCCTCCTGGAACACTGACACACGGCGTTGAAATGGCATGTGGGGATGACTCGTGGTTGACCGAGGCAGTAGCAACAGAGCTGAGCGGGTGTTTGTCCAGCGACAATGCCGTGTCCTGCCTGGTACGGACTGGCATGGATTTGTGTGGGGCCTGCAGGACCGCAGTGTAGTCTGAAGGCGTAGTCATCAAGGGCTCACAGACACGTGTGGTTGGGATGCCATGCACATACTTTGTTTCACTACATCGAAGGGAGTATAGTGATATAAATTCCGACATAAAGTGTGTACTCGGCTATTGTGTAATCAAGACTCAGTTCCAAATGTGTGACCTACTTGACCGCAGTGTGGGCCCGAGGCAGGGGTCAGCAGGGGCCCACAGCCACGTGTCGTTGGCCCGCGATGCACAGGGTTGGTGACACCAGGGCAGTTGTCTGCAGTGTTCGGACACCTCCGTAACGATGGTCCTTTTCTCCTCCGGACTGAACCGCGTCTTCCTCTTACTCGTCTCCTTGCGTACATTGATATGAACTCCGCCATGCAGAAAACAAGACTCAGTTCCAGATGTGTGACCCACTTGACCACAGTGTGGGGCGAAGGCAGTAGTCAGCAAGGGACCACAGACAGGTGTAGTTTGAATGCTATGCACAGAGTTGGTGGCACCACATCGAAGGGAGTACAGTGATATAAACTCAGCCATAAGGTGTGTACTCAGCCATTGCATAATCAAGACTCAATTCCAAATGTGTGACCTACTTGACCGTAGTGTAGGCTGGAGGCAGCGGTGGAGTACGTCAAGGAGAAAGGAGTAATGCGGGCCTGTGTCGCAGAGGCCGTAATGGTCTAAGGAGGCTGCCAAGGTCGCGGGCTTCGGGCTTGGAGCTTGTGCCGGCACGTGGTGGGCCCTCTTCGTCACATGCCGGTGTCGGCAGGTGAGCAATGAGGCCTGGCTGCGCAGGGGCGGGCATGACGGGTTCGGGGACCAGCGGCCCGGGGTGCAGCAGGCGCACAGGATCGCAGGCCACACCGCTCACGGCGACGGAGACGGCCTCGTGGCGGGGTGGGAGGCGCCGCCCTGGCAGGCACATTGGGCATTCCGGAAGAGAACCACGCCCAGGGCTATGTGCTTTTTATTCACACCCCTACGCTGGCCTGGCGTCCTCCGGGCCAGCCCACTCCGCACACGCTTACAGGGGGGGATGTCACAAGCTACATTTCTGCGATCTTCCCCACTGGCTGGGGTAACGTGGTTGCGTCCACTGTCCACTACACTCCAAACACCAGCAGTGCATGTAGACATGGCTATGTCTGTGGTCTGCATACTGCAGTCTGTCCAGGACTTCTCCGCAGCACTTGGCATTGTGTACATTCTCATTCATGGGTCACTTGCCTCCTTCGCACATGCCTGGTTCCCACCTCTCCCCACATTCCGGTATTGTGTGGCTGAGGTGCCATGCTGTTGATGGCTCATGTACATGGCTAACCAAGGTTGCCACAGTAAGTTGTGCTGTCGTGTCTGGTGGGGGGGCATGTTGTTTGGCATGTTGTATGTGATTTTGTGACGTGGGCAGTGCCAGAGTTGTGAGTTGATTGATTGTGGAGTGGAGGTGTGTGGTGTGTTCATTTGGTACTTGCCAACGTGCAGTGCATTTCCATAGGTGCCATCCTGGAAGCGCTGGTTGATGTTGGACTGTCGGAAGATGAAGGGATCATGCGCACTGCCTGGGTAGTTGGCTATGACATTGGTGTGGAGTCCCCTGTGGTCCACTATTGCCTGCACGTTGATGGGATGCGTATGCTTTCTGTTGGGGTATTGTGTGTGGTGTTGGCAGGGGGCACAAGTGGGACAAGTGTGCAGTCGATTGCCCCCGACACGTGCGGGGATCCAGCTATGGCGTATAGTCCTTGCTTGGTCTCCAGCTGTTCCTGCACATTGTGGGGGACGTATGGGTGCTGGGGTCCCTAGCTGGTAAGGGCATCCATGCCAGGTGTGAGGAACTTGGATGGGGCTGGCTGTGAGACTCCTCCGACTCGGGCGGTTGTTGTTTGGGAGGATACCAGAGGCCAACAGGTGCAGCACAGCCAGCAGCTTTGTCTGCGGAGGGATGTTGGCTGTCCGCTGTGTTGGTACCGTCAGCCTGTGGGCAATGATGTTCAGGATGCGGAGGATGGTTGTCCTTTTGGGCCTGTAGTGGGCATTGGCATTGTCTGGTGTTAGGTCTGTAGGGCTGGTGCATTTCCTGTATGTCCGCTGTCTTTGTCTGCGCTGCCTCTGTGGTGGTCTGGGGGGCGGGGTGGGTCCGTTGGGGGTGGCTGTCCTGGGGGTGGTGGAGGTGGGTGTTGTTGCCCCCTCGGGGCTCCGGGGTGCATGGTGAGTGGCTCCATGGCATCTGTTGTTCTTCCTGTGTGGCTCTGGGCTGGGCTCCCTTTGATGGTGCAGCTTGTCGTCTGACTTTACACCAGGTCAGAGCAGGTGTTAGTTTCCTGCTGCTAACGCGCCTTATCGCCTGTTTTGTGGTCTTATCGCCGATGTAGCTAGTCATTGAGAATGTTGAGGTGTGGTGTTGTCGCGGGTTTTTGCTCGGGAACGCCTACTCTGCATCTCATTAGCGTTAGTTGCCGGGGTAATCTGTGGCGATGTTTTTGCGGGAGTGCTTTCGCAGGCAAACTGGTGTTATGGGCTGTTAGCACCAGCTTGTGAATGGGGCGGTAAATTTAGCGCGACTTTGGCTGCGATAAAGTGCCGATAACTCGGCGATAGCTCCTTGAGAATATGCACCGAGGTTTTCTAATGTCCTTAAATCCGATCCCATTATTCAGCCTCAGAAAATAAATGAGTTGATGAAGGTCGGACCTCTTACTAGTCGGTAGTCTGAGTCCCTAGAAGTAAATAACCCGCTCCCTTTTATTATCATATCAGAAAAAACAATTTCAGGTAATCATGGGCAGGAGAAGGGGCCCCTGGATATGGAGGTAACAGCCCATAATAACTGTGGTGGGTTGGGACCTGGAACAGTGAAGGATGATGCTGGGGTAGGTTTTGTAGAATCGTGGAACACAGAAGTTGAGGGTAGTCGAGCCCCCGAAGAGGTAGGGCAGATCTCGGACAGATCTCTCCTAACCCTTTCATGTGTAGATACTTTCCCTGTACGGACTGATCTTAAACATGAGAGGATTCTAAATCGGGAGGCTGCCCCATTTCTTCCATCAGCTCAAACCCGTTGGGCCAAGGCAGAGCTATTATCAAGTTGAAGGACCGGGGCCTGGACATGTATCTAATACCCTAAAATTCATGGAATGGGCCAACTGAATAGAAGCTTTATTCTGCAACTTTCATCTGATATTGAGGATTTGAGCCTGGTATCAAGTAGAGACAATGATCGGGTGTTCCTGGATTCTCTAAGCAAACTTCCAAGTTCCAGAGTACCATTTAGCTCTAGGATTATTGTCATTCTAATCCTGGCAAATGTTTATCATTTCTGGAAAAAGGGGATTGATGTCTTCCCGTTTGAGGAGATTATTGGTGCTCAGTTTGATAACCGTAGGTTGGGCACTCAGGTCCCCAATAGAGTTGCATTTATTAGCAGGGGGTTGTAAAACCGAAGGTTATCAAAATATCTATTGGTAGTGTCATATGGAGAAGAGTGATAAAAATTGTAGGATATGAGGATTCGAGGGTCAGGAAATCCAAAATGGGAGAAGATTTGGCCCCCTGGAGTTGGGTAGCAGACACATTGAATGCCTCCAAAGAAAACATAAAACGTCCTATGCTGCAAAGGTAGCCCCTTTGGCAAAATCCTTTCCTGGAATATGGCGGGTTTAGGACTGTCTAACTCAAAGCTAAACTTTTTTTTGCAATTCCATCCAATGATAATTTGCATACAGGAAACCTGGATTTGTTCTGATCTTAATTATGAGAATTATATTGTTTTCTATTGTGCAGCAAAAGCCACAGTAAAATGTCATGCCAGTGGATGTTTAGCTATTTTACTTAGCGGCAGTATAAACTGGAATCCCTTGATCTTTGTTCACCCATCAGAATCTTTGCATGTGCATAAAGTTGGCTCTGGGCAATGTCATTGGAGGATTGTAATTGTCTTTTCTTCTGGTAAATGTCTACATTCCCCCCAGGAGGTCGTCTGACTCTTTAGTTTAGTCTATGTACTCTTTTGTGCATAATATTAGTATCTTAGAAGAATGCACACTGATAATTATGGTGGGAAATTTTGATGTCAAATTCTCCACCTGTTCTTCTTTGACCTTTGCAAACCTGGAGCTGGATGAGGTATGGAGTATCCCAGAGGCAATTTTGCCTGGCCATATTAGATCAGACAAGTGAGGCTTAAGCTTTTTAGATTGCCTGAGAGCCAGTGACCTAAATGGCAGATTCCCATGGGGATTCCCCAGTGTCCTTTACTTTCCATTCTTTTCAAGGGCAATCACTAATTGATTTCATTGTGGTATCCTACCAAATGCTTGACGCCTGTACATAGTTTAAGGCTTTGAGGACTGATCTGAGCGATCATTGTATTCTTTTGGTTGTCTTCGATTTGGAACTCAAGGCACTCGAATTCTGGGATGATACTATTGTCTATAATAAAACAAATGGGCTTACCTTTTTGGTCAAATAAAATTACGATGAACTTGGCAGGAGTCGTTAAAACCGCGAGATCCGGCCCTATACAAGAGAACCCTATTGTCTGTTTTGAATATGTGGGAGTAAGAAACAAGCTACTGGCGCTAAACACTCGGTGGCTATCTCTCTGGAGGTAAAAAAGCTAAACCGGGAGCTAAACTTTCTAGTAAGGGAACAATTTAAGCAGTCATCAGTACTGAGGCAAAGGGAAATCAATAGATTGAAGTGGGTGAGAACGAGATTGAAGGTGTCAGAACGTAGAGGAGAGGAGGATCAGAAATGGATTAAGCTGAGAGAGGTTGTACTTTCTGGGAACTCTCGTAAATATTGGGCTGTAATAGCTGGATATTGTGATTGTAGAGTTAAGGCTGAACCCATTTTAATCTCTGATTCTGACTGGATCCAATATATATCTCGCAGTTATACGCATCAAATTCTAGTGGTGGGGTTCAGTTGGAGTCGATTGGGGAGTCCCCCATACTGAATGTATATGGCCCTCTTTCCTGTGAGGAGATAGAGAGTTTTATTAAGGGTGCCAGGTACTCTGGGGCGATGGGCCCAGACAATCCCCGATATCTCTTATTTAACAAGATTTTCGCTCCTGGAACCTTTTTCTTCATCTGGAATTTCAATACAGTTATTTGTATGGGGCTATACCGTCCTTTTGAAAAGGAAGCATAGTGGTTCCTTTATATAAAAAGGGTCCTAAAACCTCTATCGCCAGCTTTAGGCAGATTGCTTTATTGGATGCCATCGGGAAACTGTTCGCCAAGAGTATTCTTGTTTAACTTCATGACTAGGCTTATGGTAATAATCTTGTCCCTGCGGAACAGGCTGGCTTTGATAAGCATTATGGTACCCTGGACAATATTACAGCCCTCCAAACTTTGATTAAAAAATATGCAGAAGGTAAGGGTATGGCCTTATATGCTGCTTTTATAGACTTCTCTATAGCGTTCGACAGCATTGATTGTGGGATGCTGTTGAGGAACTTGGTTGTAATGGGGTTCCCCGCGCACTTGCTTAGGCTGGTTATTGCTCTGCACTCTTCTACTTGGACTCAGGTCCTGATGGGAGGGAACCAGGGCTTGTCGAGCAAAGAAGAAACCCACAATGGGTTGAAGCAAGGGTGCTTACTGGCGCCCCTCCTCTTTTCCCTTTATATTCATGACTTGCCTAGCAGAATTTGACAGTGTAAGGGGGACCCACCAAAACTGGGAACAATGAAACTTGACTGTCTACTCTATGCAGATGACGCCATCTTGCTAGACTTAACCCCAATAGGTTTACAGAGGCGTCTTTTTAAGTTAGGCAACTACGCTGATGAACACTATTTAAAAATAAATATATCCAAGAGCAAAGCTATGATTTTTAGGTTCCGGGGTGTAGAGTTTGGAAAGATAGGTAGAATTTTTCTAGTAACTGCTCTAGCAGCAATAACATTAGTCAGTGCAGAAATAAGACAATATTACAGGCTTCTGCAATCGGCAGGTGGTGTAAATGCTGTGGGCAAAGACACTTTGCCCATGTCTTGGCGGTATATAAGATTAAAATTCCGCCTTCATTGAGTTACGCCTGCGAATCAATGGATTAACAGTACTGGGCCTTCTTCGAGTAGGTGGAAGGGTGCATTTGGCGCCAAATATATAACTTGAATTGTGCAGTTTCTCCATCAGCATTCAGGTTTGAATTTGGGCTTCTATCCACAAATGTGTTTGCTATGGCGGCAAGCCTTAGGTGGAGAAATAGCTTATTGAATAGTGATCCGGGCTCCATACGGCCTGCATTAAAACACAAAATCTTTCTCTACCTGAAGGGGAGAAGCTCTGTTTTCTCTAATTATGTGCAAGCATTAGATGCGTTTGGAATCGGGCAAAGTGAAGCAGGTCCTCTCCCAAAGCCAATTTTGAAGAATTTGATTAAAAAAACAATTTATGAAATTAGTTGTGAAAGTGATATTGAATTGTGCTCTTGGCACATTAGGAATGATATAATAGTGGTGAGTAGCACATGTAAAAAAAAAAACGTATGGTGTATGGAACCTTCCCCAAGGTGTGCGTAGAACCATTCTGCTACTAAGGCTCAACTTGCTTCCCCTACAAATTATAACAGGAGAATGGGAGGGATTACCTAGGGAAGAGAGGCTTTGTGACTTGTGCAGGAACCATGTTCAAGATTTAAATCGTGTGTTATTTGTTTGTCTTTTACTACATTCATTACGATGTCAATTGTTAAGACCGTTGTTCCGAAAGTATAATTTTTCCTCTGCAACAATTTTCTAATATTATTAGATAGGATTATATTAATTTTATTTGTCCTCGCTTGTGATGAATATGGTCTTTTAGGGTAGTAATATTTGCACAGTCTAGGTACATTTACAGTATTTATATTGCCTTGTAAAGCTGATTGCACTGAATTTCATTAAAGTACTGTTTAGAGTTGCACTATTGTTCATGCTACATTGTTTACACTGTAGAGGTTTCGCATCCTTTACTAATTCTACAGCGCATTCGCAATCTATTAGTCAATCGACTTTTTCCTTACGTTTTTATTTATTTATTTATTTTTGTGTTTTATAGAGCGCGAACTTGACCCGTTAGGATATCAGAGCGCTTTACAGGAATCATAGGATTGTACAAAAAGACTTAGAATCACAAGAGTAAAAATCAATTAGGAGGTGGTGGGGTGCAGAATATATAATAGATAGGACACGTATTTACAGATTACATTTACAATTACTCAAGACAAGAACACAGGTTTCTTTTGGGGTGACTAGGTAATCCGAAAGGAGGCAATAGCCAGATGTATATCATAGTCATAGTAGTGGTTGAAGGCAAAATTTAAACGAGGAATTTACCCATAAGGAAGGTTTTGGTATCCTTTTTGAAACGAGACAGAGAAGGGATTCTTCTGATGGCGGGTGGGAGAGAGTTCCATATTCTAGGAGCGGCCCCAGAGAAAGCACGATTATAAGTTTTTTTTTCCGAGCGAGCAGGTTGCAGCAGGAGGTCTCTGGCGGACCGGGAGTTTCTGATTCCTCCAGAAATCACAAGTTACCGTGCAAGATATGCAGGGGAGTTTGAGTATAAGGCCTTGTGTGTAATGCAAGCTAGTTTAAGCTGTATTCTTGCCTCAAGTGGAAGCCAGTTCAGAGCTTTCAGGTGTGGTGAAATGTGGTCGGATTTCCTTGTGCCGGTAAGTAGCCTGGCGGCCGCATTGAGGCAGGCTTTTAAAGGTGCCAGGGAGATCTTGGGTAAACCCGAGAGGGTAGAACAGCCATACTCCAGTCTAGAGATGACTAGTGCTTGGACTGCCATTTTTAGGTCGGGAGCATCGAGGAGGGGTTTCAATTTCCTTAGGTAGCTCAGGTGGAATCTGGCTGATTTGGCCATCGAGTTGATGTGGTCCCGCATGTTCAAGTTGCTGTCCAGGGTGATTCCCAGGGATTTGGCCGAGTCCACGATGGTCGGTGGGCAATTTAAGACTGAGATAGCCTTGATCCATATTTGCATCTCAGGGTTGGTTTTAGGAGGGAAATTAGGAGAAATTCTGTTTTCTTTGCGTTGAGTTTGAGTTGATTGGAGGCGAGCCATTGGACAGTCAGTTTCAAGGCTTCGTTTAGGGAGAGGATCTCCTCGAGAGATGAGGTTTTGATGTAGATCTGAGTGTCGTCAGCATACATATGGTAGGAGATATTGGCAGTGCGTAGTACTTCGGCAAGCGGTTCTAGGTAAAGGTTAAAGAGGGTGGGGGACAGGGTTGATCCTTGGGGGACTCCAACCGTGACCGGGGAGGGAGCAGATAGGTTGCCATTGATTAGGAATCTCTGTGATCGGTTATGGAGGAAGGACCTAAACCATTCTAGAACAAAGCCTTCCAAACCCATCCTGAGTTTGAGGCGTTCGAGTAGTTTTTCATGGTTGACCGTGTCGAAGGCCGAAGATAGATCTAGGAGGATTAGGAGACAGGTTTTGCCTTGGTCAAGGGCTTGGAGGGCATCATCAACGATGTGGAGCATGGTGGTTTCAGTGCTGTGCCCAGGTCTAAATCCGGATTGGAAGTCATCGAGTAGGTGGAAGTTGTTGATGTGTTGACTTAGCTGTTGTTGCACACACTTCTCCAGCACTTTGGCTAAGAGGGGGATGTTGGAGATGGGTCTGAAGTTGTCAGGGGAAGCAGGATCTAGCGACGGCTTTTTCAAAATGGGGAGGACTTGGCCGGCTTTCAGAGAGTCAGGCATTGATCCCTGCCGGAGAGAGGCGTTAATTATTGCAGTCCAGCTAGGAATAATGGATTGGGCAACGGCAGCTAGGCAGTTGGAGGGGAGCGGGTCATTAAAATGATTGTTCGGGTTTAAGGTAGATAGGATTTTAGAGATGGAGTCTTCGTCATAGACTTTGAAGTCGGTCCAGTGAGCTTGATTTTTAGGTGAAATCTGTGGGGGCGTTGCGGCAGGAGGAGGCAGGTCCGGAAGGAGTTGAGAGTATGTGGCGGGACTGAGTTCGTTTCCTAAGGCTATGATTTTGTCAGCGAAGAAGGAGGAGAATTCCTCGGAGGATATTAGGGACCTGGGGGTTTCTTTCGATGTTTTGGCCAATTTATTAGATTGGTGTTTGACCAGTTCGAAGAGCTTGCGGGGTCTGTTCTTGGCCTTCCCTAGTTCAGATCTGAAGAATTCTTTTTTTGAGTTGAGGATGTTCCTGTTGTAGGCATTTCTGGCCTGGCGGTGAAGGTTTAGATGTGCGGCAGAGGGGTGCTGCCTCCAGGTTCTTTCAGATTGCCGGAGGGATCTCCTCTCATTGTTGAGGGATCCCGTGAACCAGGGGTTTCTGTCTTTGATTTGGGTTCTTTTCAGTTTTAGTGGGGCTAGATCATCCAGAATGTTCGATATAGTCGCAGAGTAGTGATCATTGAGGTCACTGACCATTGTGATATGCGAGGGGGGGGTCAGATTTGCAGCGAGCCTCAAGTTCCCTATGGTCCAGGTTCTTGGTGTCCCTGATCCAGTGTTTGGGAATCACCGGTTGCAGTGCCCTTGTCTTGTGGGTGCCAGGTAGTAGGAAGGTGATGGTGTGGTGGTCAAACCAGTCACATGGGTCTATAGAGATAAGCTTGAATGCTGATTCTTTAGAGATGATCCAATCAAGAGTGGCCCCTTTCGAGTGAGTTGGGAGTGAACAGGTTTGGGTCAGGGCTTGATCGGCCAGGAGGTCTTTGATGGCGTTGACATGTGGATCCTTGGAATCGTTCCAGTGCAGGTTAAAATCACCAAGGAAAATATCTTTAGTGTTGGAGGAAAACTTAGCTGTGATGATTTCCATGAGGTGGTCAGTGAAGGAGTCGTTCATGCCTGGGGGGTGGTAAAAGATGTGCAGGTTGCACAGTTGGGTGGAATTGCTGCAAATAGCGAGGGCGAGGTATTCGCAGGATTCAGTGGTATCTGCCAGGAGTTCCGTGACAAGAAGGTTAGAGCGGTAGATGCAGGCGATGCCTCCTCCTTTCTTGTTAGATTGCCTGTCCAGCCTTGCAATGTTATAGTTGGGAGGGACTAGGAGGTCCAGGCATGGAGATGAGGATTCGTTGAGCCATGATTCTGTTAGGATTGCTAAGTCGAAATTGTTGTTCAGGATGAGATCAGCAATATCAGCGGCGTGCTTAACTGCCGATCGGCAGTTGATTAAGAGACCAGACAGAGAGGGGTCGGAAGGAGTGTCGGGAGTCTGGGCGGACAGGTGAACAGGCGCTAGATTACTTTTGACCACAATTCTGTTGCGGAGTGTAGCTGGTCTGTTGGGGTTGATAGTGACCGTGCAGATAGCATGCTCGGCACTCACTTCAAGTGGATAAGGGGTAGCTGGGGCAGCGTTGTAGTCCCGGAGGATGGCAAGGATTTCCATTTCCGTGAGGTCTAGCGGATTTGGAGTGGAAAGGGTAGAGTTGTAGGAGAGGACAAGAGCAAGGGTTTCCTCCTCTGAGAGGTGGCATGGTTGCTTGCGAGGGCGATGATGTCTCAAGGATAGTGGAAGAGGGTGTTTAGGGAACTCCGTGATATGCGGGGGTGGAGTTTGGCTGGGGCATGAGGTTAGCGAAGGAGAGTTCTGCGAGGTAGAGAAGGTTCATTAGATCCCGGATGGAGATGTGAATGCTCTGGGTTAGTTTAGCAGCTCTGGAATGTAGGGATTCAAAATCCATATACGAGGGAGGTGCTAAAGGGCCGGGGGGCAATGGATCAGGAGCAGTTCTATCGGTATGTGTCGGTGATAGGGTGGAAGGGCTAGCTCCACCTGTCTCGTAGGTCATTGGAGGCGTACTAGTCTCATAGTCAGAGTGGGGAGCTAGCGGGAAGGGGGCCAACAGTCTCGGGGCGTTTCTGATGGTACGGCCGGGAGGTGTGCTAGAGGGGTTAGGATGATCTGTGTTGGGAACCCTAAGAGGGGTGGTTTGTAGGCTGGAAGGGCTAGCTCGACCTGTAACGTTGGTCTTTGGAGGCGTACCAGTCACACAGTCATATTGGGGAGCTAGCTGGGAGGAGACCAAAGGCCTAGGGACGATTGTGTTGGCAGGGCCGGGGGCCGTGCTGGAGTGGTTAGGATGATCTGTGTTGGAAAACCTTAGAGGGGTGGTTTGTGAGTGGCTAGTCATGCTAGAATGGCTGGTCGGAGGCTTGTCGGGGCTGGTGTTGGTTACCCTGCCATTGTCGTGCACATGGGTTCTGAGGAGGGTAAAAAGGTCCGCAAATTTATTCAGGTTTTTGAGGCTTGGATCAGGACGATGCCGTTTTTGTAGAGAGTGATGGTGAGGTCAGCTCGCAGGGTTGGGGAGGGCGCTATTGAAAGCTTCGTGCCGTATGGAATGTTCTTGGTTGCGCGTACGTTGAAGAGGTGACCAAAGGTTTTGCGCCAAGAGGAGGTTCTTCTGGAGTAGAAAATGAGGTCATTAATGACTGTGCCGTTGTCCGCGCTGTAACGCAGGTCAGAGATCAGTGTTTCAGGGTGACTTTTCAGGATGGAGTGCTTGAAGGATTTTGCGGCGGTTTTGGAGCGGTTGGGGGGGTAAACCAGAGTGTATGAATTTTCCCCGGTAGCGGTCAGGCCAGGACTTGCCATGCTGGCTCGGGTGGGTCACTCAAGGAACGATAAGGGTCAGTTACGTAGTAGAGGGCGTGGGTCTGTACATACCAAGGCGTGGGGGACTATAGTGGCTGACTTGGCCTCTTAAAGGCGGAGAGGCAGGGTAACCCCATCACAGCAGCGTTATGTGTTTCATGGTGAAGCTGTTCTTGAAAGAGCGGGCTGTCGGAGCGTTGGGCAGGGGCCCAAGCGTACTTGAGATGGTCGGAAGCGCCCGTCTTCGAGGGTAGGGCAGCGGTAGGGGCTGAGAGGCCGTGCCAGCCGCAACGCCTCGGTCCTAGGTGAAGACAGGGTAGGCCGGGACCCAGTAGAAGTCGATGCTAATCGGACCTAGAGTGGGTATTGGGGTCACATTCCGAGCCGCGCAGTAGAGGCATCAGAGGGGTCCTTCAGGAGTGCAACTCCTCAGTCGTCAAGGCGGAGCAGCATCTCAGGCACCACTTCAAATACATCCGCAATACAGGTGTCACCCACGTGGAGTTTGTGTGTACATTGAATGTTTCTGTCATGTATTTCATTTAGCATATTATTATTCGTAAGATCTGTTTTGTAGATCCTTGTGTGTTTTTTATGTTGACCTCTGAGTTCCAAATCATAATAAAAACTTTGATTGATTTGATTGATTGAATTAGGCCCTGTGGTATTGTCACAGCAGAAAAAGACTGATCTCTGTGGGATTTATTGAACTTTCCAACGCAATCAATAATCTGCTTAAACGATTGATATTGTTAATTTTAGATCACTGGCTATCTCACAGGTTCAACTAGGGGGTTTGCAGTTATTCTATAGTAACAATTGTCTGTCAATTTGAGCAAAGGAGAACCTTTTCAAGAATTAGCAGTATATAATAACTTGAAGCAAGGCACTGTACATGCCACACTTTCATTTAGCATTTTGACTGTGGACTTACCAACCAATTGAACCAATTTTTATTTAATAATCTTTTATATTGTTTTCCTTCAATAACAGAAAAAGAAGAGAAGCATAAAAGCAGCAGTGCAACATGTTGTATACATATGGAAAACATAGCACAGCAGGTTACAGTAATGTTGCATTTAACATTTCGTCAACATCATGTTAGAGTAAAAATCCAGAGTGGCTGAATCTCAGGGGCAGATATATCATAGTGTTGTCTTGCCCTTGCGTCATGCAAGGTACCGCAAGGACAACGCAACCCTAAAGTCAGATTTACCAAACAATGCAGTGCCATCTTGAATGGCCCTGCATTGCTTGATAAATCTGAAGTAATGCAGAGCAACACAAGTCACAGCCTTGTGAAACTCTGCCGCAGGGAGGTGTTCCATGAGTGTAGCATGAGTGCTCCCATGCATCTGCTCATGGTTTTTGCCCCATTCCCAGATTTATCAGGAGTGGTAGATATGGAAATGTGTTAAAATGCTGCTCCTTCCCAGGGGGAGGCGTAATAAGGAGAAATTTGTTTATTTCTCCTCGTTTTTTCTACTTTCTATGTGTGCTAAACTCTGCAGCACACATAGAAAGAGGAGAAAGCCTCAGGGAATTGTTTTTGTGCAGGAAGGTGTGCGGAATAAAAATTGTACACATATGGGCAATCAGGTATGGGAGCTGGCTGCATTTTGTGTGGCTGAGGATGTGGTCATATCTCGTGGAGCGCTTCTCCTCGTTCAGAATGAATACAGCAGGCCCTACATGTCATTAGGCCTGGAGGTGATAGGTTCCAATGTTGCATAGTCCTCCGCCATTTCATTGCACATTGTCAAATCACAAAGCCAGTTGGTTATCGTAGGCACTGTGTCTGCGCCAATGTATCACAATTCGTCGCTTGGCTAAAAGTAAAGCTATTGCAGCAAATCTTTTAGCAGTTGCTGGAATAAGTTCAACATATCCAAGCAGAGCAGTTATTGAGTGGGGAATTAACCTATGTCCAGTCATTTGTGATATGTGATCAAATATTTCCCCCCACAAACTGTAATGAGGCACAGAACCAGGTCATATGGGCCATGGCTGCTTGTACGATGTTGCGTTGTTTGCATTGGTGTGTGCTGCGTGGATCTATTTTATGTTGTTTGATTGGCATGTGGCACGCCTTGCAGAAGAATTTATAGTGAAACTACTTATGCCTGTGGTTTATGGGCACCGTTTTTGTTTGCTACAGCAGCAATTCCAAACTGCCTCCGCGAGGGCTATCTCTAAGTCAGCTTCCCAAGCCTGCCCACGGTGCTGTATAGGGCCTGTCACTTATCAGATATCAGACTATATTGCCTCAAGACCCACTTCGTCCTTTTAACCAAAAATGTAATGTTCAATTTTAAACCTATCAATGAATGCACACCATCCATTACTATCTGCAAAGTCTCAAGGAGACTACATTGATTAGTGAATTATTTTAATGTGTATTGTAATAAAATAGATTAAAGATGATGATCAGTAAAAAGAAAATGATGGTCCTGGAATTCATAACGAAACATCTAAATTGGATGCCAAGGCGAATTAGATTGGAGCAGTTCAAAATGCATGAATATCTGAGATTTAAAATAATGAGCAAGTTAACGCGACTGTATCATTTAAAGAAATGTGTGATATGTAGAACCACAATAACAGGAATGTTGGGCTGACTAGATTCGTTTGATGGAACTCGTTATTTTGTTCTATTGAACATCGCATTCTTTTTAAAGTTGTACCACTGGCCTTATGTGAATCTCAAATTAGAGAAGGAGAAACAAGTGGCGAGAAATTACTTAGTAAAATTCAAGGTACATTGTTGAGATCGGCATAGGGTTTACCACAAAGTGTTCCTATTTCAGAATGGAGATAGGCCTTATCAACACTACTCGTTAGCATGTGTGTTATTTTCTCGATCTTGCAGGGGAACTCATTACAGATAACCAGCGGAATCTGGCCTATTCGGTTTGGTGAAAGAAACGTTGTTAGAATGTTGCACTAGGAGCTATGATTTTAGTTCTACGCTAAACGTACAAATTACAAACAGCTTCTGAGTCAAACAGTGTATGTGCAAAAATGAAATATAACATGGTGGCTTCACTGACCCCGATACATTTATAGGTCTTTCTGAAATTGACCTTTGGTTTTGCGAAATTGACATTTACAGCAGAGGTAATAATATTATTTGTGTGGACTTGAGAACAGAGTCACACATGAGAGCAATGCTGGGCATAAAAGTAACATCCTTTAAGCAGAGATTGAATGTGGGAAGTTTGAAAGAGTGGAAGTTATTACTCTAGGGTAAGAAGAATCAGTGTCAGCGGATCATCTTCCAACAGATTGTGTGTTGTTTTGAAATGAGCAAGTGTGAATTATGAGCGAAATAAAAGCTGTCAAAAGTTGAAATGCACAAGACCTTTTGGTATCATAAGGTATCAAAGGACTTGGATCAAATATGTGTAAATATGGTGTATGTGAAGTTAAAGGCTCCATTGCTCTCTGTCCGTGTTACAAACTGCTTCTCATTTCCTCATGCTGGCAGACACAGTATGTTTGCTTTAGAAGGAGACCCATGTCTTGACAAATGTCATGAGACTCTTGGCATGTGCTCTACCTAATTGTGTGTATTGTTCACCAATAGAATGCTAGATATTGGTCCATCCAAATTTGATAATCCCTTTGGCGTGGGTAAATGCCACTCTCATGACCAGGCCATAGTACTACTAATGATTGATGACAGCTGATTATAGTAAAAGGTACAGATCTTTGAACCTGAACCTCGGTGGGGTGGCCGCCTACTGGTTGACCCTGGTAAATCTGTTTACAATGTCATGACTTGGCCACCTGTTCCCCTTGATAGGTTGTTGTGTGTAAGACAATGTTGAGTACATGAGAAATAGGTGCAGCTGGGATGGGGCCCCCATGGATACATGTAGCTGCTAAGGTTGTAGGGTACTCATTTTGGGTGGTGAATGTTAGTGCTGATTCTGTCCCTTGCCCTGCACGTTCCCCACACAGCTGATCTGACTCCCCTTCTCTATTGAACCTTTAAAAAAAGCAAGTAGAACTCTCTGGCTTAAATCCCCATACAAGAGAAAGGAGCTGGAAGAATCATTTGTTGAGTTGGTCTGGGGCTAAGCCAGTTCCAACAAATCAGCCAATGACCTGACAAGAGCAACACCTGCAAAACGGTAGCTAAAGGCAGTGTGAAGTCTGCTGAACTTATCCAAATATAAAGGGGACCTCCAAAATACTCCTGAACTCTGCTTTGTGCAGCAGCAGGGAAAGGGTCCCAACAAGAGCAACTGATTAGTCAGAATCTTTCTCTTGAAGCATTCCACAGTCAGATAATGGGAGATCCAAAGTGGCTTGTTGCCATGGAGCTGTGAAACACCTCAAGCAAACATTTGCTTTGTTAAGATTAGATTGGTTGCCTATTAAAGTTTTGGGCTAACTTTGAACATGACCTCTCCATGACAGCATATAAGCTGACGCACGCATTATATCTGGGGTTCACCTTTTACTTGAAGAAAGCTGTGTACACCCAGCAGAGATAGAGAGGACTAAAGACACAAAATCTTGCTATTTCCTTTTTCTACACGAGGAACATTTTTTTCCCATTGGAGGACACTCTTCTTGGTGTTGAATGATTCCTCAACAGTGGCCGCATGGGTATTGTTATGACGTCCCAGGGGTTGTTTGACTTTAGTAGTGGCTTACAGACTAACTTTAATGGATGGCTTTTTGGGGGCATACAGAACTGTCGCTATATGAGATGACTGGCGTCTGAGAGCTCTAAGGAACATCCAAAAATAAGCATGTCAGGTAGGGCCATACCTGCTTCTGACAGAGTGAGCTGTTGCAGCTTGGCAGAATCAAACCTGTGAAGGATTTGTGTTCTGTTTTCTGAAGGCTCATTTGCCAGAGTAGATGCACATGACAATTCCTGGAGATGAGAATGGAAATTGCGTATTGATTCTTCTATGTTTTGGGCGAAGGGAACATTTAGCACTGCTACAGCTGTGCTATAGGCAAAAGATAGTCCTGCCTCTGGGAGGTTGCAAGACAGTTTGAACATACTTTCACTAGACAGGTGGAGGAGAAGCGGTTATTACTTATTACTGTCAACTCCAGTATATGTCTTATTTTTTACTTTTTTAATTTCGGGACATGTATAATCATACAAGCAGTAAAATCCCTAAGAAGGGACATATGGTGCACACATGGTGCATAGTGAGTAACATATCAAAGCGAGGGGCAAAAAGAAACCCTACCATACAATGCAAGCAATAAACGAAATATATCTATACATCCCCAAACAGGCTATATTTGTGATACAACATCAAGTGAAAAACGTAACTGTTAGGAACTAGGCAGCAATTGACAGGACAGTGTGGTAGATATGTTCACAGACTGCATAGATTGACAGAATCCAACCACTATGTCCATCCCAAGCCTCCTCCCTGGATGGAGCTACAATGTGTACAATAACAGGTGGACAGGGCCATATACAAAGGATCCACTGGCAGGGCGGGGCCAGATGCTGACCAGAAGGAAGAGGCCATGATTGCGGTCAGTGGATTATTACAGTAACCCCTGCCCTAGCGCCAAGACCAGATGGCCATCCCCGACCCCCAAGGCCACCCGGTCCTCTTGGCCAATGGAGTCCGAGTGACCAGGGTGCCCTCCAGTTCCCCCAACCCGCAGGACAGCAGTTCCTGACTGTATGAGAGCATCAGTGTTCTCTCTCAGCTGCACAATAGCGTGCAATTTGTCCAGAAGTATCCCCCATGTCTCCAGATCTTGGGTGGCATTTTTGTCTGTGTGAACTATGTGTAGACATCTCTCTTCTGTGACTCCCCATTCCAACATGTCTGCTTTCCGTCTAGAGAGCTGGGGAGGGCACCAGGTGAGTCCAGTGGATTGCAATGTGGTGCCTAGCCAACACCAAACCCAAGCCCTCAAACTTATGCTGCATCTTGGCCCCAGTCCGGGGGGTCGGCAAAACCCAGCGGAGACAATGCTTTACCGACGCCTCAATCCGTGAACCTATGGCTTCCTGGAGCATCCCCAGAACTCCCAACCAGAAAGATTGGAGACGTGGGCAGTCCCAAGTCATGTGTGTGAATGCCGCCAGCTCGAATCTGCAACAGCGGCACTCCGGCGAACGTGGCACACTGAACCATGCCAGTATGTCAGGGGTCAAGTATGTATGGTGTAAGTGGTGAAATTGAATAAGATTAAAGTGTGCATTACTAGCCACCTCTCTAACCTATGCAAATGCAAGCATTGACACCCCCTCTGAGAGGGACCGGCAGGTCAGATGACCATCGACCCCAAATGCGGGAAACGTTGGCAGAATTGTCAGCTTTGAGTGCCCTGTATAAGCGAGATATCAATCCCCTGAAGGAGCCTGGGTCAAGGATCACCAACAAAGTGTTGGCCTCCACTGGCTCCTCGGGGAAGGATGTCAAGAGGTTGTGTGCAGTACGTGAAAGTTTTGCATATTGTAAAAAGTGTCCGGCTGGGACCCGAAAACACTACTGAGTGTTGGCGAAGGAAACAAAATTTCCATTGAGGTACAGATCTCCTGCCGTGAGACATCCTCCCGCAGAACACTCCATCAAGTTCATCACAGACTGAATACGGCATAGCCATGGAGCCATTGTAATGGCAAAGTTCGTGCGTATGGAGCCTTCCGTAGCACCAAGGTGACAGCTCGCTGCCAAGCCCATGTGACCAGAAGTACTACATATGGCAATCCAACGGGCTCCTGGACCCCATCATGAGACATTCCAGGAAACTATTCACCCATCCCCCGTCTGCCAGGAGATCCTTCTCTATATTGGGGCCCTCCCCACACCATTGAGCCACGTATTGGAGGAGAGCTGTGAGCTAATGAAGACGCAAGTCATGGAGTCTCAGTCCACCCAGTTCCATGTCCTGCTTAAGAATCTCCAGTTTAACTCTGCTATTTTTCCCTGTCCATACCAGAGAAACAAGAAGGCTTTTGAGGGTCTCAAAGGTGGACCTGGGAATAGCGCAAAGGGAGTTTTGAAGAAAGTAAAGACAACGCGGCAGAAGGACCATCCGGGACAGTGCTACATGACCCATAATAGATATGGGGAGGCGATTCCAGAAACTGATAGATCTGCGTATTGCGCGGCGGTTGTGTGTGCCACCTGCATTCCCAGGTACCGGAAATGATCACATTCCCATCTAAACTCTGTTATACGGAGGTCATCCACCTCCTTGCCAACCAAAGCAGCAAGTGGAAACATAACTGATTGGAAACTTTCAGACCCGAAATGGCACCAAATTTCATCGCGATGTTCAGAAGCGCATGTAGTGCCCTTTTAGGGTGGGTTATATAGAGCAGGGCATCATCCGCTTACAGGGATACAACATGACCACAGCCACTCACGACAACACCCCAGCAAGCCGTGTCCAGTCGCAGTTGGATCACCAAGGGCTCCATGACCAGGGCAAATTAAAGTGAGGACAGCGGGCAACCCTGTCTTGTGCCATGCTGAATGGGGAAAGATTCCAAAATCACACCACTGTTTCGGACCCTAGCAGTCGGTAGACTGTATAGGAGATGAACCCAGGAAATAAACTCCACCCCAAGGCCCATTCGTACCAGTACCTCCCACAGATAATTCCAACTTAGAGTATTGAAAGCCTTTTTGATGTCTAGGGCCAGGGCAACAGCACTGATGTCCATTGCCTCTGTAGCGTGTAGGACATGGGACAGCCTACGTAGGTTTGTGTGCATACCACAACCTGGCATAAAACCACATTGGTCTGTGTGGACTAGATCAGTTACTACTCTGCTCAGTACTTTGGCCAGTATTTTGGTGTTGACGTCCAACATGGCTAAGGGCCGGTAAGAGTCTGGTGCACACGGGTCTCTACCTGGTTTAAGGAGCATCACAATTTGGGCTTCTCTCATCGAAGGCGATAATAACCCCAACTGTCTGGCCTCCCGCAGGGTCTCCAAGAGGCGAGGAAGTAGGAGGTCTGCGTAGGTCTGAAAATACTCCACTGGAAGACCATCAGGGCCAGATTTGCAGCGAGCCATGCTGGTCCCTGCTTCCGTCAGGTCTTCCAAGCAGATATCTTCATCGAGACCTACACGTTTGTCATCAGTGAGGCTGCGGAGAGTCATGTCATCCAGAAAACCCGTCAATGTGTCCTGGGCCACGTGTTCCACCACCCTATAGACCAACGATAGGTGAACATGCATGAGGGTATTAAAACCATGTTGTGTGGATACATAATAACCATCAGCATGCCAGAGTGTAAGAATAATTGAGGGGGGACCTTCACGCTTAAGAAGCAAAGCCAACAACCGACCTGACTTGTCCCCCTCCCTGTGGAGTAGTTGGTGGTATTCATGCCGAAGCAGGCAGTCCAGCCTATCCAATATTTCACCGAACCCTGCGCTGGGCATGCAGTATCTTCTCTCCCTGGGCTCCCCCAGTGGGTCCCGCTCCCTGCAAAGTGGCCAGGATGTCCTCCGCCATCGACAAGTCGCTCTCCAATTGCCTCCTCTGTCTATCCACCCTAGAACAACATTCCCACGGGTCACTACCTTCAGAGCCTCACATTCCATTCCTCTGCATGCAGTAGATCCCCAATTATCATCAAACTAGGCTGTCGTAATCTCCCTCAACTGTCCCCGAAATATGCCTTCCTTTAGCACCTCCGGACATAAACGCCACAGAGTGACCTGCGGGGGAACATTCCACGGTCCCCACTCTAGGAGCACTGGTGCATGGTCAGAGAGGTATCATCCCAACACTTGTGTGTGGAGTGCCATTACAACCGCCTCCCCTGAGAGCAGGAATCGGTCTAATCTACTGTAAACTGTATGAGCGGGGATGTAGCAGGTGTACCCCCCTCCTTCCGGGTGTTTCGTGCACCACGCATCTGTATAACCCAACCTGTCCATGACGCCCTCCCGAGCGCTGCCAACATGTTTGGTTTAGAGAGGGGTCGGGGGTGTCTATCTAAGGAGCTGTCAGGACACAATTAAAATCCCCTGCCCCCACCACTGGGGTCCGCACATGAGGCAGTAGAAGAGTCTCTGTAAGCAGATAGAAATCACCATCATCGACATTTAGGACATAGATATTCAGGAGAAAGACTTCTTGACCATCTAACTAGCCGTGAACCAGAACATATCTCCCCTCAACATCAGCCGAGCTGCTCAGGATTCTGAATGGCACCTGAGGGGCTATCCAAATAACCACTTCCCGGGCATAGGTTGAGTAAGTCGCGGAAAACATCTGGCCTTTCCATTTTTTATGGAGCTTGGAAACCTCTGATTCTGTTAAGTGGGCTTCCTGCAGCTATTCGAATGCCATGTCTATGAAGGTAAGACTGCACCCTGTATCTCTTTGCAAAGGAGTTAAGGCCCTGTATATTCCATGTTACAATTTTAAACTGATCATAATAATAACACGAAACTGAGAAGCGGTAGAAAATACAATCAATATTTCAGCAAATGATTACATTAATTAATCGTCGATCGAACTCCGAATTTCATGGATTCTACTTTTATTGAGTACATCCAGTTATATTCACACTTTTTTCATACTGGAAATGTACTGCTGTATGGTGTAGTACATAAAACATTCAAATTCTCATATATACAAAAACAATACAAAACATTACAAAAATCACCATAAAAGACTCCTATTCTTCCAACAAATATATAATGAGGGCTGTGCGTGAAATTCATGCACAATCACTCTAACTGATAGTCTCTTTTGTCTGTACGTATATACAAAATGTGAATCCTTTCGTTGGTATTAGGACAAAACGTACAGGGTACCTAATACATCTTTGTTAAAACTTCAAGAGACTTCTTTAACAGGATGTCGACGCGTTTCGGCCTTTGGCTTTAGGCCTCTTCAGGACAAAATGAAAGAAGGAGCACAATGAGTGTGTCGAAAGACCATACAGCCAACCGAATAGGAGATAGGGATTCCAAAACCGTAGAGGGTCACTATTAAAGTTCTTCAATTAAAGTTCATTCCAAGGTGAAGTGGATCAATAGCAAGCCATCTTCATGTCGAAACCAGACAGACGGGCTCCATTATAAAGCTCCGCTTTCGTTAAAGGACACTAATTCCTCTCTTCACCGGAGGCAGCTGGCGGCTGAAAATTACGTCCAACGGGTAAGGCGTTTGTTGCTTCACCTCACCTCCCAGTGCTGCAAAACGCCAATTAGAGCCAATGTGGAGAGCTGGCATGTGTGACCTCGCCATGAAGATGGCTTGCTATTCCTCACCCAGGAATGAACTTTAATTGAAGAACTTTAATAGTGACCCTCTACGATTTTGGAATCCCTATCTCCTAACAAGGGGCGGGTAGAGCCTCCTCGCCCTGGGGGCTTGAGCAATGAAAACGTGACCTCCGGGACATTGCAGGCCCACAGCAGAAGGTAGGCCCCCCACACCGGGGGACCACGCAGCGGCAGGGTAGCCGCTTTGCCCTCCTAGTGTGCCTCAGCAGCAGGGATTATGTCGATTTCCACACCCCACAGCGCCAGGCCACGCGTTGTCGGTGATCCACAGTCTCCTTAGGCCACCGTCCACCAGGTCCTGCTCCCGGGAGCAGATCTACTCCAGCCCTCAGCTCGCAGCCAGAGGGAGAACGATCAGAGGGAATCAGGCGGGAGAGGTAGGATAAACGAAGGCAATGTGGCGGGCCACAAGTAGCTCCCTAAAATGAGTCAGTCATGGCCACCATTTTGGCCACGCTCCCCTCCAGTATATTATTAAATATTTAACTGAGGGTTTCAAGTAAGGTGCTTGGGGTGATTGGTGTGCCAGCCAGCTCAAAAGATTGAACTGAAGAAATGGTTTACAGCTGAGGCAATCATACATGCTGCTTAGGGGTCGTTAGGTTTCTTGTTTGTTTAACTTTTCTTGTGAGGGGGTAGCCTCTCTACTGCTTTGGCATGACTTGCTACAAAGTCTACATGTATTTGTGCCCTGACGACCGTCCAGCGGGTCTGGGCAGCGGGGTCCATGGTCCGCCTACTCCCCCTGTTATCACCACTCACCCTGCCGTAAGGCATTCCCAGGTGAGTCGCCTTTCTTTTGGCACACAGCCTAACCAGGTGAGCCACCTTATCAACAAATGTCCCCCATTTTTACCACTACTCTGCTTGTGAGGTTTACATATCCAAGCATCTCCCCTCCTTCATAGTCCAATGAAATCTCTCTCTCTTTCTTCCCTTTCTTTTTGTTTTACATGAGGGGTGCAGGTCAATACCCTCTTATTGGGGGGTTCAAACCATTACTGTTCTCCCATTGGTCCTCAGCTTCATGCCAAACCTGGCACCCTTTTTGTCTTAGCCCAGGTGTGAGAGGGTATTTACCCCATGTTCTGACCACCGCGCGGCCACCACAACCAATCAAACTGGTTCTTATGGACCCACGGCGGCTGTTATGGTGCCGGCCCTGTATGCCCACTTTTGGGGTGGCCTCTGAAATGTAGCTGATGATCCTTCACCAGGATGCAGAGGTTTTCTCCCCTACCAGGGTGGCGGACTGTCCACCAGGTTCTAAATCTGTTGTTGCCAGTGACACCTGAGGTCAGTTCCGCTGATTCTCTGAGCTCCGTGCTGCAAGCTGCCATCACCTTGGCCCTGCTGGACTTCAGGCCCGGCAAAGAATCAGCTAGCAGGTGGGGCTGAGCAGAGCAGAGCTACTGCCTGCAGAGCTACTGCCAGCAGGTGGTGAGGTAAAGTGCCTGAGCCCTGCGTTATTACATACAAACGGCAGAGCGTGAGTCCAGGCCCAGCGGAATCAGCCCAGCCTGGCCTGGGTGTGGTTGGAGGTTGGCCTGGTGTGCTCCCACTCGGGCCCTCTCGGCCTCATTTCACATTTTACATTTGGAATTTTACATGGCAGGCTGCTAGATTTGGGTTTTTACTCCTTTTTAAGCTCTTTTTAAGTGTTTTAAGCATTTAAAAAGCCTTCTCATAAAGCTCCTCTTTTACGCTCCTTACCTCTGCTCATAACTATTCGTGTGGTTTTGTGTTATCTATGGCACAACCCCTACCCACTTATTTTTCTGTGCTGCTCCAAACACAAACGGATTCTGCTAAAGTCATAAAAGCACATAGAAAATTGTGTTCTATTTCTAAGTTTGGACGTTAAGTTTGGACTTTAAGTTTGGGCTCCAGTGCTTTTGCAGCCTTCATTGATTTTCCTCAGGGCCTCGCCCTTGCCCCCCCTTTTTGGTCCTTCTGCTCAGAGGGTGTTGTGGTTGTGGTAGTATTGGAGAGAGCTTGCTCTGGGGCAAGAGAAAAAGAAAGAGAGGACTTGACTTGGCTGGGGGCTGCTTAGAAGAAACAGCAGGAGCAGCAGTACATAAGCCGCATATAAGCAGCAAGTAACCAGCAAGCTACCAGTAACAAGTGGAGGGCCAGATGCTGCCTTGGTGTGCTGTGTGTTGGGGAGGCTTAGGCCGCAATACCCTCCGGTGGTGCGGAGGCGGCCAGTATTAGGCTGGTGCTGCTTTGCATCAGGGAGGGGGTCTGCTCCCCTGTATGCACACTCACACTTATCTTTCACACCTATCCTTCACTCGTAAGCTCTCCTGTGTGCTCCTGTGCGCTCCCATGTACGTGTGCCCCCCATGAGCCCCTGCTCTACCCTCTAGGAAGAGGGCAGCATCTATTGTAGAGTCGCAGAGAAGAGTCACTGAGTGGTGGAAAGAGGGAAAGTAGGCATTGGGCGCTTGTGGCACCTATGGTCAAGCAGACACTCGTGGATTTCTGCAGATGCCCTCTCTAAAAGTTCTATAAGGTGGTTTTTAAGATGCCTACCAGGTGCCTCCATTCTGGTCATTTAATTGTCCCTTGAGGCTCAGCTGGTCCATTAGCTAATCACATCAGATCCCCTAAACTTTTAAAAACTATACGGCAAAAGAAGCCTAAAACCTAGTCCCTCTTGAAGTCCCATCCTTCTGTGTTGTCTCTGTTTTTAAAAAGGGGGAGTGGCTTAGGAAACAAGTAATTGGGGGAGCCTACAGATGGAATCAAAGAGGGCAAACTGGGTTTAGTTTCGTTCCTCTCTCAGGGCACAGTCCTGCACCAATTTAACCTCCCTCTGCTTAAACCCTGTGCAGCCCATTCCCCATTCTCAGCTCAGTGAGTCATGCCACTTAGAGGAAGCAGTAGATGAGAAGGACATGGAAGTCACAAAGGCTGTTTCAGAGATAAACACTGTCATAACAAGTTGGACCCTGAGTCTGACCATATGTCCGAGCCAATGAGTCTTGTGGCCCTATCTGGTGTCCTAAATGTTGCGCCTGTGCTAGGAATGTCTTCGCCTAAAGAGGCCTCTCGAGTGACTCACAATGAATTATGTGGCAATGTGTGCAGCGTTGATCCTGTTGTACTGTAGGACTTTTCTTTGCAAGACATTACCATTCTCATGGAGAAAAATATAGTTAGGGAGGCTAATTTAAAATCGCCAGCTGCCTCGGACAAGGTCTTGAGTTCGTCTTCAGTCTGTTCTTTCAGTCGTCCTTCATTACCAGTTTTGTATAGTAGTACGCCTTCCTCAAGTGTCTCTCTTTTAGGTTCACTGGAATGTGATGTCTCTATTCTCACAGTGGCACAAGCCCTCATGCGGTCATCGAATGTGGAAACCAATGGGAATGGTGGGAATGGTGGGGGGGAGGGCATACTCTGATATCCTACATTCTTTAGAGAGTATTCTTTCCTCAATCTTGGCTCTGTTGGATAAATCAATTGTTAATTCTGATCATCTGCTGGATGTATTCTCCCCCATCATAACGGGGTGCAGCACCTCACCTCTTTTGGAATGTGTCCAGGGAAGGAAGAAATAGGTATTGAAACAAGGCTTCCCAGATTAATATAGTGGTATTTAATGGGGTGGCAGAAATGGGAGTTCAGGTGGGAAATTATGATGGTCCTGAGGCCATTTCTATTGGGCAATCCAAAGATATCACCAAAGCCTCCCATATGCCCTGTCTCTTCTTCCAAAATCAAAAGGTATATGGGATCCAAAGCAAGGCTGCCCAAATGGCGAATGTAAATGTATCCGTACTTGAGAATCCTTCTTCCATTTCCTGATTTTTAAAAAAGAGTCCTGTCTACTCCTAAGGCTGTAGCCCTACAAAATGACCCTCCTAGCTTTAAACTGTCAAGGGCCAAACAAGAAAGTGCATCTCCTGAGAAGGGTTTTTGTTCCACGGGTTGTAATGGAACAAAATCCCGAAAGGAGAAATAGTAAAGGATCCGGTTAATCATGAATCGTAAGTCTAGAAAATTGAGATTTTCCAATGTCCTTGAATCTGATCTCATTATTCAGCCTCAAAAAATAAATGAGTTGATGAACGACGGACCTCTTACTGGTCAGGGGTCGGAGTCCCTAGAAGTAAATAACCTGCTTCCTTTTAGTATCATATCAGAAGTCTCAATTTCAGGTAATCATGGGCAGGAGAATGGGCACCTGGATATGGGGGTAACAGCCCATAATAACTGTGGTGGGTTCAGTACTGGAACAGTGAAGGATGATGCTGGGATAGGTTTTGTAGAATAGTGGAACACAGAAGTTGAGGGTAATGGAGCCCCTGAAGAGGTAGGGTGGATCTCGGACAGATCTCCCCTAACCCTCTTGTGTGTATATACTTTCCCGGTATGGACTCATCTTAAACATGAGAGGATTCTAAATGGGGAGGCTGCCCTGTTTTTTCCTTCAGATCAAACCCTTAAATCGGGGGTAGGGCCGAGGTAGAGGAATAATCCAGTGGAAGGACTGGGGCCTTGCGCCTGGACATGTATCTAATACCCTGAAATTAATTTCTCTGTTTGATAGGGAACTGGGCCGACTGAATAGAAGCTTTATTCTACAACTTCTGTCTGATATTGAGGATTTGAGCCAGGTATCAAGTAGAGACATTGATCGGGTGTCCCTGGATTCTCTAAGCAAACTTCAGAGTTCCAGAGTAACATTTAGCTCTAGGATTATTATAATGCTAATCCTTGCAAATGTTGATCATTTCTGGAAAAAGGGGATTGATGTATTTCTGTTTGAGGAGATTATTGGTGCTCAGTTAGATAACCGTAGAATGGGCACTCAAGGCCCTGATAGAGTTCCATGCATTAGGAGGGGGGTTGTAAATGCGAAGGATATCAAAATATCTATAGGTAGTGTCACACGTAGAAGAGTGATAAACTTTGCGGGACATGAGGGTCAAAGAATCTAGAATGGGAGATGAGTTGGCCCCCTGGAGTTGGGTAGCAGGTACACTGAAAGCCTCCAAAGAAAACATAAAACTTCTTGAGCTGCAAAGGTAGCCCCTTGGGCAAAATCCTTTCCTGGAATATAGCATGTTTAGGACAGTCTAACTCAAGGTTAAACTTTTTAATGCAATTCCATTCAATGATAATTTGCCTACAGGAAACCTGGATTTGTTCTAATTTTAATTATGAGAATTATTTTGTTTTCTCTTGTGCATCAAAACCCACAGTAAAAAGTCATGCCAGTGGAGGTTTAGCTATTTTACTTAGCGGCAGTATAAACTGGAATCCCTTGGTCTTTGTTCACCCATCAGAATCTTTGCATGTGCATAAAGTTGGCTCTGGGCAATGTCATAGGAGGATTGCATTTGTCTTTTCTTCTGGTAAATGTCTACATTCACCCCGGGAGGTCGTCTGACTCTTTAGTTGAGTCTATGTTCTCTTTTGTTGCATAATATTAGTATCTTAGATGAATACACACTGATAACTATGGTGGGAGATTTTAATGCCAAAATCTCAAACTGTTCTTCTTTGACCTTTGGAAACCCGGAGCTGAATGAGGTATGGAGTATCCCAGAGGCAATTTTGCCTGGCCATATTAGATCAGACAAGTGAGGCTTAAGCTTTTTAGCTTGCCTGAGAGCCAGTGACCTTAATGGTAGATTCCCAGAGGTTTCCCCAGCCTCCTTTACTTTCCATTCTTCTCGAGGGCAATCACTAATTGAATTCATAGTGGTATCCTACCAAATGTTTAGCGACTGTACACAGTATAAGGTTATGAGGACGGATCTGAGCGATCATTGGATTCTTTTGGTTGTCATCGATTTGGAACTCAAGGCACCCGAATTCTGGAATACAACAGATAATACGATTGCGTACATTTTGATCAAACAAAAATTCAATGAACTTGGCAGGACTCATTAAAACAGTGAGTTCTGGCACCTATACAAGAGAACCCTATTTTCTGGTTTGATCATGTGGGAGTATGAAATGAGCTACTGGCCTTAAATCCTCGGAGGCTATCTCTCGGGAGGTAAAAAAGCTAAACCGGAGCTAAACTTTCTAGTAAGGGAACAATTTAAGCAGTCATCAGTACTGCAGCAAAGGGAAATCAATAGATTGAAGCAGGTGAGAACGAGACTGAAGGTGTCAGAATGTAGAGGAGAGGAGGATCAGAAATGGATTACGCTGAATGAGGCTGCACTTTCTGGTGACTCGCGTAAATATTGGGCTCTAATAGTCGAATATTGTGATTGTAGAGTTAAGGCTTAACCCATTTTAATCTCTGATGCTGACTGGATCCAATACGTCTCGCAGTTATACGCATGAAATTATAGTGGTGGGGTTCAGTTGGAGTGGATTGGTGAGTCCCCCTTACTGAATGTATATTGCCCTCCTTCATTTGAGGAGATAGAGTTTTATTAAGGGTTGCAGGTACTCTGGGGCGATGGGCCTGGATGATCTCCCGATATCTCTTATTAAAAAAGATTTTCCCGCATGGGACCTTTTTCTCCTTCTGGTATTTCAATACAGTTATTTATATGGGGTTATACCATCCTCTTGGAAAGGAAGTATAGTGGTTCCTTTTGATAAAAAGGGTCCTAAAACCTCTCATGCCAGCTTTAGGTAGATTGCATTATTGGATGCGATCAGGAAACTGTATGGCCTTATATGCTGCTTTTATAAACTTCTCCATAGCATTCAATAGAGTTGATCGTGGGATGCTATGGAGGAAATTAGTTGTAATTGGGATCCCCGTGCTCTTACTTAGGCTTGTAATTGCTCTGGACTCTTCTACTTGGACTCAGGTCCTGATGGGTGGGAACCAGGGCTTGTCGAACAAACTAGAAACCCACAATAGGTTGAAGCAAGGGTGCTTAAGAGGTCCTCTCCCCTTTTCCCTTTATATCCATGACTTACCTAGTAGAATTGGACAGTGTAAGGGGGACCCACCAAAACTGGGAACAGTGAATCTTGATTGTCTACCTATGCGGATGTCGCAATCTTGCTAGACTTAACCCCAATAGGTTTACAGAGGCGTCTTTTTGAGTGAGGCAACTACTCTGATGAACACTATCTAAAAATAAATATATATCCAAGAGCAAAGTTATGATTTTTAGGTCCTGGGGGTGTAGTGTTTGGAAAGATTTGCACTGGTTTTTAGGGAAAGGCAAGTTAGAAGTGGTGAAGCCCGTACTTAGGTAGAATTTTTCCAGTAATTGCTCTAGCAGCGATCACATTAGTCATTGCAGAAGTAAGGCAATATTACAGGCTTCTGCAATTGGCAGGTTGTATAAATGCTGTGGGCAAAGACACTTTGCTCATGTCTTGGCAGTATCTAAGATTAAAATTCCACCTTCATTGACTTACACCTGTGAATCTATGGATGAGCAGTACTGGGCCTTCTTCGAGAAGGTGAAAGGGTGTATTTGGTGCCAAATATATAACTTGAATTGTGCAGTTTCTCCATTGGCACTCAGGCTTGAATTCGGGCTTCTATCCTCAAATGTGTTCGCTATGGCGGCAAGCCTTAGTTGGGGGAATAGCTTATTTACCAGTGATCCGGGCTCCATACGAGCTGCATTAAAACATGAAATCTTTCTTTGTCTGAAGGGGAGAAGAGCTGTTTTCTCTAACTATGTGAAAGCATTAGATATGTTTGGAATTGGACAAAGGAAAGCAGGTTTTCTCCCAAAGCCGATTTTGAAGAATTTGATTAAAAAACAATTTATGAAATTTGTCGTAAAGAGATATTGAATTGTGCTCTCGGTACATTAGGAATGATATAATAGTGGTGACTAACACATGTAAAAAAACAATCGTATGTTGTATGGAACCTTCCCCATGGTGTGCATAGAACCATTCTGCTAATATGGCTGAACTTGCTCTCCCTTCAAATTATAACAGGAGCATGGGAGGGATTACAAAGGGAAAAGAGGCGGTGTGACCTGTGCAGGAACCATGTTCAAGATTTAAATAATGTGTTATTTGTTTGTTCTTTACTACATTCATTATGATGTTGATAATTAAGACCGTTGTTCCCAAAGCATAATCTTTTCTCTGCAACAATTTTTAAATATTTTTTTAGATAGGTGTTAGACTTGGCATCTTTTGGCGTGTTTCCCCTGACTTTTTGCTTTCTGACCTCCTGGTTTTTGACTCTGTTTTTGCTGGTGTAATGATTCTGCTCACTTTCCTCACTGTTGTCCAGTGGGAAAGTGCAAGTGCTCCTGTATAAAATGTGTATGGATTGGTATTTCCATGATTGGCCTATTTGATCTATGTGTCAGTCCCTAGTAAAGTGCACTGCGAGTGCCAGGGCCTATAGATCAAATGCTGTTGGTGGGCTGCAGCATGGGATTGTGCCACCCATGCAGACAGCCCATAAAGTGTAACTCTGGCCTGCCATTGCAGAGCCTGCGTGCAGCCTGGGGCTGCCATGTCGACTTGGCAAGTGCACACACTTGCAAGTCCCTAAACCTTCCCTTTTCTACATGTTAGTCACCCCTAAGGTAGGCCCACGGTACCCCTGTGGGCAGGGTGCATTGTATGTGAAAGGTAGGACATGCCCTGGTGTGTGTGGCATGTCCTGATAGTGAATTACAGCCTATTTCGTTTTCATTATTGCAAGGCTACCTGTTCCCCATAGGCCAGAATGGGCAGTTTTGATTATTACAGCTTATAATCCTAACTGACCCAGGGAACCTGGTAAAAATTCGAGTTTAGTATGCCTGGACTCAGAATGATAAAATGCATCTTTTAGTGAAGTTGGTTTTAACATTCCGTGTTCGAAAATACCACTTTAGAAAGTGGGTATTTTCTTGTCTAACCATCCAAGCCTGCCTCTGCTAGGTTGTGTATTCCTTGTCTGGAGTGTGAGTGACAAGGGCTGGGGGATGCCAGGAGACAGGGTGAGTCAGCACAGGGCTGAATAGCAAGATCTACATGTAGATGGGTGGGAGGAGTACACCTGGGACCTGAATAGGGCTGGGCCTTCCCTCCACAATGCTGGCTCCACCTCCTGTGGTGCGTCTGATGTCCCTGACCTGCACCCTGAAAGGAAATACGGAGGCTTGTCAACAAAGTGCTCCAAGACTGACCAGAACTGGTTTGGGCCAGGCAAAGGCCTCCCTGCCTTCAGAGAACAAAGGAATTTGGGATATAAATATTGGGGCCCTGACCCCATGAATTTAGATCTCGCTGGAATCAAGGAACCTGTCAAGAAGAAGAGCTGGAGAGCTGCTAGGAGGAGTACTGCCCCTTTGCTGAGTGACTGCTTTGTTGGGTTGGCCTGCAGTTGCTGCTTCTGTCTTGGGCAGTAAAAGGACTGGACTGAACTTTCTACAAACTTGTGCTGAGTATCTCCAAGGGCCTGAAACCGAGCTGGCCTCCTGTTAAGAAGTCTCAGGGACCGCAAAGACTTCACAACCCTCTGGGTACCGCTGCTTGAACCGCTGTTTCAGTTGCCACAGAGGAAGGGAACCGCAACCGACTCCGTCAACCGAATCCATCCCTGGCCGGTGACCTGTTTGCACCGCAGACCGCATCGCCCCGCTTCGCATCGCAACCCTGGTCTCACCGTAGGCGACGTCCGACGCCGTCAACACCGAGCCGCTGCTTGCACCGTGACCTGTGGGCACCGCAGTTCGCATCGCATCGCTTCACTGAACCAGCCGGACCCGACCGACGCGGTCGCTGCAACTGGCTCAACAGTCGTGACCGCATCGCATTTGGGGCACCGCTCGCACGTCTGCGACGCACCGCTCCGACTCGCACCGCTGTCCGACACCAGCTCCCGCACTCCGGCTTGGTCGCCTGCATCGCAACCTGTCAGCACCGCATCGCACACCGTCTCGCCCTGCACCGCATGCCTTGGACTCACCGACTCCGTCTGCACGACGCTCATCGAGCCGCTGCCTGCACCGCATCGAGGGACACCGCACCTTGCACCGCTCCGCTTTGCACCGCAACCGCGACGAACGCCGACCGGCTCGCACACTCCGTGCCCGTCACAATGAGAAAAGGTACTGTGACCGAGTCTGTTCACAACTCTGCTGGCCCGTATCGACGAGGTCGGCTGGAACTGTTAGACTCTGTTGTTTTCAGCATCGCGGTAGACGCGGACGGAGCTACCGACTCGTACGAACTTTGTTTTTGAACTATTCCTACAAAGAAGAAGTTATCTTGCAACGTAATCACTTTTAAAGTACTGTATGGTGGATTTTTATCGTATTTGGTCTCATCTTGAGTATATAAAAATATTGGTTATTTTTCTAGACTGGTGTGGTGTCCTTTTGTAGTGCTTACATTATATTACTGTTGGTTATGTGCAAATGCTTTACACACTGCCTCTAAGATAAGCCTGACTGCTCGTGCCAAGCTACCAAGGGGGTGAGCAGGGGTTATTTTAGGAGTGTAACTCCCTTATCCTGACTAGAGTGGTGGTTTCTGCCTGGCTCTGGCACATGCCCTAGCCTACCAGAAATCCCATTTCTAACATTGGTTGTCAGCGGTGAGGATAGGACTTGTGTTTGCACTTGACTTACAGTGATTAGTGTGCACTACTACCATATCGCAGACCATTACGTACCACATACAGGTTCTTTTTCTTTTGGCCTATTTTTGATCTTGCCAGTTTGAACTTGCTACTTCAACATGCCTGAATCTATAGTATCATCAATTGCATCAGTAGAAATTGCCTTTGAGGAGGATCGATTGGAAGCCTACAGTGTCAAGGAGTTCAAATCGATTTGCAAAAACCTGAAAGTCCAGGTCAGAGGCCTCACCAGGACGGATGAGCTACAAAAGGCGCTGAGGGCCTGGGTAGCAGCCAGAGGTGCCAGTGGGCAACCTGGTGATCTCAATGGAGAGGTGGAGGAGCCTGTTCCTAGGGTGGATGTGCTTTTGGGAGGGGGGGAACCCTCCAGGCCAGGCAGCAGTAGTTTGTCCCCAGAGGAGCTGGAGGACAGGCGGGAAGTAAGGAGGGTTGAATTGGAGAAACTCAGAATAGAAAGTGAGAGGGAAGAGAAAAGAATAGCCATGGAGGAAAGGAAAATGATACTAGATCATGAGAGAATGATCAAGGAGCTGGAACTAAAGAGTAGATCCGGTTCAGATGGTGGCAGCAATTCTTCAGCACACACAGACAGGATTGTACACATCCCCAAGAATGTAGGTAAAGAGTACAAAAAGGGTGATGACATACAAAGGTGGTTTCAAGGGTACGAGTCGTCTATTCATATGAATGGGGTCCCTGAAAGGAACTGGGGAGCGGGGTTGTGGCCTCTCTTTCCAGAGGAAGCTAGGGATACTCTGATAGCTTTGGGTAAGGGGCAGGACCTCACCTATGCTGACATGAAAGACGCTCTCCTCACTAGGTATGGGCTCACTCCTGAGAAGTACAGGGATCAGTTTAGGTCCAGTAAAAAGTCTGAGGCCAACACTTGGTTGGAATGTGTGGATATGTTCTGTAGGTCGCTGGATGGTTGGGTGAAGGGCAGTAATGTAACAGATTTTCAGGGGCTCTACAATTTGATTGCATGGGAGCACTTGTCTAGTCTATGTTTTGCAGATCTGTGCCAGCACCTAGTTGATAGTAAGCTAACTGACCCCAGGAAGCTTGCTATGGAGGCGGACCGCTGGGTGAGTACCAGGGTCCACAAGAAAGCGTTTGGGGGAGACTCAGACAAAGGTGGGCAGGGTCCCCAGCAGAAAGGCGGGGGGGACAAGGGTAAAGCACAGGAGTTCTCAAAAGGGCCCCAAACTAGTACCCAGGGTAAAGGTTCCCAGCCCCCCGGTGATAAGAAGAAAGGGGTCTCTACAGGGAAGCCTGTTGAGATCGGCCCCCGCAAGTGTTATGCATGTGACCAGGTAGGTCACTTTAAGGGGGACCCCAAGTGCCCAAAGGGGACACAGCCACCCACCGGTGGACAGTCCAAAGTGTTGGCTAGTGTAGCGCTTGGGGAGGAGGGGTGCCCACAGGAGGGTGGGGATCCCGCAGAAATGACCCTTGTCTCACTAGGGGACAGTGAGATGGTCCCAGGAAACCAGGTGCCCCTAACACAAAGAAATATAGCACCTGGGTGACCATTAATGGGAACAGGGTAGAGGCTCTCAGAGATACTGGAGCCAGTGTGACCTCAGTCCGGTGTCACCTGGTCTCTGAGAAGCAGGTAGTCCCAGGGGCATTCCACCAAGTAGTTGCTGTAGACAACTCTGAGCGCCAGTGTATGGTGGCGCAGGTTCCCTTTGAATGGGGGGTCTCAGGTCCCTTGAGGGTGGTTGTGAGCCCCACCATGCCTGTAGATTGTCTGCTAGGTAACGACCTGGAGCAGTCCTTATGGAAGGATGTTGAGCTCAGGTCTCACTTGGAGATGCTTAGGTTGCCAGAGTGGGCATGCTTGTCTACTCGGTCAATGGCAGCCAGGAAGGGTGATCAAGAGGACTTGGAGCCTGGAACAGTGGCCCAAGTCCCTGCCAAGAGGAAGGGCAGGGGGCGCGGGAAACCGGCCCCCGAAGTTCCCACGGACCGGGAGGAGGCGGACCTCGAGGGGGACGCCCCGGTGCCTACAGGGGAGCAGGTAGCCGAACTGGGAGACATCTCTGAGCTAACCCATTGGCAGCAAGAAGGGGGTCCCACCAGGGAGGAGTTCTGCAGGGGGCAGAACGAGTGCCCTACTCTGGAGGGTCTGCGGCGGCAGGCTGCAGACCAGGCAGCTGGTAATCAGTCCGGGTCACATCTGATCTACTGGGAGAATGGTCTCCTATTCAGTGAGCCTAAGGTTGCTGAGCCTGGGTCAGCCCGTGTGCTGGTGGTACCCCAGCGCTTCAGGACCTTCCTACTAGGTCTGGCTCATGACGTGCCTTTGGCAGGACATTTGGGGCAGGACAAGACCTTTGACAGGCTTGTCACCCACTTCTTTTGGCCCCAAATGCGAAGGCAGTCAGATGCACACTGTAGGTCTTGCCAAACTTGCCAGGCAAGTGGTAAGAGTGGGAGGAAGGTCAAAGCTCCTCTCCAACCTTTTCCTGTTGTTGGAACACCCTTTGAAAGGGTAGGGATGGATATTGTGGGGCCACTGGATCCCGAGACAGCCATGGGCAACAGGTACATCCTGTTCTTGGTGGACCATGCCACCCGGTACCCGGAGGCAATCCCTCTCAGGACAACGACGGCGCCAGTGGTGGGCCGGGCATTAATGGGGATCTTTTCCCGTGTGGGATTCCCCAGAGAGGTGGTTTCTGACAGGGGGACCAATTTCATATCCAAGTATATGACATCCCTGTGGAAGGAGTGTGGTGTAACCTACAAGTTCACCACTCCTTACCACCCACAAGGAAACGGTCTGGTGGAGAGATTCAACCAGACCTCTTTGCATACAGGGAGGTGCCTCAGAAGTCTCTTGGGTACAGCCCCTTTGAGCTCCTGTATGGCCACTCTGTCAGAGGACCTCTGAGTTTGGTAAAGGAAGGCTGGGAGGCAGCTCCCAGGAAAACTCCCCAGGATGTGTTTAGTTACATGCTGGCCTTTAGAAACCAAACTGCCCGCTTCAGGAAACTCGCTCAGGCGAACCTAGAAGCAAGCCAGGAAGAAATGAAGAGGTGGTATGACCAAAATGCCACTCTAGTCGAATTTCAACCTGGGCAAAAGTGTGGGTCATGGCCCCAGTGGAACCTTGTGCCTTGCAGGACAAGTGGACTGGGCCATATGAGGTGGTGGAGCGCAAAAGTGACGTCACCTACCTGGTGGATTTGCAGGCTCCAAGGAACCCTTTGAGGGTCCTTCACGTGAACCGCCTCAAGCCCCACTTTGAGAGGTCCGAAGTGAGTATGCTCTTGGCGACAGATGATGGGGTGGAAGAGGAGAGTGAGCCTCTCCCTGATCTCCTGTCTACCAAGGAGCGTGATGGGTCAGTGGAAGGTGTGATCCTCTCCCCTACACTGACTCAGGAGCAGCAGGGGGACTGTCACCAGTTGTTGGGACAGTTCGCCCCACTGTTCTCTCTGACCCCCGGTGTTACTCACTGGTGTACCCATGACGTGGACACTGGTGACAGCCCTCCTGTAAAGCACAAAATTTACAGGTTGACTGACCGGGTCAGGGCCAGCATCAAGGAGGAGGTCTCTAAGATGTTGGCATTAGGGGTGATTGAGCCCTCCAACAGTCCTTGGGCCAGCCCAGTGGTCTTGGTCCCAAAGGCTGCTGCACCCAGTGCCACTCCAGAACTGCGGTTTTGTGTGGACTACCGTGGGCTCAACGCCGTCACCAGGACTGACGCGCACCCCATCCCCAGAGCTGATGAGCTCATTGATCGGTTGGGAGCTGCCCGGTTCCTCAGCACATTTGATTTAACGTCTGGGTACTGGCAGATTGCCTTAACCGATGGGGCCAAGGAGAGATCAGCATTCTCAACCCCAGAAGGTCATTACCAATTCCGGGTGATGCCCTTTGGGTTGAAGAATGCCCCTGCCACCTTTCAGAGGTTGGTCAATCAGGTGTTGGCTGGGCTGGAGGATTTCAGTGCCGCCTACCTGGATGACATTGCTGTGTTCAGTTCCAGCTGGGAAGAACATTTACAGCACCTTGAGAAAGTGTTGAGGGCTCTGCAAGGTGCAGGCCTCACGATCAAGGCCAGTAAGTGCCAGATCGGGCAGGGTTCTGTGGTGTACTTGGGACACCAGGTAGGAAGCGGCCAGGTGGCGCCCCTACAACCCAAGATTGACACCATTCTGGCTTGGGAGCCCCCCAAGACCCAGACAGAGATGAGGGCCTTCTTAGGTCTCATCGGCTACTATAGGAGATTTGTTAAGGGTTATGGCACCATCGTTGCCCCCTTAACAGAGCTGACTTCTAAGAAGCAGCCCAGGAAAGTGATCTGGACTGAATCCTGCCAGAAAGCTTTTGATGCCCTGAAGGCAGCCATGTGCACGGCGCCCATGCTCAAGGCACCTGACTTCTCCAAGGAATTCGTCGTGCAGACTGACGCTTCAGAGCATGGTGTGGGAGCGGTGCTCTCACAGCTGAACGAAGAGGGCCTGGATCAGCCTGTAGTCTTCCTTAGCAGGAGACTACTCCCCAGGGAACAGAGGTGGAGTGCCATAGAAAGGGAAGCTTTTGCTGTGGTCTGGGCACTGAAGAAGCTGAGACCATACCTGTTTGGGACTCACTTCCGGGTTCAGACAGACCACAGGCCCCTCAGTTGGTTGATGCAAATGAGGGGTGAGAATCCAAAACTGCTGAGGTGGTCCATCTCCCTACAGGGAATGGACTTTACGGTGGAACACCGCCCTGGTACAGAACACGCCAATGCAGATGGTCTGTCCAGGTTCTTCCGCCTTAGTGAAGAGAACTCCAATGGGGTTGGGTAGTTCTCTCTACTTTCAGCTGGAGGGGACATGTGTTAGACTTGGCATCTTTTGGCGTGTTTCCCCTGACTTTTTGCTTTCTGACCTCCTGGTTTTTTACTCTGTTTTTGCTGGTGTAATGATTCTGCGCACTTTCCTCACTGCTGTCCAGTGGGAAAGTGCAAGTGCTCCTGTATAAAATGTGTATGGATTTGTATTTCCATGATTGGCCTATTTGATCTATGTGTCAGTCCCTAGTAAAGTGCACTGCGAGTGCCAGGGCCGATAGATCAAATGCTGTTGGTGGGCTGCAGCACTGGATTGTGCCACCCACGCAGACAGCCCGTAAAGTGTAACTCTGGCCTGCCATTGCAGAGCCTGCGTGCAGCCTGGGGCTGCCATGACGACTTGGCATGTGCACACACTTGCAAGTCCCTAAACCTTCCCTTTTCTACATGTTAGTCACCCCTAAGGTAGGCCCACGGTACCCCTGTGGGCAGGGTGCATTGTATGTGAAAGGTAGGACATGACCTGGTGTGTGTGGCATGTCCTGATAGTGAATTACAGCCTATTTCGTTTTTCACTATTGCAAGGCTACCTGTTCCCCATAGGCCAGAATGGGCAAGTTTGATTATTACAGCTTATAATCCTAACTGACCCAGGGAACCTGGTAAAAATTTGAGTTTAGTATGCCTGGACTCAGAATGATAAAATGCATCTTTTAGTGAAGTTGGTTTTAACATTCCGTGTTCGAAAATACCACTTTTAGAAAGTGGGTATTTTCTTGTCTAACCATCCAAGACTGCCTCTGCTAGGTTGTGTATTCCTTGTCTGGAGTGTGAGTGACAGGGGCTGGGGGATGCCAGGAGACAGGGTGAGTCAGCACAGGGCTGAATAGCAAGATCTACATGTAGATGGGTGGGAGGAGTACACCTGGGACCTGAATAGGGCTGGGCCTTCCCTCCACAATGCTGTCTCCACCTCCTGTGGTGCGTCTGATGTCCCTGGCCTGCACCCTGAAAGGAAATACGGAGGCTTGTCAACAAAGTGCTCCAAGACTGACCAGAACTGGTTTGGGCCAGGCAAAGGCCTCCCTGCCTTCAGAGAAAAAAGGAATTTGGGATATAAATATTGGGGCCCTGACCCCATGAATTTAGATCTCGCTGGAATCAAGGAACCTGTCAAGAAGAAGAGCTGGAGAGCTGCTAGGAGGAGTACTGCCCCTTTGCTGAGTGACTGCTTTGTTGGGTTGGCCTGCAGTTGCTGCTTCTGTCTTGGGCAGTGAAAGGACTGGACTGAACTTTCTACAAACTTGTGCTGAGTATCTCCAAGGGCCTGAAACCGAGCTGGCTTCCTGTTAAGAAGTCTCAGGGACCGCAAAGACTTCACAACCCTCTGGGTACCGCTGCTGGAACCACTGTTTCAGTTGCCACAGAGGAAGGGAACCGCAACCGACTCCGTCAACCGAATCCATCCCTGGCCGGTGACCTGTTTGCACCGCAGACCGCATCGCCCCGCTTCGCATCGCAACCCTGGTCTCACCGTAGGCGACGTCCGACGCCGTCAACACCGAGCCGCTGCTTGCACCGTGACCTGTGGGCACCACAGTTCGCATCGCATCGCTTCACTGAACCAGCCGGACCCGACCGACGCGGTCGCTGCAACTGGCTCAACAGTCGTGACCGCATCGCATTTGGGGCACCGCTCGCACGTCTGCGACGCACCGCTCCGACTCGCACCGCTGTCCGACACCAGCTCCCGCACTCCGGCTTGGTCGCCTGCATCGCAACCTGTCAGCACCGCATCGCACACCGTCTCGCCCTGCACCGCACGCCTTGGACTCACCAACTCCGTCTGCACGACGCTCATCGAGCCGCTGCCTGCACCGCATCGAGGGACACCGCACCTTGCACTGCTCCACTTTGCACCGCAACCGCGACGAACGCCGACCGGCTCGCACACTCCGTGCCCGCCACAACGAGAAAAGGTACTGTGACCGAGTCTGTTCACGACTCTGCTGGCCCGTATCGACGCGGTCGGCTGGAACTGTTAGACTCTGTTGTTTTCAGCATCGCGGTAGACTCGGATGGAGCTACCGACTCGTACGAACTTTGTTTTTGAACTATTCCTACAAAGAAGAAGTTATCTTGCAACGTAATCACTTTTAAAGTACTGGATGGTGGATTTTTATCGTATTTGGTCTCATCTTGAGTAAATAAAAATATTGGTTATTTTTCTAGACTGGTGTGGTGTCCTTTTGTAGTGCTTACATTATATTACTGTTGGTTATGTGCAAATGCTTTACACACTGCCTCTAAGATAAGCCTGACTGCTCGTGCCAAGCTACCAAGGGGGTGAGCAGGGGTTATTTTAGGAGTGTAACTCCCTTATCCTGACTAGAGTGGTGGTTTCTGCCTGGCTCTGGCACATGCCCTAGCCTACCAGAAATCCCATTTCTAACAATAGGATTATATTAATTGTATTTGTCCTCACTTGTGATGAATATGGTCTTTTAGGGTAGTAAGATTTGCACAGTCTAGGTACATTTACAGTATGTATATTGCATTGTAAAGCTGATTGCACTGAATTTCATTGAAGTACTGTTTAGAGTTGTACTATAGTTCCTGCTACATTGTTTACGCTGGAGAGGTTTCACATTGTTTACTAATTGTACAGCGTATTCGTACTTTATTAGTCAATTTACTTTTTACTTACGTGGAGATTGTTTGTACATTGAATGTTTCTGTCATGTATTTCATTTAGCATATTATTATTCGTAAGATCTGTTGTGTAGATCCTTGTGTGTTTTTAATGTGGACCTCTTTGAGTTGCAAATCATAATAAAAACTTTGATTGATTTGATTGATTGAATTAGGCCCTGTGGTATTGTCACACCGGAAAAAGACTGATCTATGTAGGATTTATTGAACTTTCCAATGCAATCAATAATCTGCTTAAATAATTGATATGTTTAATTTTAGATCACTGTCTATCTCTCAGGTTCAACTAAGGGGTTTACAGTTATTCTATAGTGATAATTATTTGTCAGTCGATTTGAGCAAAGGAGAATCTTTTCAAGAACTAGCAGTAGATAATAACTTAAAGCAAGGCTCTGTACTTGCAGCACTTTCATTTTGCATTTTGACTGTGGACTTACCAACCAATTAAACCAATTTTTTTTAAATAATCTTTTTTATTGTTTTCATTCAATAACAGAAAAAAGAAGAGAAACATAAAAGCAGCAATGCAACAAGTTGTTTACAGATTGACAACATAGCACAGCAGTTTACCGCAATGTGGCATTTAACATTTCGTCAACATCATGTTAGAGTGAAAATTCAGAGTGGCTGAACCTCAGGGACAGATTTATCATAGTGTTGTCTTGCCCTTGCATCATGCAAGGTACCGCAAGGGCAATGCCAGTGCTTCATTTGAGCCAGTGGTTTCGGGTGCTCAGCTCCGGCACTTAATTGGTTTCCTGTGCTCCCACCGGCACCTAATTGTCAACACCAACATAGTTGGATAGAACAGTCTACCACATGGTGGTGCTGCTCATCTAATTTAGAGATGAGCAGAACAACGGTTGTTTAGGAATACAATATAGATTAAAATTGCTAATACCTGCCTCCCCAGCCATTTCTTTAGCTTTGGGGACCTGGAATAATCTGAACTGTCGCATTTACATACGAGAGAGATGGTTAGTAGTTGTTTTGGGAGCGATGACAAGGGCGATGAGTGGTGCAAGCTGCAGTGGCTTCCTGGTCAGAGCCCTGGCACTTAATATTTTACAAATTAAGCACTGGGCAACGCAGCACTAAAGTCAGATTTACCAAACAATGCAGGGCCCCCTTGAATGGCCCTGCGTTGCTTGATAAATCTGCAGTATTGCAAGGCAACACAAGTCACTGCCTTGTGTAACTCTGCCGCAGGGAGGCGTTCCATGAGTGTAGCATGAGTGTCCGCATGCATCCACTCATGGATTTTGCCCCATTCTCAGATTTATCAGGGCTGGTAGATCTGGGAATGCGTCAAAATGCTACGCCTTCCCAGGGGAGGCGTAACAAGGAGAAATGTGTTTATTTATCCTCTTTGTTTCTACTTTCTTTTTGTGCTGAATTCTTCAAAACACATAGAAAGAGGAAAAAGCCACAGGGAATTGTTTTTTGTGCAGGAAGATGTCTGGAATAAAAAATGTATACATATGGGCAATCAGGTATGGGAGCTGGCTGCATTACGTGTGACTGAGGATGTGGTTGTATCTCGTAGAGCGCCTCTCCTCTTCCGGAATGAACACAGCAGGCCCTAAATGTATTTAGGCCTGGAGGTGATAGGTTGCAATGTTGAATAGTCCTCCGCCGTTTCATTGCACATTGTCATGTCACAAAGCCAGTTGGTTATCGTAGGCACTATGTCCGCCCCAATGTATCGCAATTTGTCGCTTGGCTAAAAGTAGGGCTATTGCGGCAAATCTTTTAGCAGTTTCTGGAATGAGTTGAACATATCCAAGCAGAGCAGTTATTGAGTGGGGAATTAACCTATGTCCAGTCATTTGTGATATGTGATCAAATATTTCCCCCACAAACTGTAATCGGGCACAGAACCAGGTCATATGGGCCATGGCTGCTTGTACGATGTTGCGTTCTTTGCATTGGAGTGTGCTACGTGGATCTATTTTATGTTGTTTGATTGGCGTGTGGTACATCTTGCAGAAGAATTTATAGTGAAACTACTTATGCCTGTGGTTTATGGGCACCATTTTTGTTTACTACAGCAGCAATTCCAAACTGTCTCTGTGACGGCTATCTCTAAGTCAGGTTCGCAAGCCTGCCCACGGTGCTGTACACGGGCCTGTCACTTATCAGATATCAGACTATATTGCCTCAAGACCCACTTCGTCCTTTCTACCAAAAATGTAATGTTCAATTTTAAACCTATCAATGAATGCACACCATCCATTACTATTTGCACAGTTCTCAAGGGGGCAACATTGATTAGTGAATTAGTTTAATGCGTATTGTAATAAAATAGATTAAAGATGGTGATCAGTAAAAAGAAAATGATGGTCCTGGAATTCATAACGAAACATCTAAATTGGATGTCAAGGCGAATTAGATTGGAGCAGTTTAAAATGCATGAATATCTGAGATTTAAAATAATGAGCAAGTTTACGCGACAGTATCATTTAAAGAAATGTGTGATATGTAGAACCGCAAAAAAAGGAATGTTGGGCCGGCTTGATTCGTTTGATGTAACTCGTTATTTTGTTCTATTGAACATCTCCTTCTTTTTAAAGGTGTACCACTGGCCTTATTTGAATCTCAAATTAGAGAATGAGAAACAAGTGGCGAAAAATTACTTAGTAAAATTCAAGGTACATTGCTGAGATTGGCATATGGTTTACCACAAAGTGTTCCTATTTCAGAATGGAGATAGGCCTTATCAACACTTCTCGTTAGAATGTGTGTTGTTTTCTCGATCTTGCAGGGGAACTCATTACAGATAACCAGCGGAATCTGGTCTATTCAGTTGGGTGAAAGAGACATTGTTAGAATGTTGCACCAGGAGCTATGGGGCACATGAATGAAAGTTAGATTTTGCGATTACCAAATAGCGATTTTTAAGAAATCGCTATTTGGTAATCGCAAAATCCAATGCATCAAAACAGACTGCAAATAGCGATTCTCTAATTGCGATTCCTTAAGAATTGCAAATGCAATTAGGGAATCGCTATTTGCTATAGCGACTCCATTCTTTCCTATGGGCCTCAAGGCCCATAGTTGGGAATGGCTTGCATTGCTTAAATTGCGATTACCTAATTGGTAATCACAAATTAGGTAATGCAAAGGCAATGGAGCCCGGGGGCCTAAGGCCCCCCTGAGGCGCCCCTAACAAAAAACAGGTGCACATGTAAGGCACACACATGCCCTAGGAGCATGTGTGCGCCACATGGCACTTTGAAAAATGCAGTTTTGTGCATTTTTCAAAGTATGCACATTTTAGCATCAACTTGAAGTTGATGCTAATTAGCGTTTCCTAAATGCACAGTTTGCATTTAGGAAAGGCTTCTTGCATATGCATTAGGGAATCGCAAATTGCGATTCCCTATTAGCATTCGCAATTTAGGTAATCGCAAGAAATTGCAATTACCTAAATAGCGAATCTCAAAAACTTTCATGCATTGCAAAAGGCCATTTTGCGATCGCAAACGGACAATTTTTGCGAATCGCACTGTTTGCGATCACAAAATACCTTGATGCTTGTGCCCCCATGTTTTTAGTTCTACGCTAAAAATACAAATTACAAAAAGCTTGTGAGTCAAACAATGTATGTTCAAAAATGAAACATAACCTGGTGGCTTCACTGATCACGATACATTTATAGGTCTTGCTGAAATAGACATTTACAGTAGAGGTAATAATATTAATTGTGTTGATTTGAGAACAGAGCCACACATGAGAGCAATGCTGGGCATAAAAGTAACATCCTTTAAACAGGGATTGAAGGTGGAAGTTTGAAAGAGTGGAAGTTATTACTCTAGGGTAAGAAGAATCAGTGTCAGCGGATCATCTTCCAACAGATTGCGTGTTGTTTTGAAATGAGCAAGTGTGAATTATGAGAGAAATAAAAGTTGGCAAAAGTTGAAATGCACAAGACCTTTTTGGATCAAATATGTGTGAATATGGTGTATGTGAAATTAAAGGTTTCATTGCACTCTGTCCATGGAGACCCATGTCTTGACCAATGTCTTGAGACTCTTGGCATGTGTGCTACCTAATTCTGTATGTTGTTCACCATGCTGGATATTGGTCCATCTAAATTTGATAATCCCTTTGACGTGGGTAAATGCCACTCTCATGTCCAGGCCATAGTACTACTAATGATTAATGATAGCTGATTACTGTAAAAAGTACAAATCTTTTTTACCTGAACTTCGGTAGGGTGGCCGCCTACTGGTTGACCCTGGTAAATCTGTTTACAATGTCATGACTTGGCCACCTGTTCCCCTTGATAGGTTGTTGTGTGTAAGACAATGTTGAGTACATGAGAAATAGGTGCATCTGGGATGGGGCCCCCATGGATACATGTAGCTGCTAAGGTTGTAGGGTACTCATTTTGGGTGGTGAATGTTAGTGCTGATTCTGTCCCTTGCCCTGCACGTTCCCCACACAGCTGATCTGACTCCCCTTCTCTATTGAACCTTTCAAAAAAGGAAGTAGAACTCTCTGGCTTAAATCCCCATACAAGAGAAAGGAGCTGGAAGAATCATTTGTTGAGTTGGTCTGGGGCTAAGCCAGTTCAAACAAATCAGCCAATGACCTGACAAGAGCAACACCTGCAAAACAGTAGCTAAAGGCAGTGTGAAGTCTGCTGAACTTATCCAAATATAAAGGGGACCTCCAAAATACTCCCGAACTCTGCTTTGTGCAGCAGCAGGGAAAGGGTCCCAACAAGAGCAACTGATTAGTCAGAATCTTTCTCTTGAAGCATTCCACAGTCAGATAATGGGAGATCCAAAGTGGCTTGTTGCCATGGAGCTGTGAAACACCTCAAGCAAACATTTGCTTTGTTAAGATTAGATTGGTTGCCTATTAAAGTTTTGGGCTAACTTTGAACATGACCTCTCCATGACAGCATATAAGCTGACGCACGCATTATATCTGGGTTCACCTTTTACTTGAAGAAAGCTGTGTACACCCAGCAGAGATAGAGAGGACTAAAGACACAAAATCTTGCTATTTCCCTTTTTCTACACGAGGAACATTTTTTTCCCATTGGAGGACACTCTTCTTGGTGTTGAATGATTCCTCAACAGTGGCCGCATGGGTATTGTTATGACGTCCCAGGGGTTGTTTGACTTTAGTAGTGGCTTACAGACTAACTTTAATGGATGGCTTTTTGGGGGCATACAGAACTGTCGCTATATGAGATGACTGGCGTCTGAGAGCTCTAAGGAACATCCAAAAATAAGCATGTCAGGTAGGGCCATACCTGCTTCTGACAGAGTGAGCTGTTGCAGCTTGGCAGAATCAAACCTGTGAAGGATTTGTGTTCTGTTTTCTGAAGGCTCATTTGCCAGAGTAGAAGCACATGACAATTCCTGGAGATGAGAATGGAAATTGCGTATTGATTCTTCTATGTTTTGGGCGAAGGGAACATTTAGCACTGCTACAGCTGTGCTATAGGCAAAAGATAGTCCTGCCTCTGGGAGGTTGCAAGACAGTTTGAACATACTTTCACTAGACAGGTGGAGGAGAAGCGGTTATTACTTATTACTGTCAACTCCAGTATATTTCTTATTTTTTTACTTTTTTTAATTTCGGGACATGTATAATCATACAAGCAGTAAAATCCCTAAGAAGGGACACATGGTGCACACATGGTGCATAGTGAGTAACATATCAAAGCGAGGGGGCAAAAAAGAAACCCTACCATACAATGCAAGCAATAAACGAAATATATCTATACATCCCCAAACAGGCTATATTTGTGATACAACATCAAGTGAAAAACGTAACTGTTAGGAACTAGGCAGCAATTGACAGGACAGTGTGGTAGATATGTTCACAGACTGCATAGATTGACAGAATCCAACCACTATGTCCATCCCAAGCCTCCTCCCTGGATGGAGCTACAATGTGTACAATAACAGGTGGACAGGGCCATATACAAAGGATCCACTGGCAGGGCGGGGCCAGATGCTGACCAGAATGGAAGAGGCCATGATTGCGGTCAGTGGATTATTACAGTAACCCCTGCCCTAGCGCCAAGACCAGATGGCCATCCCCGACCCCCAAGCCCACCCGGTCCTCTTGGCCAATGGAGTCTGAGTGACCAGGGTGCCCTCCAGTTCCCCCAACCCGCAGGACAGCAGTTCCTGACTGTATGAGAGCATCAGTGTTCTCTCTCAGCTGCACAATAGCCTGCAATTTGTCCAGAAGTATCCCCCATGTCTCCAGATCTTGGGTGGCATTTTCGTCTGTGTGAACTATGTGTAGACATCTCTCTTCTGTGACTCCCCATTCCAACATGTCTGCTTTCCGTCTAGAGAGCTGGGGAGGGCGCCAGGTGAGTCCAGTGGTTTGCAATGTGGTGCCTAGCCAACACCAAACCCAAGCCCTCAAACTTATGCTGCATCTTGGCCCCAGTCCGGGGGGTCGGCAAAACCCAGAGGAGACAATGCTTTACCGACGCCTCAATCCGTGAACCTATGGCTTCCTGGAGCATCCCCAGAACTCCCAACCAGAAAGATTGGAGACGTGGGCAGTCCCAAGTCATGTGTGTGAATGCCGCCAGCTCGAATCTGGAACAGCGGCCCTCCGGCAAACGTGGCACACTGAACCATGCCAGTCTGTCAGTGGCCAAGTATGTTTGGTGTAAGTGGTGAAATTGAATAAGATTAAAGTGTGCATTACTAGCCACCTCTCTAACCTATGCAAATGCAAGCATTGACACCCCCTCTGAGAGGGACCGGCAGGTCAGATGACCATCAACCCCAAATGCGGGAAACGTTGGCAGAATTGTCAGCTTTGAGTGCCCTGTATAAGCGAGATATCAATCCCCTGAAGGAGCCTGGGTCAAGGATCACCAACAAAGTGTTGGCCTCCACTGGCTCCTCGGGGAAGGATGTCAAGAGGTTGTGTGCAGTATGTGAAAGTTTTGCATATTGTAAAAAATGTCCGGCTGGGACCCGAAAACACTACTGAGTGTCGGCGAAGGAAATAAAATTTCCATTGAGGTACAGATCTCCTGCCGTGAGACATCCTCCCGCAGAACACTCCATCAAGTTCATCACAGACTGAATAAGGCATAGCCATGGAGCCATTGTAATGGCAAAGTTCGTGCGTATGGAGCCTTCCGTAGCACCAAGGTGACAGCTCGCTACCAAGCCCATGTGACCAGAAGTACTACATATGGTAATCCAATGGGCTCCTGGTCCCCATCATGAGACATTCCAGGAAACTATTCACCCATCCCCCGTCTGCCAGGAGATCCTTCTCTATATTGGGGCCCTCCCCACACCATTGAGCCACGTATTGGAGGAGAGCTGCGAGATAATAAAGATGCAAGTCATGGAGTCTCAGTCCACCCAGTTCCATGTCCTGCTTAAGAATCTCCAGTTTAACTCTGCTATTTTTCCCTGTCCATACCAGAGAAACAAGAAGGCTTTTGAGGGTCTCAAAGGTGGACCTGGGAATAGCGCAAAGGGAGTTTTGAAGGAAGTAAAGACAACGCGGCAGAAGGACCATCCGGGACAGTGCTATATGACCCATAATAGATATGGGGAGGCGATTCCAGAAACTGATAGATCTGCGTATTGCGCGGTGGTTGTGTGTGCCACCTGCATTCCCAGGTACCGGAAATGATCACATTCCCATCTAAACTCTGTAACACGGAGGTCATCCACCTCCTTGCCAACCAAAGCAGCAAGTGGAAACATAACTGATTGGAAACTTTCAGACCCGAAATGGCACCAAATTTCATCGCGATGTTCAGAAGCGCATGTAGTGCCCTTTTAGGGTGGGTTATATAGAGCAGGGCATCATCCGCTTACAGGGATACAACATGAACACAGCCACTCACGACAACACCCCAGCAAGCCGTGTCCAGTCGCAGTTGGATTGCCAAGGGCTCCATGACCAGGGCAAATTAAAGTGAGGACAGCGGGCAACCCTGTCTCGTGCCATGCTGAATGGGGAAAGATTCCAAAATCATACCACTGTTTCGGACTCTAGCAGTCGGTAGACTGTATAGGAGATGAACCAAGGAAATAAACTCCATCCCAAGGCCCATTCGTACCAGTACCTCCCACAGATAATTTCAACTTAAGAGTATTGAAAGCCTTTTTGATGTCTAGAGCCAGGGCAACAGCACTGACGTCCATTGCCTCTGTAGCGTGTAGGACATGGGACAGCCTACGTAGGTTCGTGTGCATGCCACAACCTGGCATAAAACCACATTGGTCTGTGTGGACTAGATCAGTTACTACTCTGCTCAGATGGAGTGCTAGTACTTTGGCCAGTATTTTGCTGTTGACGTCCAACATGGCTAAGGGCCGGTAAGAGTTTGGTGCACACGGGTCTCTACCTGGTTTAAGGAACATCACAATTTGGGATTCTCTCATCGAAGGCGATAATAACCCCAACTGTCTGGCCTCCCGCAGGGTCTCCAAGAGGCGAGGAAGTAGGAGGTCTGCGTAGGTCAGAAAATACTCCACTGGAAGACCATCAGGGCCAGATTTGCAGCGAGCCATGCTGGTCCCTGCTTCCGTCAGGTCTTCCAAGCAGATATCTTCATCGAGACCTACACGTTTGTCATCAGTGAGGCTGCGGAGAGTCAGGTAATCCAGAAAACCCGTCAATGCGTCCTGGGCCACGTGTTCCACCACCCTATAGACCAACGATAGGTGAACATGCATGAGGGTATTAATACCATGTTGTGTGGATACATAATAACCATCAGCATGCCAGAGTGTAAGAATAATTGAGGGGGGTCCTTCATGCTTAAGAAGCCAAGCCAACAACCGACCTGACTTGTCCCCCTCTCTGTGGAGTAGTTGGCGGTATTCATGCGGAAGCAGGCAGTCCAGCCTATCCAATATTTCACCGAACCCTGCGCTGGGCATGCAGTATCTTCTCTCCCTGGACTCCCCCAGTTGGTCCCGCTCCCTGCAAAGTGGCCAGGATGTCCTCCGCCATCGACAAGTCGCTCTCCAATTGCCTCCTCTGTCTATCCACCCTAGAACAACATTCCCACGGGTCACTACCTTCAGAGCCTCACATTCCATTCCTCTGCTTGCAGTAGATCCCCAATTATCATCAAACTAGGCTGTCGTAATCTCCCTCAACTGTCCCCGAAATATGCCTTCCTTTAGCACCTCCGGACATAAACGCCACAGAGTGACCAGCGGGGGAACATTTCACGGTCCCCACTCTAGGAGCACTGGTGCATGGTCAGAGAGGTATCATCCCAACACTTGTGTGTGCAGTGCCATTACAACCGCCTCCCCTGAGAGCAGGAATCGGTCTAATCTACTGTAAGCTGTATGAGCGGGGGTGTAGCAGGTGTACCCCCCTCCTTCTGGGTGTATCGTGCACCACGCATCTGTATAACCCAACCTGTCCATGACGCCCTCCCGAGCGCTGCCAACATGTTTAGTTTAGAGAGGGGTCGGGGGTGTCTATCTAAGGAGCTGTCAGGACACAATTAAAATCCCCTGCCCCCACCACCGGGGTTCGCACATGAGAAGAGTCTCTGTAAGCAGATAGAAATCACCATCATCGACATTTAGGACATAGATATTCAGGAGAAAGACTTCTTGACCATCTAACTAGCCGTGAACCAGAACATATCTCCCCTCAACATCAGCCGAGATGCTCAGGATTCTGAATGGCACCTGAGGGGCCATCCAAATAACCACTTCCCGGGCATAGGTGGAGTAAGTCGCGGAAAACATCTGGCCTTTCCATTTTTTATGGAGCTTGGAAACCTCTGATTCTGTTAAGTGGGCTTCCTGCAGCTATATGAATGCCATGTCTATGAAGGTAAGACTGCACCCTGTATCTCTTTGCAAAGGAGTTAAGGCCCCGTATATTCCATGTTACAATTTTAAACTGATCATAATAATAACACGAAACTGAGAAGCGGTAAAAAATACAATCAATATTTCATCAAATGATTACATTAATTAATCGTCGATCGAACTCCGAATTTCATGGATTCTACTTTTATTGAGTACATCCAGTTATATTCACACTTTTTTCATACTGGAAATGTACTGCTGTATGGTGTAGTACATAAAACATTAAAATTCTCATATATACAAAAACAATACAAAACATTACAAAAAGTGACATACAAAAATCACCATAATAGACTCCTATTCTTCCAACAAATATATACTGAGGGCTGTGCGTGAAATTCATGCACAATCACTCTAACTGATAGTCTCTTTTGTCTGTATGTATATACAAAATGTGAATCCTTAGGTTGGTATTAGGACAAAACGTACAGGGTACCTAATACATCTTTGTTAAAACTTCAAGAGACTTCTTTAACAGGATGTCGACGCGTTTCGGCCTTTGGCTTTAGGCCTCTTCAGGACAAAATGAAAGAAGGAGCACAATGAGTGTGTCGAAAGACCATACAGCCAACCGAATAGGAGATAGGGATTCCAAAACCGTAGAGGGTCACTATTAAAGTTCTTCAATTAAAGTTCATTCCCGGGTGAAGTGGATCAATAGCAAGCCATCTTCATGTCGAAACCGGACAGACGGGCTCCATTATAAAGCTCCGCCTTCGTTAAAGGACACTAATTCCCCTCTTCACCGGAGGCTTCTGGCGGCTGAAAATTACGTTCAACGGGTAAGGCGTTTGTTGCTTCACCTCACCTCCCAGCGCTGCAAAACGCCAATTAGAGCCGATGTGGAGAGCTGGCGTGTGTGACCTCGCCATGAAGATGGCTTGCTATTCCTCACCCTGGAATGAACTTTAATTGAAGAACTTTAATAGTGACCCTCTACGATTTCGGAATCCCTATCTCCTAACAAGGGGCGGGTAGAGCCTCCTCGTCCTGGGGGCCCGAGCAATGAAAACGTGACCTCCGGGACATTCCAGGCCCACAGCAGAAGGTAGGCCCCCCCACACCGGGGGACCACGCAGCGGCAGGGTAGCCGCTTTGCCCTCCTAGTGTGCCTCAGCAGCAGGGATTATGTTGATTTCCACACCCCACAGCGCCAGTGATCCACACTGTCGGTGATCCACAGTCTCCTTAGGCCACCGTCCACCAGGTCCTGCTCCCGGGAGCAGATCTACTCCAGCCCTCAGCTCGCAGCCAGAGGGAGAACGATCAGAGGGAATCAGGCGGGAGGGGTAGGATAAATGAAGGCAATGTGGCGGGCCACAAGTAGCTCCATAAAATGAGTCAGTCATGGCCACCATTTTGGCAACGCCCCCTCCAGTATATTATTAAATATTTAACTGAGGGTTTTAAGTAAGGTGCTTGGGGTGATTGGTGTGCCAGCCAGCTCAAAAGATTGAACTGAAGAAATGGTGGAGAGCACTGCAGAGCAGGCACTTCAACACTATGGCCCTCATTACAATGGCGGTCGGACGAACATGGATGTTTGGGGGGCACCACATGTGCCCCCTTGGTCCCATGGCTGAGGCCCACGGTGGACAGGGCCCTGCTAGGGGCCCCCATAGTCCCTCATTGTCTGCCTTTGCATGTTGGTGGGACTGCCATGTAAAGGCTGAGGGAAAGGGACATCCTAATCCCTATGACGGTGCCTCCACAGGCACCGCCTCCATTGTAGGGATTAGGCTATGTCTGCCACCCCGACTGACTCCTTGAGCCGGTTGGAGGTAGCGGTCTTTCCCCCAGCCCTAAACGCTCCGACCGCCAGCATCTTAATCCAACAGTCAGAACAATTCAATGGATGTTGGGCAGACTGCCACCGACAGCCTGCCAGTGGCGGTCCACCAAACATCCTAATGAGGCCCTATGATCTAAACTATACATCACTAGACAGTACCAGCCAAGCGCTTTCACACACTATGTGCTGGAAAAATGTTCTACAGGAAGAGTTGTACATGAAAGGTGTGCAGATGATAATGAAGAAAAACAAATGTACTAAATGCCGCTAAAGTCAAATCTGGTATGCCAAAGTTCAGCACGGTGGTCAGTGAGGCATGGTGCAGAGATAGGTGAGGTCCATTGACCAAATTTGGTTTTCACTGCAAGAGGCACCTTATGCAAAAGTTTTCCAGAGAGCAGATGAAGTTTCCAATGAATAACGATAAGCCACGCTCTTTGGAGTGGGGCTTGGCAAGGTAGGGCAGTGACTTTGCTAAGGCCAGAAGTGAAGAGGCCATATATGTGTAGACAGTGCAAACCAATACCTGCTGGCCTGATTGACTAGTTTGTCATGTACAGGGTATCGGTGATGTGTCAGTCTGTGGCTGTTAGGGTTGTGGGTGGCGGTGAATGGGCTTGGGTATGTGTGCAGCAGACCAATCCTTCTTCGCCAGTGCTATGTTGGAGGCCTGCAGGGGCAATGAAAACATAGAGCTATCCATACTGTGAACTGCTGAGCATTGGAAGTGCCAAGGCATTCCAAAGATCAGTTATTTGTTTATTTTCTCCCCTCATTGCAAGTAAACCAAACTTTCACCAACTTTCACCTGAATCAAGAGGGGGGACTACTCAACCATGTTATAACCCACTGTCTGTGTGTGCACAGACATCACAGTAATAAAGTTATTTATATGCCATTCTCATTAGAGTGTCAATGAATGGGGACTACAAACCTTTCATCACTGCAGGGACTGAGGGACAGCTAGGAATCGTTCTTTCTCATAATGCAATGCTCTCTATTATCTTTGATTTAATGATTTGGGTCTACATTAGCATGGGTGATACAGCTCTTGGTGGAGACAATCCCTACTAGTGTGCTATGGCAAAACAATACTGTAAATGGAAAATTACATACTCTGCCCTAGTGGTGCTGTAACGATTTTCAAAGTGGAGGTAGTGGACAGTGGTTCCATTTTGCCAAAGTCATATAGAATTTGAACACATAGCCAGGAAGTATAGAAACTACCAAACTTTTTTGATATGAAAATAGTGACATTTGTGGAAAAATATGGGTACACGTTATTCTTTCACAGCACGTCATGTACATGAATTCAACATAGTATATTACATCCTGATAGAGTGCATGTTTTCTCTCTAAATGGCCACTCGAAGCTGGGAAATCAGTGTAAACACCTAGTGGAAGGAAAACTCCAAGGGGCATATCTACGAGGACGGCGATAAGTCAACGCAAAGCGCGCTTAGCGCTTTTCCACTTATCGCCGTCTATCGCTTGATTATATCGCCCTGGTAGCGCGTTATCTACAACGCATTTCCCCAGGGTGATATAATTACCAGCGGTAGCGGGGGAAATCGCCGTTTTGCAGGGAACATCGCTGGTTTTCCAGCGATGTTCCTGCAAACGGCGATAACCTTGCTGATACGACCCTGTGGTCGTATCAGCACAATCCACCCCATATTAGGTATGCCTAAGTCTGCATTTTAGCAGACGTTAGTTTTCAGCGAAAACAGCAATTTTCGCCCAAAACTAACGTCTGCTAAAATGCGCTAGTAACCTTGTAAATATCGCGATGTGCACATCAGCGATATTTACAAGGTTGTACTGCCCAGTGACGTCCACTTTGCATCTCATTAGAGATGCAAAGGGAGACGTCGGGTAAAGGGTGCTAACATGCGCCAATGCATGTTAGCACCCTCTTGTTAATAGGGCGATAGTTTTATCTCAGCTTTTTTGGCTTTAAAAGCCAAAAAAGCGGAGATATATCCCTTGTAGATATGCCCCTAAGTTTTACTGAGCTAAGAATAAGTTCCTAATTGTTTGCTCCATTTACTGTTCGATTTGAAATTTGTGTGGTCAATCGAACCCTGAATGGACAAAAGAGATTCACTCAGAGCTCTGCTCTTCATACCCAGACTTTCTCTGTGCTCTGTTCTATTCTCAAAGTGACTGGAACTGTGCTTCTTGAAAAATACTTAACTTGTCTGGGTACCCTGTTCCTGATAATACCTAGCCCTCTTCAATGTTATGTTCTTGATCACTGATACCCTCTCACAAAATTCTTTCCTGATAATGCCTCAAATTCACAGCGTTAATAATAGCATCTATATTTGTGGACCAAAATGTATTTTTTGATAATGCATTGACTAGTCAAACCTCGACTTTTAATGCTACCGAAACTGTGACCCTTTGCTGTATTGTTCTAATTCTTCCCCATCTAACATATGGCAGTAGATGCAGCTCAAAAGGTGTAATCTGTCCGGAAGAAACATTATGTGACTATTTGGAACCCTGAACAACCAACATGAGAATATTTTTCAACAGAAAAGTAGTTGAGGTGAAAAAGTGAGCAACCAGATATAAAATACCATCATATGTCTTGTATACAGAAACAATAATAACAAGAGTGAGGCTGCATTAATTTTAAAGACAATGTCTCGTGTTAGTGCTGTGTGCTGGTATAAAAACCTTCAAATATTGTTCCTTAGAACATTGACCCTTAAAATATGAGATGCAGACTTCCCTCAAAGAATGCTGTGCTATAATGAATGACCTCAGAGTCCATGGCCTAATCTACTCATTATCATGGTTATCTGCTTAAATAAGGCATTTTGTATCTCTGTAATGTATCATAAATCACATTAGGTCAAAAATGTTGTTTGTTCACATTGAGACTAATATTGAGAACTGGCTTTTGTTCAATAAAGAATATTTTGTGATGCTTCCTTTCTGTTTTTTATGTGAAGTGAGCAAAATGTAATTAACAGATTCTGCATGTGTTTGTAATAGTCTATTATTTTTTAATCTAAACCATGTTTTTATTTTTTTGGGATATCTAGAGTTTTCCAGAGCTCTTATCCTGATAATGCAGACAGTCATACTAATAGTGTAAAGGCCATGCAAAGCTCTCTTCCAGAGAATACCAAGACACTCTGAGCTTTGTGTCTTGATAATATCCTAAAAAAGCCAGACATCTGCTCTCAAGAAAATCAGGGTAACTTAGAGCTCTGCTTTTCGTGGTACATAGCTCTACACAGTTCTCCTGAAAAAATCCTGAGTTACTGTGAGGAGTGCTTCAACCAATACCAGAGTCATTAACTGCTTCCTTCCTGATTCATCATTGCTCCATCACTGATTCACCTGAAGTTCAGATCTTGTTGACGAGCACTCAAGTTTTAAGCTTATTTAGTTTTGATATAGGCCTTTGAAGAAGGCCAACAAAATTATACAACATTAACCATATTATCATATAAATCATTACAACCAATACATATAAAACGTCCAATGATTTGGGTTAAAACATTAAAAAGAAGTATGTAGACTCACTTATAGTAGCTCCTAATAACATCCAAAACTCGTAACAAAGCTCTGTGGTGCTAGCACGGAAACCAGCAAGTACAACTCAGTCTAAACCACATTGCACCTTTACAACATAGTCTTAACCACGTTTTAGTCTTTACCATGCAGATTTTAACAACTACTAGGGGCCTCACTACTATGTCGGTTGGATCACAACCAACAGGCCGTCGGTTGCGGTCCGACCGACATCTGGTGCCGGGGTCTGACCGCCACATTATAATAAGCGGCGGTTGGAGGCAGCGGGAGGAAGGACCGAACGACATTTCCGAAGGGCTCAAGGAGCCTGTCCGACCGTTGGCCAGAATGTAATAGCCTACAATGGAGCAGTGCCTGCTCAGGCACCGCCATAGGGATTACAATGTCCTTTTCAGACAGCCTTTCTATGACTCTCCGACTGCCGTTGAAAGGCTGTCAGAAACAGACTTTGGGGACCCCTAGCAGGGCTCCTGTCCCCTTGCAGCCTCTGCTGCGGGGACATTGTATTTATTGTAATATGTAACATATTTTTTAAACATTTTATAATTCATTTTCACATGGTTTACCAATAATTCAATGTTGAATTTGTATTTTCCAGCTTGATGCTCGCGGTTGTACGTATGTTTCTATAGTAGGTGGAGGGTCGTGGTCAAGCTCAGAAGCAAGGAAGAGCTGCGGTCAGGTAAGAACAATTTACTTTACATTACTAAGTGAATAGGTGGCTACATTTTTTGTAGGGTACAGGGGGAAGGTAGTTAGATGATAGATAGTAAGATATGGCATTTCTTATATGTTTTTATCCTATTTCCATTCCCATGTAGGTTGTGTTCATATGCTCACTTCGCAACAGTTGTTTTTTTTAACAAAGTCAGTTTAGAAAAGTTATATGATAAGTTAGTAAAAAAATGTTAACTTCTTTGAAATTAAAGCAACATTTTTACTTTTTTGTCTGCGTGTTTTTTATACTGTTTATTCTTCTCTCGGAACAAAGATCACGTGGCTTCAGGATGAAAATGGATGTATTGAATACAGTACTATAATGTTATTTTTGGAATATTACAATTTGAAAACAGTGTTATTTTTTATGGTGATGTTTTTATTAACAGGTTTTCTGATATGGATGCTCTTTACTACTGGCTTTTTCAGGAAATAATTTTGTTTTTGGAGAATGGATTTTTTCCAAGCTACTGTTATAGAAAATAAGTTTTAAAAATAATCGTCCGTAATTACAGTGAGTTTTTTAGACTCACAATTAATATATTTGTAATAATTGAGTTTCAGGTGATGGTTTTCCATTTAAAATCAAGCTTTTTCAGGATTTAAATGTTTAATTTGTACATATATCAATTATTGGATTACTGTTGACTCTTGGTGACACCTTGATTAAAAAGTCGCCAAGAGTTGAAGAAAGAAGACAGCTACAGGTAGGAAATCTAATTTTTGAGAATCTGAAGCCACCATCAATGAGAATTGTTTAATTTGACCCAATAGTCTCTCAGACATTTCTTTACTCTTTTTAGATGCACTGGGTTCAGGCTACCTGACAGTGGTTGTGCAAGTCTCATTTCTTGGAAACTTTCGGCCTGATTTTGAGTCTGGCAGTCTTGCGACCACCAGACTCGCAGTGGTCTCTCTGCCGCATAATGACTTCTAAAGTTTATTCAGCGGAGGACCACCCACTGTACCTGGGAAGAGTCATTCCTTGGCGGAGGTGCACCACAATGTAGTATGCTGAGCGGGACTGGCACAGTTCGGCTCAGCATATTGCATGTTCCTGAACCACCAGCCAATTCATGGTGGGAGAAGCACCATAAAAAGGCTGGCGGTGCAGGTATAAAGGGGGCCCTATATGGCCCGCAAGCCCCCCGCTATGGCAATACATTAAGGGGACACAACATGTGCCCCCCTGTCTGTATTCCCCCAAAGTTCCAGCACGGCATGGATGTCTCCGTCCATGCCATGCTGGAACTTTTTTGACATTCCAATTGCGGTGCCTGTTGTCCAGGCACCACCATGGGAAGGGGCAAGAACCGTTTGCAAATAAATGAATTGCACTAGTAATACGACCGGCGGTCCTTGCGCGGGTTGGGCGCAGCTGTGCCAGCGGAGAGCCAGCACAACCTCACCAAAATCGTAATCTGCCTCTTTGTTCCTGCTTCAAAATTTTCAAAAAATTATATCGGTTTGGGTGAAGTTTGCCAATTGATTTACTGAAGGAATTGTGCCATCCTTCAATGACATTGTTAGTCTTTGCACCTCCCTCTAAGCAGGTCGTGTAACAGTTCCACTATTCAAAAGGTAATCTTGGTCTCCTCCTGTGACTCAACCTGCTTAGATGGCCAATCAATGGATCATCAAAATAATTTAGTAGTGGTGCCAATTTACCTTTATTTTGGGTAAAATCAGGTCGTTTAAAAAAAAAATTCAAAACGAAGTTTAACTGTATGATAAGTAATCCTCAACTAAGGATGATTTTTAAATGTTATGCAAATATGCCTGAGAAAGGTTTTTTTTTAAAAATCCTTGAATCTGAGTAGTAAGGTATATTTTTGTAATTGTATTAATCATTGATAATTCAAAGTCAACTATTCCTTTTATATGACGTTTATTCGTTGTTTTGGATTTTATAACTGTTCATAATTCAGTGTATGTTGAAGATTGCTTATCAGGGAGTAAACTGTATACTAATGGGACAGTTTTGTTATTTATGTTAGCATGCATAGTATAATTTTGGGTGAATGGATGTGGTGTTGATTTAAAAGTCACATCTGTCATCCAAATTTCACTATTTTCAAGTGTTAAAAGTTTATGGTTTGTGCTAAATATTAGTATTATTTTTTGAGGGGTTTCGTTGTCATGCAGAAGAAAGGGTTTTTCAGAGAAAGTGAATGTTAATTCAGGGGGGATGTCAATGTTAGAATAAGTTTGTGGTGTTATTCACTGGGGATTACTTGCCTATTTTTGTCTTTGTACCATTTCCCTCATATTGGGAACTGTTGGCATACTACTGGCATGGGAATGGTTTCTGATATCTGTCTTAAAATTGAGCCTGAGGGCTCATTGGAGGTGGATGCAAGTTCTTTAATTTTTGTATGTTTTCACATACTTCTATCTCATTTGCAGAGGCAGAGTAGTTATGCTCAGTTGTCCTAAATACAGTGCCTTCCAGAGTAATCGCTCTGCCTGTGCAATGGGATGAGAAGTATTGCATACGCCTCCAATGATACATGGGCTCACTGAATCTGTCCTTACAATAAAGGTAGCCAGCATACTTTAGTAGTCTGTTGCCTGTCAAGGATTTGACGTAGTAAGCTGTATTAGCTGGGGATGCTATTGATGTTGGTTCTGTTAAAAAAGAGAAATAGAAAAAAGTGTAAGTTTATGTTTTTGCTATTGTATTATATTTATGCTTTTGTTTGTTTGCCTGTTCTAAATTTAAAAAAAAAAGTTTTGTTAATTTATATTCTCTGCTGAAAATAACATATTGATTGTTAGTTACTAGTTTTCACCTGTTATTGTTGAAAAATATTATTTAGTAAAATTGAAATTGGTGAGTTATTTGTTTCTGAGGAATCTTATTATTAGTTGTTTATCTTTTTGAAGTATTCAGTAGGTTAATTTTCTATTGTCAATTTTGTTGGTATCTGTTGTGAAAAGAAAAATACAATTTATTAGTTTTTCATAAACCTTTGTGTTTATGGTGTTTTTCTTATTAATTACTGTTGATATTTACAATACTGACGTGAATATTTTTGTGATTGTTGTTTAGGATAAGTCCTGTAGTTGGGTTTATTTTTAGCTGTTTTGTAAATAGGTGTATCTGCTTAAATATGGAATAAAATATATGTTAATAATTGAAAAATATGTATTGTATGAATTTCAGCTTTTTGTGTTAGCTAAATATTTGGTGCTTTTAAACTATTAAATGTGTACTTTAGTCACTGTCTAGCAACAGTTCTGAGATAAGTTCATGAAGTTTTATTAGTAGTTTTGCTCTCTAGTCACTGGCCAGCACCTGTCCTGAGGTAAGTACTTGGTAGAGTTAGAATAGTAGTTTTGGCCTTCAGTCACTGTCCAGCATCTGACCTGAGGTAAGTACTTGGTTGAGTTAGAATAGTAATTTTTCCCTAGTCAGTGTCCAGCACTTGCCCTAAGGTAATCCCCGGTGGAGTTAGAATAGTAATTGTGGCTTTTAGTCATCATCCAGCATCTGCACTGAGGTAAGTACTTAGTGGGGTTAAAATAGTAATTTTTCCCCAATCATTGTCCAGCACTTGCCCTGAGGTAATTACCCAGTGGAGTTAGAATAGTAATTTTGTATATAGTGAAAGGTTTATGATTGAAATCTGTAAATTTCACAAAATTAAAATTAATAGATGTGTCGTATAAGTAGGCAGTGCAAATATAAGCATTTCTGTGTTAAAGTTTTACTTAAATGGATGGGTAGATGGTGTAGTTTGTAGTAGTCAACTCTAGATTATGCAATATTTTCTGTGTTCTCTCGAAAGTGATCACTATAGTAGTGGATGTGAAATGTTGGGTGGCCCTTTTTATACATGTTTGGTGTGGTAGATGAATATGTAAACAAAGATATGTGTTGGAATGTCCATTTTTCACTGATTTTTATTGTGTATGTGTTGTTTATTATTTTGTTTGTAAAAAGGAAACTTTTATTTTACTTCTTGTTTTAAAATGAGAGCCATTTTTATTAGGGAAAGGTGAAAGTAAGGGGTTAAATAGAATTAGGACTATGTTGCAAACGTTTTTAGGAATGCGATTTTTCAATATTATTTGTATTGTCTCATGTTTCATTAATGATGTTTATTTGTAGAATGTGGTTTTGAAGATATTTTTGTTTGTATATTTTTGTTGTTATTTTTAGAATTTCTTTTCATTTTTTAATATTTGTGAATTAGAGTGCTTTTCTGTATCTATTCTAATAGCCCTTTGTAACGGTATGTGTGCTGATGGGCTCGTGGTAATGATATGCGTGGTAATTACACTTTTATTAATGCCCTATGTATATGCGCGGTAGAGTGTTTTGTTGGGAAAATTTGCATTGCAGTAGTTAGTACATTGTAAATACTGCGTGGTTTAGGCATCCGTGGTAAAGGCACTCGTTGTCCCGCCATACATCTGCTAACACACAACATTCATCTTTCCAGAGCGCTGTTCTCAATAATGCCTGTAATTACACATAGGCTTTCTACTGGTCATGCAAAGACTTACTCTGGCATCTTCTTTTGAAAATTGTCAGCTATAAGCTGTTTTTGACACTATATAGACTACTTTTGAGTTAAACATGTTTTGCAAACTGGGAAGCAGGGATTATATCCATACCCTGCACAGTTTTTCATAGTGCTTATTTGGCCGATTGTCTGAATCATCGTGAGATTAGGTGGGGTCATTTGTCAGATGATTCCCTATCATTTATTTTTAATTGCCCCTACATACAGATGTCAATAACATCAATATGCCTTATTGGGTGAAGGTGGAGGATTTATAAGCAAATAAGGTGCATGGCTAAGACCAAGTACTCTCACAAATGATGATCTTCCATCGGATATGTAGGAGGGTTGATAGTGAAACCTTGATAGATGTGAGGCACTAAAATCGAAAAAATGTCAGTAGATGGTTGAATGGTTTTAGGCGCAGGAATGTCTTCAATTGACAGGAGTAGATGAATTTGACTGACAGTTTGAGATAGTGAGAACTTATATAGAGCTTTATATTCTTCTTTTCATATGGTACGTGAAAATGCTGAGTTTATATACTAGGATGCGTATCCAGAGCAGTTAGCCATAGATATGAAGAGATCTTCTGTCAAATCTTTTATACATTTCTGGACTAATGAGCAATGAGTGGAATCCTTGAATTAATCTCAGCCGCTGATAGTTACCCAGGCTGCATCCCAGCTTATTGCCTGGCAGTTTGTGATTAACTTTTCCCATGAGCAGCAGGGTCAGGACTGATAGTTAAATAAGGTGGGCCCCTGCCTAGTTTGGCATGGTGGAAAAAGCAATGGACTGGGATGCAGGTTCATGATATCACCAGTGGCTGAGTATAATTTAAGCATTCCATATTTCACCTTGTCATTTGTTGTAGATGAGTTCAACAGCTAGCTTATTTTGTTCACCTTCTTTTGCTGCTTACTCCGCACCCAAAACTGTCATGACATTTGCCTATTCCTCAAAGCCATTGCTAAGCAGAGACATCAACAGACAGGCACCATTGCAACTTAGACAGATTTGCTGCCTGTCTATGTCATAGCTTGCCAGGAATCAGATTTGTAGAGTGCACAGATATTACCAATGACTTATAACATTGCACAGCTATATTACTAGCTACATGTGATAAATATAGGCTAAGTTGCTGGTGTGCTCAAATAAAAATTTGTAATTAAATTGAGAACTTGCAGTCACACTTCAGAAACAGAATACTAAGCTTCCTTCTCAAAAGTATAGTTTTCACTATGGTTTGCTTCATTTTCCCTAATAAATATTAGATTGAAAGCAATCAAATGTTTTATTTTTCATAGCATCTAAAAGTATGTAGGGTTTGAGAGTCACTTTTTTCCAGATGCTCAAGTTGTCCAAGCTGCAACAGAATGACCTCTTCTACTAATAATATTTTATATGATGACATAGTTCTGGGGGTTCAATGCATTTATAAGCAGAACCCACAAACTCAACTGAGAGAAAATGGCAACAGCACAAATGAATGGCTACTGTATGATCCTAAAATAGCATAATGCAATTGCAGTAGTCTGTTAGAAAACATCCATCTGTTTGTATGGCTTAATTGTACATGATAATTGAATTTGCTAGTTAATTTGTCTGGAAAACAAATCCTGTAAAATGCAGCATTACTGTTCCTACTGATATGCCAGCACCTCCCACACCTTTAGTTCCAGCACCACTAAGTGGTGTTTTGTGAGTCGGACCAGATAGCACATTGACCTTTTTATGCGTAGTTTTCAGTTGCCAAGTATGCTTAATGCAGCAGTCAGAGACCTATGATTGGAGAGGTGTTCTGAGTGTTACGTGATGGGCCGGGGGCAATCATTTTAAGCAGAGTTAGAAACCAGCAATTTCACCACATTACTGGAAGGGAAGAAGGAGGTTTTGACCCTATCAATCTATTTTGTCCTGCTTTTTATAAAGCCCAGGTAAGTTCAACAAAAGGGCAAAACTTCATTAATCGATCAATCAGTCAAAAAGTACTTTATTCAGTTGCCATAACCATCAAAGCATACAATAAAAAACGTCCCAAAAACATAATAAAATCAATCATGTAAAAGTATAAAACTAGCAGTTTTAAAACATTTGGTTGTTGATATATTTTTCATCTCATAAACTTTCTCAATAAGCATCGACAACATCATTTTTAAATGGCAAATTATACTACCGCTTCAAATCATACATAAAAACAAAAGAACAAAATCAGATTTGTTCAATTGATCGACAACATAAAAGAACCTAGGAGTACAAAGTTTATAAAGTACAAAATATCCGGAATTCCATAGAGCCCTAGGAGTCTGAAGTTAAATAAACAATGTGAGAGCACATAATCAGAAGGTTCTGAAATTATTAAGTACCTAATGCCTAAAATCTCTTAAAACCTTTTAAAATCTCTTTAAAAAGCTTGGCAGTCAAAAAACTAAGCTGTTCAGGTAAGGCAATGGAATTGAAGGGTTAGCACACCTATATCATCCATTTGATAAAAGACATGTAACAGTAAGTGCAGTTCATCATCATCATCATATACTTTATTCGGCTTTTCAGATAAAAACCATAAAAGTCACAGATAAAACAGTACAGACAAAGAAAGGAACTAAATGCCCCCCACCAATTTCTGTAAACAATCAACAGGTGACGTACAAATATCTCACACAAATTAAAGGTTAACAGAATAAAAGAAAATCTAACAGCCTGGTAGACATAAAGATCTAATCACAGCTCGATCTGAGCCTAACTGCTGCCTTTAGAAATCTAAGGACGTACCATACCGTGAACCCAGAAAGGAGGGCTAAAAATGTAAAAGCAGGACGTACTTGATTAAAATTTAGAGATTTTAAAAGTGGGATTATAAAAGTCTTCCGCGGTACCTCGTAAAAACTGCAAAACATTACAAAATGGATCATGTCCTGCGTAGACCTATTGTCGCAACCGCATAAAGGCAAGGTCTGACCTTTGTTACACCCTCGGGGGTGGGCAAGAAGAAGATAAGATAAATCAAAACGGAACCTTGTCAGTAAAAAACGATCATATGAGTTTGGGAGCCCTACGAGATACGGTTCCGTTGATTGTACAGTTTTTAAGATAATGAACCTCCGTACGCTGGGTTTCATTAGTTCTAACTCCTCCCTTTTTACTGCCTGGAAACTAAAGAAATGCTCCTTGACCCAAACCAAATCTTTCCTTTTAATGGTTTCCGGGTCACTAAAGAGTTCAGCCCTCCCAAGAGTCCTGAACCCATCCCCAATATATTTTAACCAGGGGATGTGATGGGCGTAATCAAAAGCCATGCAGTCCCTAATGATGTCTCTGTGTAAGGAGGGCCCCTTTTTCCCCCACACTTTAAGCCAGTAGATTAAAGGTCGAGACCACAATAGGTCTGACAAGTAGGGCATACTCAATTCTTCGTGTACCACAAAGGTAGGGGTTCCCTGAGGTACACATAGAAGACGTCTTAAAAATCTATTTTCAACTCTCTGTAACTCATCCGCCGTGTAGCAACCCCAGATTTCGCTACCATATGATACCTGCGCTAGGCACTTAGCTCTATATAGCTCTATTATTGCACCTATTGGTTTTCTGCCCAGCTGTGAGGCAAAGTAAAAAATTGCTCCGTTGGCTCTTAAAAAATCCACCTTCTTCTTACTTCTTAGAGGGCCCCACTTTAGTTTTGCATCCAGCATGACCCCCAAATAGGAAAACGCCCCAGTTTTGGGGACCGATGTGGACCCCACCTTAAAATTAAAGGTCTTCCCCGTCCCAGGACCCACCTCCATCACATAGGATTTGGAGTTGTTGACTAACAGGTCCCGGTCCTCAATAAATTTCACAAAGGAATTGAGAAGGGTTTGTAGTCCTCTCGCTGTCCTAGACATAAGGACAGCGTCGTCTGCGTACAATAGTACTGGCAGACCACGCCGTCCCACCTGTGGGGCATCTACCTGGGTAACGGACAGGGCCTTCTCCAAGTCATTAATATAAAGGTTAAATAGAAAAGGGGCCAGGATGCATACCCATGTAAAAGTATAAAACTAGCAGTTTTAAAACATTTGGTTGTTGATACATTTTTCATCTCATAAACTTTCTCAATAAGCATCAATAACATCATTTTTAAATGGCAAATTATACTACCGCTTCAAATCATACATAAAAACAAAAGAACAAAATCAGATTTGTTCAATTGATCGACAACAGAAAAGAACCTATGAGTACAAAGTTTATAAAGGTGAGGTCCTCCTGAGGCTTGAGCTGGGAGAGACCTACGTCAGTATCAGTCAGTATCACTGTATCTGCGCTTGAGCTCTGCCACTCGCCGCTTCTTAAAACTGTTTTATGGGTTTTTAACTGTGCGTTTTTTAATGTCCTCCTGAGGCTTGAGCCGAGAGAGACCTACGTCAGTATCAGTCAGTATCACTGTATTTGCGCTTGAGCTCTGCTACTCGCCGCTTCTTAAAACTGTTTTATGTGTTTTTAACTGTGCGTTTTTAATGTCCTCCTGAGGCTTGAGCCGGGAGAGACATTTGATGTAATTAAGTTGGATCATCGCTGCAACTGCACTTTAGCCCCGTAATTCCCTGTTTTTAAAAACCGATTTTAGGGTTTTTAATCCTGCTCTTGTTTGCACACGCTCACTTACCAGCTGACTCAGGATACCGAAACGAAGTCTCCCGCAGGCTGTACGCGTGAATTCCGGTTCCTGGGCAGACATCTTGGTGGTAGCAAGGTCAGCGGGCTAGCCCTCATGCCCCTGACCTCATTTAAACAGCCGCTGGCGCGAGCACAAGTGGTGAAGTCCTCCTGAGGCTTGAGCCGGGAGAGACCTACGTCAGTATCAGTCAGTATCACTGTATTTGCGCTTGAGCTCTGCTACTCGCCGCTTCTAAAAACTGTTTTATGTGTTTTTAACTGTGCGTTTTTAATGTCCTCCTGAGGCTTGAGCCGGAGAGACATTTGATGTAATTAAGTTGGATCATCGCTGCAACTGCACTTTAGCCCCGTAATTCCCTGTTTTTAAAAACCGATTATAGGGTTTTTAATCCTGCTCTTGTTTGCACACGGTCACTTACCAGCTGACTCAGGATACTGAAACGAAGTCTCCCGCAGGCTGTGCGCGGGACTTCCGGTTCCTAGGCAGACATCTTGGTGGTAGTAAGGTCAGCGGGCTAGGCCTCATGCCCCTGACCTCATTTAAACAGCCGCTGGTGCGAGCACAAGTGGTGAAGTCCTTCTGAGGCTTGAGCCGGGAGAGACCTACGTCAGTATCAGTCAGTATCACTGTATCTGCGCTTGAGTTCTGCTACTCCCCGCTTCTTAAAACTGTTTTATGGGTTTTTAACTGTGCGTTTTTTAATGTCCTCCTGAGGCTTGAGCTGGGAGAGACCTACGTCAGTATCAGTCAGTATCACTGTATTTGCGCTTGAGCTCTGCTACTCGCCGCTTCTTAAAACTGTTTTATGTGTTTTTAACTGTGCGTTTTTAATGTCCTCCTGAGGCTTGAGCCGGGAGAGACATTTGATGTAATTAAGTTGGATCATCGCTGCAACTGCACTTTAGCCCCGTAATTCCCTGTTTTTAAAAACCGATTTTAGGGTTTTTAATCCTGCTCTTGTTTGCACACGCTCACTTCCCACCTGACTCAGGATACCGAAACGAAGTCTCCCGATGGCTGTGCGCGGGACTTCCGGTTCCTGGGCAGACATCTTGGTGGTAGCAAGGTCAGAGGGCTAGGCCTCATGCCCCTGACCTCATTTAAACAGCCGCTGGCGCGAGCACAAGTGGTGAAGTCCTCCTGAGGCTTGAGCCGGGAGAGACCTACGTCAGTATCAGTCAGTATCACTGTATCTGCGCTTGAGCTCTGCTACTCGCCGCTTCTTAAAACTGTTTTATGTGTTTTTAACTGTGCGTTTTTAATGTCATCCTGAGGCTTGAGCCGGGAGAGACATTTGATGTAATTAAGTTGGATCATCGCTGCAACTGCACTTTAGCCCCGTAATTCCCTGTTTTTATAAACCGATTTTAGGGTTTTTAAACCTGCTGTTGTTTGCACACCCTCACTTGCCAGCTGACTCAGGATACTGAAACGAAGTCTCCCGCAGGCTGTGCGCGGGACTTCCGGTTCCTGGGCAGACATCTTGGTGGTAGCAAGGTCAGCGGGCTAGGCCTCATGCCCCTGACCTCATTTAAACAGCCGCTGGCGCGAGCGCGCAGTGGACGCGCGCAGTGGGTGCGCCAAAGGCAAGCCCGTGTGCGCCCGTCCGCGCTCGTATCGCGCTCAGTGCCAGCCCCCCTGGACAAACCGTACCAGAGAAGGTCAAAACTAATTACTACTCCAGCAAAAAGTTAAAACAATTAAAGCCATTCACTCCAACCCAGATGTGCTGTAGCTTTCACCCTGATTCCATGCCACTTCAGTATCAAACAACCTGTCCTGGGTGCAACTCTAAGCTACCAGAATTTCTGCTTCAACCAATATCTGCCTTAAAACATCACGAAAGTCCGAGGGGAAAGGATGTTTCCCCTTCAGTTCGGAAATGCGCCCTCTTTAATGCAAGATCGCTGGTTAAACACAGCTTTGACTGTGCATCTCTTATTGAGGATGAGGAAATTCTCGTTGCTTTCATCCCGGAAACTTGGACGGAGGGGGCATCTGGTCCAGACCTAGTGAAAGCCACTCCTCCCGGGTACCTCTGCTACACACTAAATAGACTAGAGAGGAAAAGGGGGGGGACTAGCAGTCATCTATCACAACTCTATTACAGCGGCTTTCACTCCGGTAGTTATCGAGGAATGTGAAGCGCTAGAGTTTTGCCTTAATTTCTCACACCACTATACCTTTAAAGGCGCTCTCATCTACAGGCCACCAGGCCCGAGAGGACGATTTCTGACACAAGTAGGCAGTATACTAGAAAAAGGGATCAGCACTAACTCCTATACGATTTTAGGGGATTTTAACTATCATCTCGAGTCTCCGTGTGACCATGACACCATTAGTCTGTTGGACCTGATGAAGGGCGGTAATCTAGAACAACAGGTGAGGGGTGCAACTCACCAGGCTGGCCACACGTTGGACGGCATTTTCTCAAATAACGCGCAATTGTCGTTCACGAGCACCCTTCCACTGGTATGGTTAGACCACTCAGCAGTGCTGTTTGAGCTCACCGTCCCTGATCGCACAGTTCCAAAATTAGCTACGAAAGTCTCAGAGAAAAGAGCATGGAACAAGATAGAAGCTGAAGAATTACAACATTTGTTAACCTCAACTTCCACCCCCACTCCCAAAGATCTGGACGAGGCAACTAGATCCTATACTAAATGGATAGAAGCTGCAGGTAACAAATTAGCACCCAAAAAATGCCTTCGTAACACTAAACAGCCTTCCTCCCCCTGGTATTCTCAGGAGCTCAGGAACAAAAAATTTGCCTGTAAGCACCTGGAAAGAACCTGGAGGAAGGAATACAAAGATAAGGACAAAAAAGAATATAAAGCTTGCCTTGCAAACTATAAACAGCTGCTTCAAAGCAAAAAACAAGAGTATTTTACAAACAGAATTAAAACTGCCAAAAACTCGTCGAAAGAGCTTTTCAAAATAGTAAACACCCTTACCCGCCCATCCTCCCCAACTATTCCAGCTATCCAAGAACTGTGCAATAAGATTGCTAAATTCTTTTAGAAAAAGTTAATGGTATTTTCCAAACCTTCTCGGACTCCTCATCTAATACTAGTAATGACCTGGCAACTGATCAAAGGAAAGCAAAAGACGAGGCCACACGTTTAGATAGCTTTGCCCAACTAAAGAAATCAGACAGCCTCCATCTTTTGGCTAAGGTAAAGTCAGGCTCTCCGTATGATCCTTGCCCGAGTTCTATAGTAAAGCTAGCAGCAGAACCAGTTTCACGAAAACTGACCTCCATCTTTAACATAATGTATACAGAAGGATATTTTCCTAGAGTTTGGAAACACGCATCAATCCTGCCTCTACTGAAGAAACCCAGCCTGGACGCAAATGACCCAAATAATTTTAGACCCATATCCAGATTACCACTGCCAGCAAAAATCATTGAAAGAAATATGAATGCGCAACTCAACAAATTTCTTCTCGACTCTTAGGCGCTGAATCCTACACAGTATGGGTTCAGAGAGGGCCACAGTACGGAAAGTGCGCTTCTCAAATCCACAGAAGAGATCAGGACCATTTTGGATCAAGGAGGACAGGCTGCATTGATCATGTTGGATCTTTCTGCAGCATTCGACACAGTCCATCATGCTTTGCTGATGGACCAATTGGATGAGATACGAATCGGGGGCACTGCCTGGAAACTCCTCCGATCCTTTCTTTCCGATAGAATGCAAACAGTGGCCATGGAAGAATTTGAAGCTGAATCTTTTTCCCTACCTTGTGGGGTGCCGCAGGGGTCGTCACTAAGCCCAACACTTTTTAATATTTATGTGTCCTCATTGGCACCCCTAATTGAATCCTTTGGTTTCACCCTGACGTCCTATGCGGACGACACCCAAATTGTGGTGTCCATTCAACCTGAAATGTTCCAGGAAACGGCATCAAGATTACAGGGCTGCATGTACGCCGTGGGTGGATGGATGGCTCAAAATTGCCTGAAACTCAACTCCAGCAAAACGGAGGTAGTGCTGTTTGGCAACAATCCCAACTTCTGGACCCCCGATTGTTGGCCCGAGGCGTCATGTCCGCTCCCCACGCCGATAAGGAAAGTGAAGAACTTGGGGATATGGATAGACGACAAACTGAGTTTCAGACACCAGGTGAACACATTGGCCTCATCTACTGCATACATCCTCAGATCATGCAAAAAAATCATGCCACTACTACCCAAAGATGCGCAACAAACAGTCGTCACTGCATTAATAATGTCCAGATTAGACTATTGCAATAGTCTATATCTTAAAATCCAGGAAGGGTCTTTAAATAAACTTCAGATTCTGCAGAATGCTGCAGCAAAACTCCTTACAGGCACTCCAAAGTTCGACTCAATCTCAGCCAAAATCAAAACACTTCACTGGTTGCCGGTTAGGAAGCGCATTCAATTTAAGTCTCTCTGTCTGGTTTTTAAAGCTCTTCAGGGAACCGGACCAGCATTTTTAAAACAGCGTTTTCGCTGGTATACACCTCAAAGAACATTGCGGTCTTCTGAGGCAAGACTCACAACTGTCCCGAGGGTAAAAAAGGCCTCTTGGGGTGGAAGAGGCTTCATAGCAAATGCGGCCAGATCATGGAATGCTCTGCCACTATCTCTGCGAAGCATGACTAATCTCTTGGCCTTTAGGAAGGCGCTGAAAACATGGTTGTTTTCAAACTGATCCTGCTATTTCTCCTTTGACATCCAATCCTCTGTAGGACTTCATACAGCGTCAGGACACCTTCGGCTAACAGTTAGCTCTATACAAATACCAATAACATTAACATTAACATAAAGTACAAAATATCAGGAATTCCACAGAGCCATAGCAGTTCACGAGTGAGAACACATAATCAGAAGGTACTGAAATTATTAAGTACCTAATGCCTAAAATCTCTTAAAACCTTTTAGAAATCTCTCAAAAAAGCTTGGCAGTCAAAACACAGAGCTGTTCAGGTAAGGCAACGCAATTTAAAAGTTAGCACATCTATATCATTAATTTAATAAAATGCATGTAACAGAAAGTGCAGTTAAGCCAAACATTTTCAAATTATTTTTAAAATTCTATATGCAGCTAAATAGCAAAACACCCACTGTGATTGGGTCAAATTTGCAATGCAAAGACACTGAGGCTGTAAAAGACAGTGGAGCAATATATTTGCAATGGCCTGGTCACTCTCGATGGTATACTACAGTGGCTAGCACTTTTAACACCACCTCATTCGTGAAGCTAAGCCAGGAACTTCCTGCTCCTAAACCAAACGTTTAGCAAGAAGCAGCTAACGGCAAACACAATAGGGCCCGAGGTGTTGGGATTCAAGATCCTCTGGGCAACTAAATAGTGGGTTGCCCACAGATTGAAGCACACCTGGTGTATCCACTTACGGCGAGAGACGCGATACTGTGTATATGATGACTTCTCAGGCTGTATATGATGATGGTCAGGCAAGTCCCTGTGGTCAACCAAATGTTGGCAGACTTTCAGTTTACCATGAACCTAGGCTTGGATAAAATTTCACCACTATAAAATGGCCTAACACTCTGCTATGATCTTTGGCACCTTGGTATAGGACAGAGCTGAAAGTTGAGAAGGCCCTATGTAAAAGGTTGGAGAGATGCTGGCATTGCAATAATGAATTAGATGACAATATTGCCTACAAGGCGACACTCTCTGGTTCCCACCGTAGCATAAACATACCCAAAAAAATACATCTGCAATCAAATCGATCAAGCGTATAATACCTACAAGGAATAGTTTAAAGTCTTTAAGATTTTACTCATCCCTCAGCTTTCTTACAGCCCCTCCAGGCAACGCAGGCATTATGTGGCTCTATTTCTGACTACTTTGACAACAAGATCAAGCTGATCTACCAAAACCTTACCATCAAACAACTTCAATCCACTGTTGAACTAGTCAGCACAGCTCCTCTGAACACCAAGGGCTCCAGGCTGGACAATTTCCAAATCTTCATGCTGGAACAAGTTCAACAAGGGCTCAAAAGGGCGAAATCTTGGTCACCCATGGACCCCTGCCCTCCCAGGATTATAGCATTACTGCAAAGACAAATTGCCCCGGCAGTTAAATCACTATTCAATCAGTCTATTACATCTGGAAAAATGCCCTTAGCCTGAAAGTTGGCAAAGATCATACCTATCCAAAAAAAGAACAACATAGACACATCCATTCTCTCAAACTATAGACCCATTTCACTCCTCCCATGCATGGGCAAGTTGCTGGAAAGCCTAATCAACAAACAACTGACCTACTATCTGGAAACAAATAAAATCTTGTATCCCTTAAAATCTGGTTTTAGAGCAGAACATAGCACTGAATCGGCACTAGTGGCTGTGACAGATATCATCAGGTGGTCGCTAGATGCGGGTACACTCACTATGCTCGTGCTCTTAGACCTATCTGCAGCATTTGACACTGTGTCCCATGTTAAGCTACTCCACAGTCTCCTAAATATCAGGATGAAATGGCCTGCCTGGCCTGGTTTCAGGACTTCCTGAAAGACAGAATGCAGTACGTCTCACTAGGAGCCTTCAAAGCCAAGGCTTAGCAAGCTGATAAAGGGGCCCCCGCAAGGGTCTTGCTTGAGTCCCACACTGTTCAACATTTATGTGGCCCCCTCATGCAAAAGTTATAAGAACATATGGCTTTGAGATCCTGTCATACGCAGATGATACACAGCTGGTCTTGTCTTTTGATAAGGACTTCGACAAAGTTAAGTGTCACTTCGAAGAGGGCATGAAAGCGATTGCAAAATAGATGTAAGATAACTTTCTACAGCTTTACCCTGGGAAAACACCATTTTAGTCTAAGTTGCACACAGATTTGCACACTTCAGCAACTTTACCCCAAACAGTTGCAGGTTAGGCACTTTCATCATGAATGGTTGTCAGCATGTGGATATCTCTCCTTTTTGAAAATTTCACCGCTAGAAGTTCACCACTATACAAGACACTGCACTGTCCCCGCTGAAGTTTTTTACATACAAGCTCTTTAGGGTAACCTTTACAGTTAGAGCGGATTGTGCCACATGCAACAGTGTCCACTTTGAACAAATCCTTAAACAATTGCACACCAGTGTAGAAGTTATCCACGTATAAATGGTGACCCTTGTTAAAAAGTCCTCTGCCAAGTTCCCACACAATTTTCTCACTGACTCCAAAAGTGAACGGAGAACCAGGGGGGTCAAAAGAAGAATCCCTACCAGGGCACACCCTGAAATTATAGGCATATCCAGTGCTACTCTCTGACAGTATATTCATCTTAATAGCATAACTTGCCCTCTTGCTAGGAATGTACTGCCTAAAAAACAAAAAGCCCTTGAACAGAACTAAAGACTTATCCACAGTTATTTCTTTCCCTGGAACATAGATCCTTGAAAAGCGATATACAAAATAATCAAGAACATGCTGAATCTTGAAGAGACAGTCACAATCAGGGTGATGCTAAGGCAATGCTGTAGCATTGTCAACAAAATGCAGCATCCAAAGTAGAAGCAAATACCGATCAGGACTTTTGTTGGTTGTAGGAAATATAGCAGTTGCCATCAAGGGGCTAGCAGACCAATATGAAGACAGCTATGGCTTCCTTATCAATCCCATCAACAAAGTTAAACCCCAGAACTTCTTCAGCTCATCCAGATTTATTGGTTTACACAGGATAGCTCTTGAGTGGGGCTTAAGTCTGGCACTGTTGTCCCCTCAAAACGCGTTGAGCATACAATTTAGTCTGGTTAGCAATCTCATCCAAAACTACATTTTCCTTAATCAACTGGAAGAAATTTATAGGTAAAAAGTTTTCAATTATGACTCTACACCCTGCAACACCACTAAATGCAACAACTCAGACTGCAATATGTTTGTGGCAACCCAGAGTTCAGCACTTCCAATGGGAAGTCTTTCAGCCCCAGTCTTCTATCTAGATTCCTCTTGCTGCATTATTGGCATACCAGTTTCTCCTCTAAAAAATGTACTGCCAGAATCTTGGGCTTTGTCCTCTGCCTCAGATACAGAGTCAGTCTCAAAACCATGGTCAGAGGAAGATTCGAAAAGCAAACCAGCAACCTGCTAAGCGGTCAACCTGAGGTTAGTCATAATCCTTGCTAATAAAAGTAACACAATAAATAATGCAACAATAACCAACACTGTGTAAAATAAGTAATACTCAAACTGTCACTTTATCCAGCAGAAAGTAAAACTACTGGCATATAGTAATCTGGAAGGAAAAGTCATCCATTACAAAGCACAAAAAGACCTATATACTCAGAAACGATACCACTCACTTGCCAGACACAGCAAGCCTGAGGATAAACTGTTTCTATTCTGCACAGACACATCAAGTACCAAAGAAGTCCCATTGTAAAGGAAAAAAATATGCATTACACATATCACAAGGCAGTATAGAACGTGCACAAATGAATATGTTAATTTGAAAGGCAATCACACAAAAAGCTAGAGATTCAAACATTAGCACAGTAGTTAAAACAAATTATACAGCCAGGCCAAGAATACACATTAAATGTAAAGATTACAAAATGAGTTGCTTACCATCCATAACTCCACAAACCACAGATCTGCCAAAGCTGCACCCTCAACCAGGGTTTACCACCAAGACAAAAGAAGCTAATGGCTCTACAAAAAAAAGGAAAATTTAAATGCAAATAAAAATTATAAAATATCAACCAAAGGAAACTGATATTCCCCTAAAAGGAGACGTGACAAAGTCAAAAAAGACACCACTGGATGGAAGAAAACCTCACACCAGAAGAAGACCCCCACCACATACATAACCTTATTCCCAGGTGACTCAAGTGTTACCACCCACCCTGAGGCCCAATCCACTCAATCAATTAATCAATTCTCTTTGTTCAGATAAATTAATAGCCATAACAGTATCACAATACAGTATAAATTACATTTGAAATATATTTCCTTCTGTTTTATTATTAAAAGCTCAATAAGATTAAAAAAATAGAATTCTAAATACAAACTCATATATAGTGCTGATTTGAAAATGACTAGAAAATCTCAAGTTACACTGCAATACAATTCATAAACTGTTCTCTAAAAATAGTGCTTCAATAGATAAAAAAGCATAAACAAAAATAATAAAAGATACACTCAAAACAGTACCCTCTACATGTTAATAAGCTCTTCCTTAAAATCTTGAAATGCATTTCTAAAGTCAGATCAATAACATCTTATTTCATAATGCAATAAAAGTTAATTGCCCACCGTCATATGTTAACACTTCCAAATATGAGAGGGATTTCCTTCTAGAGATGTCAGATGCAATAAAAGTAGCAACCAAATAGCATATATCCAAGCTATCTGATGTCCGTATGTACTTAAAAGCTTCCTGGTAATGGATATGCCTTCCAACTTTAAATAAAGGTCTTAAAACTGTCTTTCTTAATATGTTATAAAATTTACAAAACAAGATAAAGTGAATAGTGGATTGATTCGATGGGCCATCACACGGACATTTGGGCAGTGTTTGTGACCAAGCCTTCATTCTTTGGAAGGCAACCATGAAATGCAAAGTGCCCAAACGTAGTCTAGTCAGATAAATTCCATGTTGCACATTTCATACCATTAATAAATAGTTTGGTATTCCTTCTTGTTTAGGGCCTGAGAGGTAGCTACATGTATTCTTACTACTATCATGGTTGTCCCTTTCTACCTCTCTTCTTCTCATTAACATAGTTGTTGCAAAGTCATCCTGTGCCCTGGGCACCCCCCAACTTTTTGCTGACTGATACTGGTGGTAACTGACTTTGACTGACCCTGGGCTCTGACTAACCAGGCCCAGGGCCAGTGCTATGCTGAAAGAGACACATTAGAATACAGTTAAAACACCTACATACACTAGGGTACACAATGGTATGGTGGGGTACCACTGTGATTGGCATGACCTACCCTATAAGCCCAGAGTATATAATAGGGCAGGGGGATTGAATCTACCTAAAAGTCCCTAGTACCCTAGGGCCTGGCAGTTTAGAGGCCAGCAGCTCTTTTTGCACTTGCATGTGTGCACTGCTGAAGCCTGAGGTCAGTTTAAAAGCAGCCCTGGGTGCCAGGACTGCTTTTAAAAAGTAAATTGTGCCCAAACTTGACTTTGGTGTTTGGGGCACTTAAAAATGGATAACCTACAATGTTATGGCATATTAGGGACCCCCAGGGTCTCCCCTAGGTGTCCCAGGGTGGGGGGTCAGGTATCTATAAGGTAGACCCTTATAAAATGAGTTTTCTATGCCCTGGGTTAAGTGAAATTTCACATTTCACTCCCCACATTGTGGTAAAGTGCTGCCCAAATTCGACTTTGATGCTAGGAGCACTGTGAAGTGAGGATCTGCAATATTTTTACAGATTCAGAACCCCTAAAGTCTCCCTAATTGTCCCATGGGGTGGGGGTCCTGTAGATATAAGCAAAGTACTTATAAAATATGTTTTTGTAAGTCCTGGTGCTGGAAAAATGGCCCAAGTCATTTTTCCCATTGCAAATCCCTGTTACATAGGTTAACATGGTAGAAAGTTATTAACTAATAACTCTTGATAAGAGAGGGCTAGAAGTGCCATTCAAAGACTTCCTGAATGGTATTAATAAATGCAACAATATGATATTGTTGAAATTCTCCTAAAGTGTATATACAAAAAGTTATACGACTTTCTTGTTTGTAAGTCCAGATTCAGCCTTCCAGTGGTCTGCCCTGATTGGTCAGAGTTAAGTGGATTAGCCATGCTGCCTTGAAGAGGTGATAAAGAGCCCCTGGGGTCAACCAGCTCTGCTGGCAGGGCAGTGTGCTGTTCCAAAGGAATGCCAGGCCAGGGGGAGGAGTCATAAACTATGTTCTTCAAAGAGAAGAGCAGAGACCAGTGTCATTTAAAACTCTGAACTTTCCACCTTAGGCAGATGGTAGGATTAAGGAAGGTATGAGCAGATGCAGGGGGGAGAGTCTAAGTAAATTAGCCATCCTAGGGGTGTGTTTAGCCAGCTCTTGCCTCCTTGCTGGAAAATCTGCCATTATGGATTTGGAAGATTTGATGCACTCTGGGACAAAATAATGCCACACTCTACAGGAAGTGGTCATATGTTTGAGGAGTTACCCTGCTCCCATTGGTCAGGAGTGACCTCCTGTCTGACCCAGAGAACATGGAATAAGTATCTGAGAGGGGCAGAGCCCTCCAGATCTGCTTCTTGAAACTTACTGAAGCAAGACATTGCCAAGCTGAGAAGTTTTGCTGTGCAAAGATTTTTAAGGCCTGACCTCTGAAGACTGCGCCATCTGAAACTACAGCCCTGTGGATTATCTTGCTGAGAAGGAACTAAAGAGTGTACTCCCTGAAAGCTACAGGTTAAAAGAGCTCATCTGGAACATCACCAACTACATCTGCACCTTGGAGAACTACCAGTGGATTTGTAAGGGCGACGTCCAAGTGGATTGTGGGAACTGAAGTCCTCAACTTTCAAGGACCATCTTGGAGCTTCCAGCCCCTTGGAGTGAGTTTGAGACACTTTGGGACCCTTTGAGGAACTTCAGGAAGAAGTTCAAGAAGTTTGGAGAACTTTGGAGGAACTTTGAAAAAAAGCTCCATAGAGGGACCGACTCAACCTGGTCAGCCAAGCCGCCTGCCTTCAACCGCGAGCCGGCCAAGCCACCCAGGTTCGTCCCACTAAAAGCTCAGTCGGTCCAACTTCCAGAGTTTGACCAGGACTAGAAGAAATCTGAAGCCGGGGAACCCTCACCGGATCCGGCTACATGAAGAGCATCGAGAGACCCCGCGAGAAAAAGCTCCAGAAAAGTTTCTAAGTCTGCTCGTAGAAAAGGTGACCGGGAGCAACCGCGAGAGCCAAGCCGCCTGCCTTCCATCGCGTGTCGGCCTGGGCTCCTGGGTTGCCCTGCTGAAGCGCTAAAGAAAAAGTTTCTAAGTCCGCTCCAGGGAAGTTGACCGGGAGCTCGGCGAAAGGAAATCCGGCGAACCCTCACCGAATCCGGACTGGCTGAGAACTTCGAGGGACCTCGGGGAGAAAAGCTCCAGAAAAGTTTCTTAGTGTGAAGGTAGAAACTGAGACCGGGACCTGCCGCGAGCTGTAGCCGCCCAGGGCTCCATCGCGGTCGGCCTGAAACTTTTACTTTGACCCGGTCTATCGCGAGCAGGTATCCCAATATGGTGCTATAATCTTCTAAGTGCTATATTTTGCTAAATCTTTGAAAATTCATATCTTCGGTTCCCTACATTGGATTTTTGTCGTTTTGGTGTCATTTTAAAGATAAAAATATTTCCTATTTTTATAAATTGGTGTTGGATTTTTATTATGTGTTGTGTCTTAATTATTTACTGAATTGGTGTTTTTAAATGCTTTACATACCTGTCTTTGAAGTTAAGCCTGTCTGCTCGCAGCCACGTTACCAAGGGTTGAGCATAGGAATAATTTTCTAAGACCTATGCTGAGTCCTACCAATGATTAGTGGCCTTATTGCCAGTGGCAGACCTACATTTGCCCCTACCAATAATCCACTTTCCAACATTTGGTGCTCAGCGGTGTGGAGGAGGACTTGTGTTTAAAAGTACACCTTTCAGTAAAGTGAATTAAGATTATAAAAATCCTCTAAATTGCCTTAGAACAAAACTTTTGAGTTTGATTTTTGGAATTTGGACTAAACTGTTTTTAATCCATTGTTTTGATTTTTCCAAATTGGTCTAAGTCTGTTGTGCCTAGTTTTTGTGACCCAAAACTAGGGAACCATGGAGCTGGACCTGGCTAAACTGTCCCAGTTCAAGATAGCTGATCTTAGGGTACAGTGTAGGCTTAGGGGGCTGCCTGCTTCCAACAGGATTAGGAAGGCAGGGTTACTTAAGTCCCTACAGGCCTGGGCTAGGGTAGCTGAGGAGATTCAAGGGGGGATGGAGGGTGTTCCCCCCAAACCTCACCCAAGAGGAGGGTGAGGATGGTGCCTCTTCCATTATCTCTAATGTTAGCCCTATGATTCCAGATGGTGGGAGTGGGGAAGGGTCCCTTACTCAGGAACCACCACCGTCCCTTGCAGAGAGACAGCTTCAGGCTCAGTTAGCTTTGATAGCTTTGGAGCAGAGGAAACTGGAATCGGCTGAGAAGAGATGGGAGAGGGAGGAGGCGTTGAAAAGAAATGGTGGCAGTGAAAATGATGAAGATTTTGAAATGTCCAGGGTGGTGCATTTGATCACAAACTTCCCAAGGGTATAGTACCCAAGTACACTGAGGGGGATGACATTGACAAATGGCTAGCAGCTTTTGAGAGGGCCCTTAGAATGAGTAGGGTCCACTCTAAGTATTGAGGTGCACTCCTGTGGGAGTTGATTCCAGTAGCTGGGAGGGATAGGCTCCTGACCCTGAAGGGAGAGGATGCAGAATCATACCAGCAGATGAAGGCATGCTTAGTTAAGAGATTTGGTCTGACTCCAGAGCAGTATAGGGTGAAGTTTAGAGGCACCCAGAAATTGAGTTCAAAGTCTTGGGTAGACTTTGTGGATGTTTCAGTGAAGGCACTAGAAGGCTGGATTGTTGGTAACAAAGTTGACACATATGAGAGATTGAATAATTTGTTTTTGAAAGAACATATTTTGACTCATTGTGCAGAAGAGAAGTTACACCAGTATCTAGTGGACTCTAAGCTGACAGACCTCAGAGAGCTGGGTGAAGCAGCTGATGAGTGGGTGAGAACCCGGGTTTCCATACAGCACCAGGGGGGTGACCAGAAGAAAGGAGGACAGGTCCCTCCACAGGGGAAAGCCAAAGGGAAAGAAGGTCAAAACCAGAAGGAGTCCTCCAAAGACCCACAAAAACCTGCACAAGGAGGGGGGGCCCCGAGCCAACCCAAATCCAAAGGCAGGTGGAATCAGGGAAAGAATGGTAGGTTATTTGATCCCTCAAAAGTGGGTAAGTGCTTTGACTGTAACCAGCCAGGGCACAAACAGGGAGATGCTGTCTGCGCCAAGAAGCTCCCCCCTAAGGGGCCATCCACAGGGATTGCAGTGTCAGTGTAGGGGTGGAGAGTGGTGCCCCAGTGAGGAGTAGTCAGGTGGTGGAAGCAACCTTAGTGTCCCTGGGTGGGGTGAATATTGCAACCCTTGCTGCCTTACCTCCAAACATGGACAAGTACAGGCAGAGGCCTAAAGTAAATGGGACTGAGGTTGAGGCTATCAGAGACACTGGGGCTAGTGTAACTATGGTCCTGGATGAGCTTGTGCCTCCAGAGAGGTTGTTACCTGGTGAGTTTCACCAGGTGACTTATGCAGACAGCACTACCAAACTCCATCCTATGGCTGTGGTGGATTTGGAATGGGGAGGTGTGACAGGCCCTATGAAGGTAGCTGGGTCAAAGGTGCTTCCAGTCCAGTGTTTACTGGGCAATGATCTTGAAGCCTCTGTGTGGTCAGAGGTGGAGAGAGGACTCCATATGAAAATATTGGAGCTCCCTGAGTGGGTATGTGCTGTGACTAGGTCACAGACTAGCCAGAAGGGAGGGGCTGGACACTTGGACCATGGAACAAAGGGCCAAGCATCCAAGGACAAGGGCACTGTGCCTGGTGAGCCAGCCCAGGGAACTCCAGAGGTGCAGGCAGAATCTAACCCTGATGGGGAGGATCTGGCCTCTGAGGGAGGGACTCCATCCCTGCCAGAGCTGTCAGATTTGGCAGAACTGACAGGAGCAGGTGGACCCTCCAGAGAGGAGTTCAGTAAGGGACAGCGTGACTGTCCCACCCTTGAGAGCTTGAGGCGGATTGCTTCTAAGCAAGAGGAAGGGGATGACAGTGGGTTTCACAAACTCTACTGGGAAGATGGACTGCTTTATACTGAGGCCAGAAACCTCAAGGAGGGGGCCACCAGGAGGTTGGTGGTGCCCCAGAGGTACAGAGAGTTCATCCTGACTTTGGGTCATGATATCCCCTTGACAGGACATTTGGGACAGACAAAGACATGGAACCGGTTGGTGAACCATTTCTACTGGCCCCATATGTCTGAAAAGGTAAAGGAGTTTTGCAGCTCTGTGTCACCTGTCAGGCCAGTGGCAAGGCAGGGGGCAAGACAAAGGCTCCCCTAATACCACTGCCAGTGGTTGGGGTCCCTTTTGAAAGGGTGGGGATGGACATTGTTGGTCCCCTGGACCCACCTACTGCATCAGGGAATAGGTATATCTTAGTGGTAGTGGACCATGCCACTAGGTACCCTGAAGCAATTCCTCTTAGAACCATTGATGCTCCTGCAGTGGCTAGAGCACTGCTTGGTGTGTTCACAAGAGTCGGTTTTCCAAAACAGGTGGTGTCAGATAGGGGCACGAATTTCCTGTCCAGATATCTGACTGCTATGTGGGATGAGTGAGGTGTCAACTACAAGTTCACCACCCCCTATCACCCACAAGCAAATGGTCTTGTTGAGAGATTCAACAAAACCCTGAAGGGCATGATAAATGGGTTGTCAGAGAAACTCAGGAGGAGATGGGATGTTCTCCTCCCATGCTTACTGTTTGCCTACAGGGAGGTGCCACAGAACGGGGTTGGTTTCAGTCCCTTTGAGTTGTTGTTTGGACACCCTGTGAGGGGGCCATTGAGCCTGCTGAGAGAGTCTTTAGAGAAGCCTCTTAAAGAAGCAAAGAACAATGTGCTTGACTATGTGCTAGGCCTGAGATCTAGAATGGCAGAGTACATGTACAAGGCAAACAGGAAACTGGAGGCCAGCCAGGAGCTCATGAAGCACTGGTATGATCAAAAGGCTACTATGCCTGAGTATACTCCAGGACAATTGGTGTGGGTGTTGGAGCCTGTGGCTCCCAGGGCCCTCCATAACAAGTGGAGTGGGCCCTATCCAATCTTAGAAAAGAAGGGTGAGGTTACCTATTTGGTTGACCTTGGCACCCCCTGGAACCCTCATAGGGTCCTGCATGTGAATAGATTGAAACCCCACCATTACAGGGCAGACATGACCATGTTACTGGTCACTGATGAGGGTGTGGAGGAGGAAACTGAGCCTGTGCCCGACCTCCTCTCCACTAATGTGCAAGATGGGTCAGTGGAGGGGGTGATACTCTCTCCCAAGTTGACAGACCAGCAGCACAGAGACTGTAAGCAAGTGCTGGAGCAGTTTGCTGGCCTGTTCTCTTTGACCCCAGGCATCACTGAGTGGTGTGTGCACCACATTGACACTGGTGACAGCCTACCTGTCAAAAATAAACTGTACAGGTTGTCTGACCATGTCAGAGCCAGCATTAAAGCCGAGATTGCTAAGATGCTGGAACTGGGGGTAATTGAACCGTCTGAGAGTCCATGGGCCAGTCCAGTGGTGCTGTTACCTAAACCTAATCCTCAGGGGGGACCCAAGGAGTTAAGGTTCTGTGTGGACTACAGAGGATTGAATGCAGTCACAAAGACTGACGCTCACCCTATACCTAGAGCTGATGAGCTCATTGATAGGTTAGGGGCTGCTAAGTACCTGAGTACTTTTGATTTGACTTCAGGTTACTGGCAGATTGTCCTCACTGATGGAGCAAAGGAGAGGTCAGCATTCTCCACCCCAGAGGGACATTATCAGTTCAAGGTAATGCCCTTTGGATTAAAGAATGCACCTGCCACCTTCCAAAGGTTGGTGAACAGGGTCTTGTCTGGGTTGGAACAGTTCAGTGCAGCTTACCTGGATGATATAGCTGTATACAGTTCTACCTGGGGGGATCACTTAAGCCACCTAAGGGAATTGCTTCAGGCCATGCAGCAGGCAGGCCTGACTATTAAGGCCAGTAAGTGCCAAATAGGGCAGAGCTCTGTGGTGTACCTGGGCCACCTGGTAGGTGGGGGCCATGTACAGCCTCTCCAAGCTAAAATCCAAACTATTTTGGATTGGACAGCTCCTGTTACCCAGACTCAGGTCAGGGCATTCCTTGGACTGACAGGGTACTATAGAAGGTTTGTTCAAAATTATGGGACCATTGTGGGGCCCCTAACAGAACTCACTTCTAAAAAGAGGCCCAAGAAGGTGGCTTGGACCCCAGAGTGTCAGAAGGCCTTTGACACTCTGAAAGCTGCTATGTGTTCAGCACCAGTGCTACTGGCCCCTGACTACACAAAAGAATTTGTGGTTCAGACAGATGCTTCAGAGCAAGGGATTGGGGCAATGTTGTCACAGCTAAATGAAAAGGGCCTTGATCAGCCAGTTGCCTTTATTAGCAGGAGGCTTCTTCCCAGAGAGCAGAGGTGGAGTGCCATTGAGAGAGAGGCTTTTGCTGTGGTTTGGTCCCTGAAAAAGTTGAGACCATATTTGTTTGGGACTCACTTTCGTGTTCAAACTGACCACAGGCCTCTCAGATGGCTCATGCAGATGAGAGGGGAGAATCCCAAGCTGTTAAGGTGGTCCATTTCCCTACAGGGGATGGACTTTACAGTGGAACACAGACCTGGGGTTACCCATGCAAATGTGGATGGACTTTCCAGGTTTTTCCACTTAGCTGATGAGGACTACCAGGGTATAGGTTAGTAACCCATCACCTTTCGTTTGGGGGGGCTATGTTGCAAAGTCATCCTGTGCCCTGGGCACCCCCCAACTTTTTGCTGACTGATACTGGTGGTAACTGACTTTGACTGACCCTGGGCTCTGCCTAACCAGGCCCAGGGCCAGTGCTATGCTGAAAGAGACACATTAGAATACAGTTAAAACACCTACATACACTAGGGTACACAATGGTATGGTGGGGTACCCCTGTGATTGGCATGACCTACCCTATAAGCCCCTAATATATAATAGGGCAGGGGGATTGAAACTACCTAAAAGTCCCTAGTACCCTAGGGCATGGCAGTTTAGAGGCCAGCAGCTCCTTTTGCACTTGCATGTGTGCACTGCTGAAGCCTGAGGTCAGTTTAAAAGCAGCCCTGGGTGCCAGGACTGCTTTTAAAAAGTAAATTGTGCCCAAACTCGACTTTGGTGTTTGGGGCACTTAAAAATGGATAACCTACAATGTTATGGCATATTAGGGACCCCCAGGGTCTCCCCTAGGTGTCCCAGGGGTGGGGGGTCAGGTATCTATAAGGTAGACCCTTATAAAATGAGTTTTATATGCCCTGGGTTAAGTGACATTTTATATTTCACTCCCCACATTGTGGTAAAGTGCTACCCAAATTCGACTTTGATGCTAGGAGCACTGTGAAGTGAGGATCTGCAATATTTTTACAGATTCAGAACCCCTAAAGTCTCCCCTAGTTGTCCCATGGGGTGGGGTTCCTGTAGATATAAGCAAAGTACTTATAAAATATGTTTTTGTAAGTCCTGGTGCTGGAAAATGGCCCAAGTCATTTTTCCCATTGCAAATCCCCTGTTACATAGGGTAACATGGTAGAAAGTTATTAACTAATAACTCTTGATAGGAGAGGGCTAGAAGTGCCATTCAAAGACTTCCCTGAACGGTATTAATAAATGCAACAATATGATATTGTTGAAATTCTCCTAAAGTGTACATACAAGAAGTTATACGACTTTCTTGTTTGTAAGTCCAGATTCAGCCTTCCAGTGGTCTGCCCTGATTGGTCAGAGTTAAGTGGATTAGCCAGGCTGCCTTGAAGAGGTGATAAAGAGCCCCTGGGGTCAACCAGCTCTGCTGGCAGGGCAGTGTGCTGTTCCAAAGGAATGCCAGGCCAGGGGGAGGAGTCGTAAACTATGTTCTTCAAAGAGAAGAGCAGAGACCAGTGTCATTTACAACTCTGAACTTTCCACCTTAGGCAGACGGTAGGATTAAGGAAGGTATGAGCAGATGCAGGGGGGAGAGTCTAAGTAAATTAGCCATCCTAGGGGTGTGTTTAGCCAGCTCTTGCCTCCTTGCTGGAATATCTGCCATTATGGATTTGGAAGATTTGATGCACTCTGGGACAAAATAATGCCACACTCTACAGGAAGTGGTCATATGTTTGAGGAGTTACCCTGCTCCCATTGGTCAGGAGTGACCTCCTGTCTGACCCAGAGAACATGGAATAAGTATCTGAGAGGGGCAGAGCCCTCCAGATCTGCTGCTTGAAACTTACTGAAGCAAGACATTGCCAAGCTGAGAAGTTTTGCTGTGCAAAGATTTCTAAGGCCTGACCTCTGAAGACTGCGCCATCTGAAACTACAGCCCTGTGGATTATCTTGCTGAGAAGGAACTAAAGAGTGGACTCCCTGAAAGCTACAGGTTAAAAGATCTCATCTGGAACATCACCAACTAAATCTGCACCTTGGAGAACTACCAGTGGATTTGTAAGGGTGACGTCCAAGTGGATTGTGGGAACTGAAGTCCTCAACTTTCAAGGACCATCTTGGAGCTTCCACACCCTTGGAGTGAGTTTGAGACACTTTGGGACCCTTTGAGGAACTTCAGGAAGAAGTTCAAGAAGTTTGGAGAACTTTGGAGGAACTTTGAAAAAAAGCTCCATAGCGGGACCGACTCAACCTGGTCAGCCAAGCCACCTGCCTTCAACCGCGAGCCGGCCAAGCCACCCAGGTTCGTCCCGCTAAAAGCTCCGTCGGTCCAACTTCCAGAGTTTGACCGGGACTAGAAGAAATCTGAAGCCGGCGAACCCTCACCGGATCTGGCTACATGAAGAGCATCGAGAGACCCCGCGAGAAAAAGCTCCAGAAAAGTTTCTAAGTCCGCTCGTAGAAAACAGAAAAGGTGACCGGGAGCAACCGCGAGAGCCAAGCCGCCTGCCTTCCATCGCATGTCGGCCTGGGCTCCTGGGTTGCCCCGCTGAAGCGCTAAAGAAAAAGTTTCTAAGTCCGCTCCAGGGAAGTTGACCAGGAGGTCGTCGAAAGGCAATCCGGCGAACCCTCACCGAATCCGGACTGGCTGGGAGCTTCGAGGGACCTCGGGGAGAAAAGCTCCAGAAAAGTTTCTAAGTGTGAAGGTAGAAACTGAGACCGGGACCTGCCGCGAGCTGTAGCCGCCCAGGGCTCCATCGCGGTCGGCCTGAAACTTTGACTTTGACCCGGTCTATCGCGAGCAGGTATCCAATATGGTGCTATAATCTTCTAAGTGCTATATTTAGCTAAATCTTAGAAAATTCATATCTCCTGTTCCCTACATTGGAGTTTTGTTGTTTTGGTGTCATTTTAAAGATAAAAATATTTCTTATTTTTATAATTTGGTGTTGGATTTTTATTATGTGTTGTGTCTTAATTATCTACTGAATTGGTGTTTTTAAATGCTTTACATACCTGTCTTTGAAGTTAAGCCTGTCTGCTCGCAGCCACGTTACCAAGGGTTGAGCATAGGAATAATTTTCTAAGACCTATGCTGAGTCCTACCAATGATTAGTGGCTTATTGCCAGTGGCAGACCTACATTTGCCCCTACCAATAATCCACTTTCTAACAATAGTTTTTATCTCCTTCCTACTGAAACACAAGAAACTGCAAGGATCCTCAACACTGATGTTCTCGTCCACTATTTTCAAAAGGCTGTCAATATAAGTCAACCATGTGATCCTTTTTCCAAACTCCAGTGCTAGACAATCTGTTATAATAGCTTTAGTGAATTTTGTCCCTACTTTACCCCATAGGCTATGCCTGAACAAAACAGGACTTATCTGAATGGCATCCTCTAAGAAAAATACTGTCAACTCCTTATGTACAATATAGGACGAGCTAGACTTTGGAACGCCAAAAGTCTATCTAAAAAAAGTTCTCTTGGGTCTGTATGGGAGCGCTATTTGCCCATTCCGACAGCAGATCCCCATAGCTGACACTTGGGAGACATTTGTGTTTATATAAAAACAGTAATTCTCTGATTAGTTTATTACCTACTTTGGCCAAGCATCCGAAAAGGGCTTCTATAGATTTAAAAATTTCAATTTCCTGTTTGCACTTGTGTCCCCCATCTTTCATCACTGGTGAATTGTATTCCAAAATATGAAAAATGCTGGGTTTCAGCCAGGCCTTCTCCCTTAATATGGTGAGACCTCTTTTTAGCCCTCCCCTTTCCACAAATCATGGTAAATATTTTCTTCAAATTAATTTTCATGTCTTTATCTTCCATGTAGGTGGCAAACGCATCGATCAAAAGCTGGAGCCCATTTGCGGTTCTGGAGGTCAGAACCGCTTCCTCGACATAGAGTAGAATTGGAATTGGGTAATTTTTTATCCTCGGTGCGTCAGCCTTCACTTTTTGAAGTGTCTCGTCCACCCCATTGATATATGATGAAAACAGCAAGGGGCGAGAACACACGCCTGGCGTATCCCACAGGAAACCTTAAAGCGGCAGGTGTAATCCCGTTTGTTCCGTATCATACTCGGGTTATCAATCGGGCATATAGCTGTGAGAGGAAAGTAATAATCCTGCTTGGTGCGCCTAGCTCTCTCGAGGTTTTCCAGAGTTTAGCGTGGTTCACAAGGTCAAATGCACTGCTTAGATTTGTGAAGCATAGATGTACATGACCCTCTTTTAGTACAGTGTATTTACTAATAGGACGATGTAGGTTAGCACATTGCTCCAGTGTACCAACCAGGGGCGGTTGGTTCCTTTGGGGAAAAGGGCGGCGCCCCCCTTTATTTCCCCTAACATCAGCATCATGCTAATTTTCTAATCACTATTATAATGATTATTACAATAGTAAGTAGAAAATTAGCCGTGCCTGGCTGGCTGTTACTCTGACCCTAGCAGCAGCGAGGGTTAGGCATCCAGTCACTTTTTACAGGCCCCTGCACTAGTGCGCATGTTCCAATCTAATGCTTGGCTAAGCCAGGGCTTACCTTTTTCCAGCCCTGGCCTGTCGAATCTCAGGCCGTCCTGGTGACACCCATAATGATGCACTGCAAGCGGCATTTGGTGAGGTAGTCCTGGGCGCTGTGAGTATCAGCCCTGTGCTACTCGGGGCTGTCAATCTTGAAGGAACATCTAGAAGGCCTTCTTTGTAGGAGGCAGGAGGGCAGGACATGTGTTCACCATGTGACCTGGCGCCATCAGACTCATAGCTCTGATGACTCTGACATCAGGTCACATGCAGTAAACACTGCTGTTCATGCTTTAGTTGTGTATGCACAGTGTATCTGTTTACTTTCACTTTCTCTGTCCTCTGTGAATTGGAGCTTTGAAAGACTGGTGATGCCTCGTTACCCAGAAAATCCAGCTCTCGTGTCCTGGAGGTCTTTCCCCTGGGCTCCAGCCTCCTCCATGCCATCTAGCCACCATTCTCACCAGACAAGGTTTGCGTGGCTTTTTCATGTTAAAAGACACGTGCCTTTCATTTTAGAAACTGCAGTAAAACGTTTCCCAGGTTCGTCACCTCAGGTTAGTGGAAAACCTTTTTAATCTGAAATATCCATAGGTATGTCTTAACATCCAATATTGTCGTTACATTTGTGCTTGAACTGCACCCCATTTTTGTTTAGCATCTTTTATATAACGTTTGTGTATATTTTCTCTGAGCTCATATTATTATTGGCCTACTTTCTCATTGCCTGCCATCTCTACAGGGTTATGGTATCAAGTGAAAGAGATAACGAAAAGGCCTCTTGCTGGACTGACTGCCTCAATGATTGTGAAACTGCTGGGGTTAAACAGATCTTTTATTTTATAGCGTAAGTGGTAAGAACCAACTAATGCAGAAAATAAAAATACAAAAAAGTTGAACACTTCACAATATGTGGCAAAACCCAATAATTACAGAAATGCTTGATTCCTTCTTTGGTCCTAAGCCTAAGGGAGACAATTCGCATTGTGTGCATCATAAGTTATAGAAAATAGCAATTATTTGGCTAAACATGACTTACAAGCTCTGTGAAGACTTACGAAAGGCCAATTATTAAGGTGTTTAGTTTTGATGGCCGCCTAGGGGCATGGCTTCATTATCTAGGGTCTTAAGCTATCACTGGTCGGGACATACGCTTTCACCAGATGCAAATTTTCACAGATGTGGGTATAGCCAAACCTACAAACCACACCAGAATATCATCACATTATGTTGCACAGAATCTGTAAGTTATTAATTTATGTTCTTGTTATGATGAACAGGCGCCCCCCGCGACTAGGGGAGGGGCGCCCTTAGTTGCGCCGCGGGGCTGAGCCTCCTCCGTGGATCAGAGAAGGAGGTGGGGCTGGCTGGAATGAAGGGATGGCGGTGTGGAAAAACGAAACTTAACAGAAACGAAACTCAGCAGAGGTATTTAAGGCTGTGCGCCAGGTGTTTCGTTCTCTTTGTCCCCTCGGACCACAGCCTGGTTACAGGCATGTAGTTTGCCTGCTTAAAGTAATGCTGCAGTTATTTTGCATGCTGCAAAAGTTATGTGCTCCGCTAGCGGCGGGCGGGAGGGGTGAGTCTTCCCGTTCCCGGTTCGAACGTCGTGCACGCTTGAGTTGGTTTTGGAGTGCTTGCATGCTTAAATAGCCGGAATGCTGTCTTTGTAGTTCACTGGTGGCGGGCGGGTTTTGAGAGTATTCCCGGTCCAGCCCACGTTCGTTGGTGCGAAGCTGTGATGTACGGGGGTGAAAGCCACTGGGTAATTTGTAGGTAACGCGTTGTGCGGTATAGGAGAAGAAAGCACTCTGTAATGTCTACCCTATACCCTGTTGTATAAAGCAGCGCGAGATACGGGGGTAGAAAGTGTACTGTACGTAAACGATAATGTCATCCGGGGCAAGACAGTGCTACAGTCGCTTCGAAATCTGTCAGGTTATTTTAGAAATCTGCTAGCAATTTGGTTTTACCGCGCGCCCACCCAGCCCCGTAAAACCGGTATGTGGAGTCTGACGGAATGAGGGAAGGTCCTGCCCTCGGAAGAGTGTTACTCAGGCTTAAATACAGCCCATGGACGGGGGCGCTAGAGGGCGCACTGCGGAATGGCTGCCTTCTAAGACAGCTCCGCCGGTCAGGCCCAATATGGGATAAAAAAGAATACTTAGCAGACACAAAATCAGCCGCAAATGAAAGAACTGAAGATCGGAAGATATCAGCACTGAAACGAGCAGAACGAGAGAACGGCGGCACGCAGCAAACGCCGATAAATTGCAAAAGACAGCCGGGCGCGCGACGAGATCTGCAATATACAAGATGGCGGCGCCCTGAAGTGCGAGCGACTCGGGAAAAGAGCGGAGCGGCATACGGAGATGGGGCACAACGAAGTGAGTGTACGCCCTGTGAATTGTGCGAATGTGGGAAAGAGCTCGCACTGAGCTGCCAAGGCGCATTGGAGGCTCTACATGGTGACGGTGGGGCATTTATTGTGTGGAATCCCGCGAATGGGCTTAAAATGGCGGACAGCGGTGGTCCGGCGACCGTTGGTGAATGGAGCGCACACAGCGCCATAAGGAGAGGAGTTCCAACATAACGTGACACCTGGGTTGGAGATTAACCTGCGCCCTGCCTCACAGTGGTGCCATAAAATGCAACGTCCCTGCAGGCGATGACTGTATTCCCAACGCATGTAACTGCGTCATGGCCCTAGCACCCACTGTATCGCGCTTGTCACTGGGTGATGTGTGGAGGTAAACGGCGGCGAATATCAAATGGAGGTTGTCACATAGTGCGTACTCCCCAGACACGCTGAGAAATCTTATATAGGCGCCTTTCGGATTGGCACGTGAAGCGGGTGCGACCATTGTCTGGTCATGATGTGGGGAAGAGAGTGAACTGTGCTATCTGCGCTCTTTGGATCCTGGTGGCCCCTGCTCTGCGCGGCTTGTTACCTATGGAAGATGGGTTTGAAGTGAATCACTAAATGCAGTACGGGCCTGGCAGATGAGGGTCACGTGGTTGGAGAGTCTGCATATCCGACCGTGTCGCCGGGAGATCCATCTCTGGGGCAAGGAGAGCCGGTTCTGAAGTGCCGCATCACTGGCTGCTACGCGCCACTTCCACTGACGGTTGGTCGTGGGTTGTGCTGTGGAGGGACGGTGTACTAACGGTAGAAGGGCTCAAGAAGTAAGACAGCCATTCTTTGTGGAGCGGTGAGCTGCACACCACCACACGAGCACCAAGGCTATCAATGATACCTTCCTTCCGAGACTGCAGGGCTTAACAACGCGGCAATGGGGAAACCGGACAAGCAACAACTCAAACTATCATTTGACACAAGAAGGCACACCAAGGGTGCGACGGCTCATTCAGACACCGAACTTGATACTGACAATGCACCACGGGCTGGCATGGAAGGTGTTCTGCAGGCAATACAACAAAGCCTGCAGGACATTAACGGGAAATTAGACACCATCACCCAACGGGTCGACAATATGGCGACTAAGCTGGACAAACACGGAGAACGTCTAGTTGAGGCCGAAAATCGGATCAAGGCGGTGGAGGATGAGTCACATGGCACGACTCAAAAATGCACAGAGATGGAGAAACTACTGGAAGTTATCAAAAACAAAGCGGAGGATTTAGAAGCGAGATCACGACGCAACAACATCAGAATAGCGGGAATTCGGAGTCCACAAACACAGGGCGGATGGAAACGTACGTGGAGGAAATGCTTCGTGGTGTGTTTGGCGCGGAACACCTCTCAGCGGTATTCCTGATAGAACGAGCGCATAGATCCCTGGCCCCGCGACCAAAGCCTGGTGCCACTCCGAGACCTATTATTGCCCGTGTCCTCAATTATAGAGATCGTGATGTCATTTTGAGGCTAGCCCGAGAGAAGCAGCAGATCAACTACCAGGGTAATGCGTTGGAGTTCTACCCAGACTTCACTCTGACGGTCCAACTAGCGCGAAAAGATTTCAACCCTGCGAAAAAGAAACTGCGAGAACTAGGAATAGAGTACGCTATGCTTTATCCAGCCCGGCTGAGGGTAACATATGAGGGCCACTCTACGCTTCTCCAGACACCAAAAGCAGCACAAGACTTTCTTAAAAACATCAACAGCAAACGTAAAGAACGCAAACGAGCGGAGCAGAACCAAGACTCGGAATAAGCGCCCTTGGGAGGGACGGAAATCCTCGGAGCTCGGACATTATGAACTGGTGAGACAGGTATGAGTATCGGGATAACAGATTGAACTGTTGACACACTTGTGCAGCTACGTAGACACGGGATATCACTGCCATCCAGAGCCTATTGCAGATGACTAAGGACAGACCTTTGTTCTGCCAAGCCTACGTTAACTCAGGTCCCGGAATGGATGTTGAGCCCTGTGGCTAGCCAAGGCACTTGTGGTCACGAATAGGGGCGCTGGCTGCTTTGGCTGGGAGCAGCTATACTCTACATATGTGTTCTGTTCTTGTCAGGAACGTTGGATGCTGAATGCCAGTGTGTATAGACTACCTGATTGACCCTGCAGATCTACAATTAATGAACAGTAATGTGACTATGGATAGGGAGCAGAGGGAGAATACTGCAGATTATGGTATTGTGATAGAACTATACACACAGAAGTAGAAACTATAGCACTGTTGCTGGTCTGGACCCTCAGGTAGTACCTCACTGCCAACTGTATCGTATGTATGGGTGGTGCTGGGCATTTCGCTACAGCGTATTGTGCAAACCAGGTATAGCCATAGGGCGGTCAATATGGTAACCCGTATGTTGAAGGAAATGTTTTTAGTCTGCGTCACTAATGTATACCTGACCACATCCACTATGTTGGATGGAGTTGTGTGCACTTGGCGGACCTCCCAAGCGGGAGTTCCCCAATCAAAGTTAGGTTATGTTGTTTCTTCTTTCAGGGGAATGTCTTTGGCATGGTTGGGATGCTGAAGTGGGTGGTGGGTGGGAGGGTCGGTGTTGGGAACGGTTATACAGGCCAATGTACTTGAGAAACGTCGCTGAAATCCAAGTAACGTTCAGTTAAGCAATGCCATTAGGATTATTTCTAGAAAACGTGAGAAGTGCATGCTGCAAAAATTACATTTCAATACAATGCACATAAGTAACTAGCGATGACCACTGAGAGATTACAACCTAAGCACTTAAACTTGTTAACTTGGAATGTTAGAGGGCTTAATAACCCAAAAAAGATCCGGCAAATATTTGCATTCTTGGACAGGCTACAAATTGACATCGCTTTCCTGCAGGAAAAACATCTTGCACCTAATTCTAACACTCGCATCGGGCACAGGTGGGCGGAGACAATACACAGCTCATCATACTCCTCCTACTCTAGAGGGGTCATTATATTGATTAAAAAAGGATTGCAATTTAATATAGATGCTACCATCACGGATGAGTTGGGGCGCTATGTTATTATCACGGGAACACTAAGGGGACAGAGACTCGCTTTAATTAATACATATGGCCCAAATATAGACGATCCTGAATTTTATCATACATTATGGCATAAAATTAACGACTTACCGAACATCCCCTTACTTTGGGGGGGAGATTTTAATATTGCACTACATGACGATCTTGACAGGTCAGGAGCATCAATAGAACCTCACAAAAGGGCGAGGGGCAAATTACAAGATATTATGACTGATATACGTCTTACAGATATTTGGAGGACCCGAAACCCAGAATGTATGGAAGCCACGCATACGTCATCAGCACATAACAGTTGGTCCCGTATTGTTTATTGGTTGGGCTCGGACGATATAGCACTATGGACACGAGCTGTAAATCATCTACCAAAACAATATCCGATCATAATCCAGTGCTCATTTCCATGTCTATGCCACACTATGTACCGCCCCCTTATAGCTGGAGGTTTAATGCGAAAGCATTACTAGACTCAGTGTATACTGACACCATTAGTCACGCTATCACAGAGTATTTTGACATCAATAAACCCACTACTGAGGACCCTGGCCTACTATGGGACGCCTTTAAAGCTACTATTCGGGGAGTCTGCATAAGTACCAATGCTGGCATTCTCAAAGACATACGACGGCAGCTCGCTGTAAGCGAGGACCAGCTACGCGCTCTGGAACATGAATACGAGCGTACACAAAACACAAAGATATTGGGTGACATTAGGGTTATACTGTCAGAATACCAAACATATGCAGAGGACGAACTAAAATATGTAGCAAGGCGACAGGTAGCGAGATCCTACGGTGAGGGTGGTAGACCGGGTAGGATTCTGGCAGCTAAAATATGTTCAGGTCATGCTCCGCAGGTTGTCCGGGCGGTCAGGGATGCAAAGGGGAAACTGCAACATGATGCACAGGGAATATTGAGGGAATTCATGAATACATATGGACAGTTATATGCTTCGCAGCCCACAGCCTCCCCAGACATAATAATGGACTACCTCGCAGATGTGGCGATAGCATGGTTGTCAGATGCACAAAGAGACTACCTGTCATCACCGCTTACAGTGGAAGAAGTAACAGAAGTTATTAAATCGCTGCCAAATGGTAAAGCGCCAGGCCCTGATGGGTTCACATGTGAATTTTATAAGTCTTTTGCTGATCAGCTAGCGCCACATTTGGTAGAGATGTACGGGGATGCTCATGATAAGCAGCTATTACCACCAATACTGAGAGAAGCCATGTTAATTGCCCTTTTAAAGCCTAACAAAGACCCGGAATATTGCGACTCGTATAGGCCACTGTCCCTAATTAATGTAGATACCAAAATCTTGGCCAAACTCCTTGCTACTCGACTACAACCACTGATGACCAATTTAATACTGCCGGACCAATCAGGGTTTATTCCCTCAAGGTCAACAGCCCATAACACCAGAACACTCTGCGCTTTTGCATTACTTAACTCCCACTACTAAAGCCGCCGCAATTCTTCTAGATGCTGCTAAAGCATTTGATTCTATTGAATGGATATACTTGCACACGATTTTACGGCGAATGGGATTCCCCCCTATTTTCCTGCAATGGATACAAATACTATATACTGCGCCGATGGCGCGTATCAAAGTCAACAAATACATATCTGAAGCCATACCTATAGCTAGGGGAACACGGCAAGGTTGCCCACTGTCCCCGTTATTATTCGCAATAGCGATTGAACCATTGGCATGTAAGATTCGACAGGGACATCACTACTCAGCGCTTCAATTCCCGCAGAGGCCCTTACATATATCGTTATATGCAGATGACATGACGCTATATGTACGAGACCCTGAGAAACATCTGAATCCTCTACTGAGGGAATATATCAAGTTTGGGCAGCAGTCTGGACTTAAAATAAATTGGTCCAAATCAATAATTATACCGTTAACAGACACCACACACCCGCATACAACCGAATATCCATTAGAATGGCAATCAGAGCCAGTAAGATATCTAGGTGTTTGGTATCACCGTGACCCAGAAGTTGTAATCCGCGCCAACTATGGCAGGGCGATTAGTGTACTGGAAGACAAAATAGGGAGATGGATTCAACTACCATTATCGCTGGCTGACCGACTAGCCATTGTAAAGATGGTTATCTTACCAAAATTGTTGTACCTTTTTAATAACATTCCGATTAAGCCCCCGGCAGAAGTATTTCGTAGGATATCCGCCATGGTACTTCGCCTGATATGGGCGGGTAAACAGGCCCGGATCGAACTACGCGGTCTTACATTGCCCTATTCAAAAGGTGGGTTCAAGGTCCCGGAATTTTTACTTTATTATTTATGTGCACAAGCGCAATACGCACATTTTTGGTATCATCAGGTCCCTTACCTCACTCATGTCACTATTGAAGAAGGCGATGCCCTACCAACTCCGTTAAATGCTATTATAACGCACCGCAGGCCACCACTTCATAAACATGACATAAATACTATAGATACGACAAATAATGCATGGCGAGTAATGGGTAAAAAAGCACATAAGCTGCCGCTGTACGCCCCTGCACTGCCGTTACATTACCATCCAGAACTATCGGTTACCCAGGAACAAGTGGGCATGGGTCTGCTGAGACAAGTGGGCATTGATACCATTGGGGATTTGTACCACAATGGTGTGTTTAAATCGCTTGATGACCTTTCATTCATAAGCAACCAGACGTTATTGTTTAGATTTACGTATCACAGATTACAGGAAGCGATAAAGATATTATATCCATCCTACCCTGAGGAGCCACCACAATTGTCCACGTTACAGCTACTGATCACAACGCCCACTGCTAAACACATGGTGTCTAGACTATATGCTAAGTTGCAGGAAGACATAGCGGATACTACACACAGGGCATTGGAGAAGTGGAACGATAGGCTAGATGAACCATTGACAGAGGAGGAATGGGCTATAACCTGCTCACTGACTGGTTTGTTAACACCCAATGGGAACCTACGTATACTGCACTATAAGTACCTGCATCAGACCTATTATACCCCTGCTAGACTTTGTAGGTATGGATTACGAACAGATTCTAAATGTCAACGCTGCAATGCTGAAATAGCAGATTTCATACACCTTGCATGGTCTTGTGCAGAAGTGACGGAGTTTTGGGTAAAGGTAGCACGGATATTGGGCACTATGGTGGGCATTGATGTTGAATGCACTGTTCGTACATGCTTGCTGGGTCTGGTTCCTGATGTGCGTGCTGCTAAGCGCAAGTTCTGTGTAATTGCGTTGCTCTTGGCTAAACGCAGAATATCGTTATGTTGGGGCAGTAGAGGGGCGCCAAAGGTGAGGCAATGGATCCAAGATTTGTCGTATTGTAAAGACACTTTGCAAACGTATGAGGAGGAGCTATCCATGGGTTCAAAGCCTAGAGATTACTGGAAATATTTGACTGAATATTTGCAAAAGTACCAAGTTGACTAACTGTGTTTAACGGCTGCACTGTAGAAAATGTATTTACAGGTAATAATGCAAAGTTGCAAAAACTGGATGATGGATGTTGTTGTACAACGGTCTGTATGTTAATTACATGTTGGACATTGTATGTCTTTGAAAATGTTAATAAAAAAATTAAAAAAAATTAAAATACAGCCCATGGACTATTATAAATTCCCGATTCACCGTTTCTTATAGGGGATTCGGGTTTCCTCGTGTCCTGGTATCGTAACTGGTGGTGAAAAGAAGAGCCAGCACAGTGAGAATAGTGAGCAAGGCGTCAGGGTTTTCAACAGAGGAGTCTCTCCCCCGGCAATTGATAGGGTTGTTAGTGTGCATCGTGCAACACATTGTTTACGAAAAAGTGCTTTGTTACAGGTTTAAATCTTAGCGGCCTAGTTTACAAACTAAAATTGATTATGCAAGTAATATGGTTTCCGATTTTGAAAACAAAGCTTTTCACTGGGCCGCTTTTTTATAAAATGTTTTGTCAGGGGTTTAATTCCTTTAATCAGCAGCTTCTTTGAAGCTAATTTACATACTACGATTATGAGAATGGCCGAAATAGGCTTTCGGGCTGGCAGTATGACTCGCGATGGGGTAGTGGGGGAGAGACTTCTCAGATTACTCCTGCGACTGAAGGGGATCGGACATTGCTATGTGGAGAGCATGTTGTTTAACGGCCAGAGCTTCGGGCTTTGCAACAGGTGGCCACCTGTTGTAAACGAGTTTAAAGGTGGCTTGTTTGTTGCAGTCGAAATATAATGGCAGACGATTTCACATTTGATTTAGAGTCTGAGAAATAAATATCAGTTCAAAAGGGATGGGTAGCAATGTAAGGTTTTGGGGATGCATAGTTATGCACACATCAGCAGGTTCGGTAGTGCAATAATTGTAGGTGGCTCCATATTGCAGATGCCCTATGAATCTGCGGCACTTGTCCACTGCAGTTAATGTAGGGTTGGGGGCATAGCTAATGTTAAGCTTCAGTGGTCTCAATGAATTTGTTTGAAGTCATTCTGTGATAACATGATACCACTTAAAGTCTCTTAAAGTGAACATTGGATGTGATTTCCTGAATATGGCCAGGGCAATTTATAGAGGCGAAAATACGATCATTTCACCATTCACCAGGGGCGCTAACTTAAAGTTAAGGGGCAGCAGCACACACATGTTTTGCATGGTGTTATTAAAACTCCTTGATGGAAGATAGTAGTTTTGGTTGAAAACACTTTTATCGCTGCTCTGGGAAAACGGATTTGTGGTGGTGTTAATAGGTGACAAGAATGTGGCTGCATGTTTATGCAGACATCTTGAGTTGAGTTGTTCTAACATAATAGCACCCAATACCACTGTACAATATCACACTATTGGTATCACAACAATCGATAGCTCAATAGCATAATTCAACATGCAGTGGTTCGCGAGGTGAGGCGCGTCACTGGGTGTCGCAGGGAGTTTGACCAGTATGTTAATAACATAACATGTGTATTTATAAAGCGCACGTTTACCCATAGGTATCTTGGTGATGCATAACAGTTGTTTATTTGTTACCCAACTCAGGGGTACTCATTTTATTGACCTCAGATGGATGGGGGGCTGAGGCGACCCGCTGGGTTTTGAACCTGTGACCATGAGGTCAACCACAGGTCCTTGCAGTGGATGCATTGGTCCACTGAGTCACCAGGCCCGGTTTAATGTTTGCTTGTGTGTCTTTCAGGGCAAATGACACCCAGGTTGGAAAAGGGTGAGGTTCTAAGGGGCTACGTTGGTTGACCTTGACCGAGGCGAACCACCTTTGGCTCGGTAATCATGCGCAACACACTGTGATTCTGGGCAAGTCACTTGATCTTCCCGCTTGGTGGGCGAAATATCGAGGCGATGAACAGCAGAAGTACATTCCATGTTACATTCCATGTTACACGTGTCAGTCTTTGTTAGCGGAGTAGCTATGTAATCCATGTTACTCCACGGTTGATGGGATTCAGCGTATAGGAAGGCGTAAGGTATTTGCGAAACGGTCACTGTTCATATACCTTGTGCGCCATAAAATGGCTTGGACTTCTTGGGCTCTTTAGGATTTGAGCATGGGTAGGTATTCTTTCACTGGCTTCTTTCACTAAGTCAGGGCAAGAAAGATGCACATTCATTGAGTTTATTCTGCTTTAGTCTCAATTGAGCGAGAGGAGCTGAAATGCGAGAAAATGTCCCTTGTTTGCCAGGAGGGAGCTGAAAGGTTCAGTCATATTTTCTTTTCTTGACAATCACCGGTTTGGCTATGGATACATACGCGTGTAACAGTTTTCCAAACCCTTATTTTCACTCCCAATACCAGATGGGGCACTGACTTTAAATGGCTAGGAGGCCGGCAGAGTAGATTTGGGCCACTAGCAGTTCTTGAAACGAAATATCTTAATAGCTGCGGTACAGGGGGCGCAATAACTACAAGGGGGTAAGGCATGCCAAATCTGCAGAGTGATGTTTTTCATGGGTGATTTAAGCACGGGTGTACGTGATGCAGAGAGCGCCTACTTAGCTCACGCTTGGGGATGAGGAGTTTCAGAGAGTGCGGGAACTACATCTGTTGTACCAGGGAGCTCATTATGGTTTTATTGAGATGTACTCTCTACTCTATACATAAGTGCAACTTCGATGTGGTACACCACCAAACACTGAGTGCTTGTTTTCTTTTTTCTTTATTGCTGGTGAGAGGCGCTCTGCGCTAATATGGCGGTAACATGATCTCCGGATGGAATCTAACAGGACCTTCAGGATGACCAACATATCAGTACCAGCACACATGGGTGAAGGAGTCCAGGTTCTGTGTGGTAGCAGTTTAACAGTGGGTATGTGTCATGCCATGGGATAGGCCATTGTGGTGGAGTAATCGCCGGACCGGCATACTTGGAGGAAGGGAAGAAAGTTTGGGTCTTCGCGTGGGCTCAACATCATAAGGGAACACAATTACAGAGGTTAGTGCTTACCGTGGAGTGGGGTAGCAGTGTTGCAAGGTAACCCACTTGGGGCATAGCCGCATATAGGTCATCTTGGGGGGGATCAACTAGCCCGGTGTTTTTTGTGTTGGGATTTACCATGGATGTAGCAGCAAATAGGTATAATTTGTATGGAGACGTGACAACACCTGGAAGCTTCTCCCTTGGCGCTAACACATTAACAGTTCTGTTGTGGCTATACGGTATGGGGAATCATCCTGGGGGGCCCGGTGAACGGAGCACGCATTAACTGTTCTGTTGTGGCTATACCGTATGGGGAATCATCCTGGGGGGCCCGGTGAACGGAGCACGCTCAGCTAGCCCGGTGTTTTGGTGTTGGGATATACCATGGATGTAGCAGGTACCAGTACTACTACCACATCACCCGCACTTTCTTTACGGTTTAAGCAGTCAAGGGCATTACCTATACTGCAGCGGTAATGGTTCAGCTTCTCTGTATTTCATGCAAAAACAACAATTGATGGACAGAATGCAGAACAATGTCATACATTCACCCCAGTACAGAGATCTGGGCCTAAATCCATCGTTTTTCTGCTCACCATGCCATTCCAGTTTGAACCCAGCCATATGCAAATCAGTCTTGACCCTGTGCCTCATGGGAACAGTCCAGCCCGAACTGCCAAGCCAGATCCTCCCTGGACTGGAAACAAGCATCCTAGGACCGGTTTCGGGGTTTCACCCCTCTTCAGCCAGGATAGCTTGATTCTAGTGGCATGGAGAGCACGGGACCCACGTCTGGGCATACCCGTCCCACTCGGGGTGACAAATGCAAAAACAACAGTTGATGGACAGAATGCAGAACAATGTCATACATTCACCCCAGTACAGAGATCTGGGCCTAAATCCATCATTTTTTTGCTCACCATGCCATTCCAGTTTGAACCCAGCCATATGCAAATCAGTCTTGACCCTGTGCCTCATGGGAACAGTCCAGCCCGAACTGCCAAGCCAGGTCCTCCCTGGACTGGAAACAAGCATCCTAGGACCGGTTTCGGGGTTTCACCCCTCTTCAGCCAGGATAGCTTGATTCCAGTGGCATGGAGAGCACGGGACCCACGTCTGGGCATACCCGTCCCACTCGGGGTGACCAATGCAAAAACAACAGTTGATGGACAGAATGCAGAACAATGTCATACATTCACCCCAGTACAGAGATCTGGGCCTAAATCCATCGTTTTTTGCTCACCATGCCATTCCAGTTTGAACCCAGCCATATGCAAATCAGTCTTGACCCTGTGCCTCATGGGAACAGTCCAGCCCGAACTGCCAAGCCAGGTCCTCCCTGGACTGGAAACAAGCATCCTAGGACCGGTTTCGGGGTTTCACCGCTCTTCAGCCAGGATAGCTTGATTCCAGTGGCATGGAGAGCACGGGACCCACGTCTGGGCATACCCGTCCCACTCGGGGTGACAAATGCAAAAACAACAGTTGATGGACAGAATGCAGAACAATGTCATACATTCACCCCAGTACAGAGATCTGGGCCTAAATCCATCGTTTTTTTGCTCACCATGCCAGTTTGAACCCAGCCATATGCAAATCAGTCTTGACCCTGTGCCTCATGGGAACAGTCCAGCCCGAACTGCCAAGCCAGGTCCTCCCTGGACTGGAAACAAGCATCCTAGGACCGGTTTCGGGGTTTCACCCCTCTTCAGCCAGGATAGCTTGATTCCAGTGGCATGGAGAGCACGGGACCCACGTCTGGGCATACCCGTCCCACTCGGGGTGACAAATGCAAAAACAACAGTTGATGGACAGAATGCAGAACAATGTCATACATTCACCCCAGTACAGAGATCTGGGCCTAAATCCATCGTTTTTTGCTCACCATGCCATTCCAGTTTGAACCCAGCCATATGCAAATCAGTCTTGACCCTGTGCCTCATGGGAACAGTCCAGCCCGAACTGCCAAGTCAGGTCCTCCCTGGACTGGAAACATAAGTGCCCTGTCTAGGTAATAACTTAGTGCACAGTACTGGCTTGCTCTGCTGCTGTGTAAGGGCTACTCAGTGGGACAAGGCGGTGTTCTGTGCTCCCTCCTTCCTGATGGTGGAAAAGAGTCTCCTGTGATCAGGTATACCGGCGGCGTTGCATTCCTTGTTAACAGTGAGGGTAGGTGCACAAACTTCCTCTGATCCGAAGCCCATTAGTTAAACATAAATGCCGGTCCATGTAAATAACTTAGTGCACAATACGGGCTTGCTATGGTGCCATGTAATGGCTGCCCAGGGGGCCAATGCGGTATGTGGTGCCCCCCTCCTTCCTGATGGTGGAGGAGTTGGATAGGTGGTGCAGACTTATTTCTTGGCAAACTCCCTTGGGGGCGGGGTGGATTAATCGTGGGTCTTGCAGCTATGTTCTCCATTAATGGTCCTGGGAAAGGCTGGGGCTAGGCAGGGCCTGTCGGCACGCTGCGCACAGCGGACGTCTCACAAAGTGTGTCCTCCTTGGATGTAGCAGGACAGGGACATGTGGTGGAGTTATACCGCGTATGCGGTATGGCAGTGATCCCCTCCTTCCTTATGGTAGAGGAGTTGGATAGGTGGGGCAGACTTATTTCTCGCCAAACTCCCTTTGGGGCGGGCGGATTAATCGCGGGTCTTGCAACTATGTTCTCCATTAATGGTCCTGGAAAGGCTGTGGCAAGTGTGTTTTCCTTGGATGTAGGAGGACATGGACATGTGGAGTAGTTATCCCGCGTATGTTCCAGTAAATGCCGTGTATGAACGAGCAAACGTGTCCGGGTAGGTCACTGCGGATGGGTCATTAATATGTGCGAGGGGTTCTGGAAATGGAAAAGTGATGGTTCACTGGGGTGACACTACGGATGTCACATTAATATGTGCGGGAGGTTCTGGAAATGGGAAAAGTCATGGTTCACTTGGGTATTCAGCTTACAGCCTGTGCGTCAATTACTTTGGCGTTATAGGCTGGGGGGGGCCCCAGTCCAAGATGCTCAAATAACTGAATAATCAAAAGAATTCACTATTGGCTCATCTCTTTCCGATCAGGACTTAGGTGTGCGTCGGTAAGGATACGGTTCAGCGGTAGACAAAGGGTAGGTGTTATGGAGCAGTGTCAGCGTCAGGGAGGGCGAGTGCGCCGGGGAGCTTCTCAGCCTGTGGCGGAGCGCTGACAGTTTACAACAAAGGGGGATGCACAACAATGGAGGTGCAGCCATTCGATGGACCCCTGGAAGGGGTAGATCCCACGAGTGCAGTGGGTTGGCGGGGAGGACAGACTGGCCTGCCGGTAGTCCTGGACTCTACTGCCCTAACCCACCACGTACGGACTGAGTAGAATCTTGGGAGGATGCCTGTGTTCAGGGGGGCCGGTGCAGTATGCGGTGCCCTGGATGTCAAGCAATGTAACTGTTGGCTGTAGCGCGTTGGGGCCTGCCGGCGCAATGTGCGCAGCCGAGTTGGGGATTTTGGGGAGAATGCCTGTGTTCAGGTACCCCGGTGGGCCGGTGCGGTACGCGGTGCCCTGAATGTCAAGTAATGTAACTGTTGGCTGTAGCGCGTTGGGGCCTGCTGGCGCAATGTGCGCAGCCGAGTGGGAGATTGGCGGCCTAGACGGCCAAGTTCAAATGTACGGCCAAGTTCTTGTGTACGGCCGAATTAAAATTTAAAGTGTAAGTTCGAAACGTACGGCCAAGTTGTTCTAGTGTACGGCCGAGATAAATGTTAAAGAGTAATGTCGTACCTAATTTCCTTACTGCCGTTGACATGTTGATGCAGATAAAGTGTGATGCTGTGAATAGCTCTTATATATCCAAGAAGGATACTTTTATTTGGTAATGGACTATGATGATTCACTTGGATTGATGTGAATAAAAGGCTACGCCGTAGACAACATGTCCTGATTCCGAGAGTTTTTGGGCGTAGCGGGCGGTAAGGGGAAGGAATTTGGGGAGGAGGGAATGTCCCGTTGTGCGCATACTATGAACAGGTGCCCCCCGCGACTAGGGGAGGGGTGCCCTTAGTTGCGCCGCGGGGCTGAGCCTCCTCCGTGGATCAGAGAAGGAGGTTGGGCTGGCTGTAATGAAGGGCTGGCGGTGTGGAAAAACGAAACTTAACAGAAACTAAACTCAGCAGAGGTATTTAAGGCTGTGCGCCAGGGGTTTCGTTCTCTTTGTCCCCTCGGACCACAGCTTGGTTACAGGAGCGTCGTCGACCACCCACCCACCCGGCAGAAGGCCAAGGCGTCATGAAGGCGGAGCGCTGACAGTTTACAACAAAGGGGGATGCACAACAATGGAGGTGCAGCCATTCGATGGACCCCTGGAAGGGGTAGATCCCACGAGTGCAGTGGGTTGGCGGGGAGGACAGACTGGCCTGCCGGTAGTCCTGGACTCTACTGCCCTAACCCACCACGTACGGACTGAGTAGAATCTTGGGAGGATGCCTGTGTTCAGGGGGGCCGGTGCGGTATGCGGTGCCCTGGATGTCTAGTAATGTAACTGTTGGCTGTAGCGCGTTGGGGCCTGCCGGCGCAATGTGCGCAGCCGAGTTGGGGATTGTGGGGAGAATGCCTGTGTTCAGGTACCCCGGTGGGCCGGTGCGGTATGCGGTGCCCTGAATGTCAAGTAATGTAACTGTTGGCTGTAGCGCGTTGGGGCCTGCTGGCGCAATGTGCGCAGCTGAGTGGGAGATTGGCGGAATGACGGCCAAGTTCAAATGTACGGCCAAGTTCTTGTGTACGGCCGAATTAAAAGTTAAAGTGTAATTTCAAAACGTACGGCCAAGTTGTTCTAGTGTACGGCCGAGATAAATGTTAAAGTGTAATGTCGTACCTAATTTCCTTACTGCCGTTGACATGTTGATGCAGATAAAGTGTGATGCTGTGAATAGCTCTTATATATCCAAGAAGGATACTTTTATTTGGTAATGGACTATGATGATTCACTTGGATTGATGTGAATAAAAGGCTACGCCGTAGACAACATGACCTGATTCCGAGAGTTTTGGGCGTAGCGGGCGGTAAGGGGAAGGAATTTGGGGAGGAGGGAATATCCCGTTGTGCGCATACTATGAAAAAGAGCTGTTTGAGATTTAAAGCCAGTTGAAATCTCAGTAGAATTATCTTGCAATTGCTTATTGGGCACTTGTTAAAGAAGAATGGAACGATCAGCTGTTCAGACCAGTGAACTGCAAATGTTACAACAGTTCAGGGGTGTGACTCAATTGTTTTTTAAAAACCATGCTCATAGTACAATAGAAAAAAAATGAACCATGTAATTGTGATTTAGTGAGTACTGTCACTGTGCAGAAGTTTCCCTAGCTTTTGGGGTGGGGGTTCTGTGTTAGTTCTCTCAAATACATTTTATTGGCTCCGATTTCTTTAGGTTCTTGACTATATTCTTTAACTGTGTTTCTTTTGAGTTGTTTTTGCGGTTTGATTTTTTTTTTTAAATAGTAATTTTCGTCAAAGGCAAGTCTCAAATCCGGGTGTAGCAGCACATCCTCTCCCTTCTAAGGAGAGAGAAGGGAAGACACAGAGTGGTGGGGGTGAGTGTCGAGGCCAAGTTTATTTTCTTTTTTTTTACATTTAGGATAGGGAGGAGTGGCCACGTTATGTGTAAGACATACAAAGCACTACACAAGTTGGGTTCCACCTACCTCAACAACTGTATCAGCTTTCACATCCCCACTAGATTCCTTGAGTCAGCAAACCTCCTGCTCACCACTGTCCCCTGCATCCAGTGGCTGTGCCATCTAGTACCTAGCTCAGTGGCTCATAAAGTTTGAAACGTATTACCCCTTCACATAGGGGCTGCCTGCTTAGTCTCAGAATTCAAGCACAAACATTTAAAGTACTGCATTCCTGTTTTGATTAAGAGTGAGAGTGAGTGTGAGTGAGAATAAGAATATAGAATCAATTGGGCTAGCTCGTTTTGCTCGCTGGCATTCAGTCCAAGTTTCTGCCTCAGCAGTTTCAAAGATCACCAGCCGCCACTTGTACCAACATCCCTCCTGAGCCCATATTGTGTATCTGTAAGGATGTGTTTTTCTTTCACCGATGTTTCTAACCTCTCCAAAATAATTCTGCCCATTCATTTGGCAGTGGAGTCCAGGAGGGATATTGGTCCATAACATCTAGGGCCCCCCCATCTCCCTTTTTAAAGATTGGGACGATGATGCTTTCAGTTCAGGCGGCTGAAAGAAATCAACTAACTACAGCATTGTAAACTTGTGTTAGAAGTGGGGCCCATAAAGTAGCATGTGCCTTGAAGATATCTATTGGCACACAATCTGGGCCCTGGGCGTTTTTAAATAGCTGATTTATTTAGGGCCTTATTTACTTCATCTAAGGTGATAAATGATAAGTATATTTCTAGATCTCAACCTGCCTGCTATTTCTGTCATTATCTTACAGAAGGAGCGCAAAATAGAATGTGGAGCAGAGTTCCAATCCATACATATGTTAAAATCATTGCGATTTTGTTCTATAACCTTTCCTAGAATAACATTATCAATACATTTGTCCATTTAAGGCTGATGATATTTGTGCCCTAATTTTCTATGTTCTGGTCCGTTGGAACAAGAAGTTTTAATTTTAAAAACTGCTGTCAAAGGGCAATGGTCGCTAAAATGACTCAGGTAACTTCAAAGGATTCCACAAAATTCTCCCCATTTTCAGAAACTAATATATGGTGGCGCTATAGCCGTTCCCTTGAAAAGTGGGTGTGAGTGGCATCCCTATTTTAGGTAACTATTCTAAAAGCTCAAGATTGTATTTGAAGATGATATCATTTATTGCCTCCACATGCATATTATGTGAAAAAAGTGGCAACACCTTCTTATTATTTTTAAAAAAGCCACAGATTCTGGACTCTATCTATCACATATACCTATATTAAAATCCCCAACCCGGATTAAAATATAATGACCTTTAATGTTACTCGTGAAAAGTTGCAACTACTTAACAAGATCAATCATGACTCTAAATTTGGTATTATCAAAAATATTATTATAATGGTTAACCAGGACAATATTAAATTGCTAATTGGTCTGCAGGAAAAAAAGTAGAAAATAGGGAGAATTAGTGTAATTTTTTTTTATTTCAATGAGGCAGTTTTAGATATTAGGAGTGCAAGCCACCCCCTTTTGCCTGCCCCATCTCTGATGGGGTGGCTGAAGTTAAAAAAGAGGAACATCCTTCCACATAAAAATCCTCCACTTTCCATGTTTCCTGTAAACAGATTAAATGTGATGTCTTAATTATATCCATCCATTCTGGGTTACCCAATTTATTTTTTATCCATGCAATATTCCAGGATTTAACTATAAGATTGATGTTATCAATATTATTGTCTGGTAGTACCCCACTATCCATCATATTATCAGCATTATTGTCAGGTAGTGCCCCACAATCCATCATGTTATCGACATTATTGTCAGGCAATAGCCGACTATCCAGCATTACTTGATCCTGATCTGCATGTTGCATATCCTTTGTGATGATCTCATCAGATTCAACCAAGTTTTGATTAGGCCTCGGCAGAGTTTGCAGAGTTCCGCTTAAGTGACAAAAAAACTCCACCAAGCTACACGGAGTTCTACAAGTAGCAGAGTGCTTTACCTCGCGTCGTTCTCACTGATTTTTAGCACCGGATGTTTGACATGCAGTAAAATCAGCGCGAACGGCATCAAGCGCAGTGCAAGAGGTCGCAGCTTCTCTCTGCCCCTCGAGTAGAAGTTCTACTCGAGTGTCAGCTTCCTCAATGCGAACGGAATGTTTCTCAACCCGGGTGATAGCGACTATCTATGACAGCCTGCTTTGAGTAATCTTGCTGGGAAGCAGTCTAGTGGTGGATTTTCCTCGCTCGCTCACTTGCACTCGCCAATTTACCGTTGGCGGGCGCGGGCAATGAAAAAGCTCTGCTATGTGGAGCGGAGTTTTTCGGAACTCCGCAAGTTTTGCGGAACACGAAAAACTCCACAAACGGAGCAGAGGTCACTGCCCAGGCCTAATTTTGATGTCAATACTGTTCATCACAGTTAGAAAAAGGGAGCAAATCTATTTGATGTTGGAACTGTAACAATCATACTAGGTTTGGGTATTAAATCATGTTGATGTACATACTGTCTAGATGGGGCTGCCAACTGGGTAGGACCTATCTGCATGTTAAGGAACATATCGGGTCTATAAAATAAACCAAGTGGTGCTGTAATACTCCCTCGTATGATCTACTGATGATCATTCCTATGGTTTAGTTCCCAGAGGAGGGATTTAACCACCCTGGGGGAACAAAAGTTCCCCACAACACAATCACCCTGCCCAATCTTCTTAGAGGGTCCTGTCTATCCTTCTTACCATTATCACTTCTTGATATAGGAGGTTAGTATCCCCTGACTGTTTAGCCAACCAGTGGACCACCTTGTTTTTCAAGTCCCTGCATGATTCATTCACATGTGATGGTAATTTGGGGAAATTTCATAATACGATAACATACAAAGTAGCCTCTGGTGGGAGGTGCAAGATAGTATTAGCACAAGCTGCAATGTCCAGGGCAATTGTTCTCCCAGCGGGTACTAGAGGTAAGTGCTGGGTAACAAAACAAGGGATAGGAGATGGATGAGGATTATTAATAGTTGGTGTAACCGCTTTGGTAAAGACCTCCCCAGGTGTTTCCGGGCTCCTTAAAAATGCTAAAACCTCTTTCACTGATTTCTCCAAAGCAGCTATCCTTTCCTTTAATTCTTTCAGGTGCTCTGAGAACTTTTCCTCCAAGTTCCCCATCTTTACATGTAAGTTCTTTAATGTCATTTCCAATGGTTTCTTTGTGTTGAATAACTTATGCTTCCAGCAGGGTTTTGGAGTACCACTAATGCCACTAGGCCTAATAGCTGTTTCCCTATTCGTGAGCCCAGAAACCGGCCTAGCCGTGGCTGTCGGCTTTTGCTTGCCTGGGGTGAGGTTAGCTCACCATTTAGAGATTCTTCAATGATGGAAGGAGGATCATAAGAGACAAAGGGGCCCTTAGCAGGGACAGAAGCACTTTTAGTTATCTTTGACACAAAGACCCAGTGATTGGAGGAGCAGTTTCTTCATGATAACAACAAGCTGGCCGCCTGGTGAGGAGCTCCGGCTGGGAGCTCCCGGTCAGTGATTGCCGTTCTGGCCTTAAAACCCCTTTTTCCCCGTAATTTTCTCCCGTATCCTGACAGCGGACACTGAGAAGACTTGGCCAATGCCCGGTGGAGCCGCTTGGTTCGGCTAAAGAGGAGTCTGGCCCGGGTTTCTCCCGTGGCCGTCACCTACCCAGCCGGACATCGGGGCATGGCTTACCTCATCCCGCTGATGCTTCTCTTTCCGCCTCTGCCGCCTCCCTCGGAGCTAATCGCTGCAGATTCCTGATGACTGTCCAGCCTCCGGATGGCGTCGGATTGCTCTGGGACATGATTCCACTCTTCCGGGACATCGAGACGACTTGGCCGATGCCCAGTGGAGCCACTTGGTTCGGCTATCGAGGAGTCCGGCCCGGGTGCTCCCGCGGCCGTCACCTACCCAGCTGGACATCGGGGCATGACATTTCTCATCCCGCCGCTGCTGCTGTTTTCTCCCTCTGCTCCCTTCCTCGGAGCGAGTCGTCGTGGATGGCTGATGATGGGGCCAGCCATGACGCAGCTCTGTCTTCATCGGCTGTCTACCAGTCCTCGCTGCTGCCTTGCTGCCTTCCCATGCTGGACGTCTGCCTGGATGTGCTCCGCCTCGTCCCCGACTTAGACCCGAGAGACCTTTTCCAGGTATGGGGGTGCGGGAACCACGACCAGCGGATTGCCTACACCGATGCCCCAGTGGTCCCGAGCCTGCACGCCTCTTCTCCCTTCCACCCGCCTTTGATTTTGGAACTGCGTCCCCCCCTTTGACTTTTTTGCACTTAAATCCTGCTCCCTGGTTCGTATCTATGGACTTTTTGACTTTTGCTCAGCCCGCCATTTTGTTGCTGGCCACCGTCGATTCCCAGGACCCGGACCCACCATCTTGTTCGACCTCTGTCCTTTCCCCCTTTCCTCCGTTCTCCCCTGACGATCCTCAAACGTTTTTCTCCCTCTTTCTGGTCTGCCTTAACTCCATCCCCCCTGGTTCCCTCCTCTCCCCTCACCCTCTCGCAGAACACTACTTTTGTCCCCCTCTACCTTCTCTCCCCTATGATTTTTCCACTCTCCTTGTTAAATCCGTGCAACTTATGTCTTTAAATTACTGTACCTTGACCTTATGTTAATCACTATGACACCTTGACTTTTCAGTCGAACTTTTTCTCTTTTTGCCCGACTGCCTTTACTCCCTCCCCCTCAGGTTCCCTTCCCCCCCACCTATTCTTTTACTCATATTCTTGTCCCCCCTTTCCTTCTCTGCCTCTTATGATTTGTTCATTTACGTTGAAATTTTTGTGAAAAATGTTTAAATTATTCTGTTGTTCCTTATGTAAAGCGCTCTGATACCTCCGGGTCTAGCCAGCGCTATATAAAACTCAATAAACAAACAAACAAACAATTTACCTTTTCCATTGTACTGTGCTAAGCAGACTTAGTCGCTGCTAGCCTCTCCTCAGTGTTAATAATTTCACTGTTCAGTACACCCCTGGCATTGGTAAGATAGTTAGTGATGGCATTAACTAGTTCAGTTGACTTTAGTCCCTTCCCTCCATGTACTTGAGTAAGCTTGCATTTTCCCATGACTATGTCACTTGGTATTCAGAAAATTAAATCTTAATAAAAAGTAAACAAGAAAACGCCATGCCGAATTCCATGGATTATGCCAGGGACCACAAAATGACAAAACTAAAGAGGGTGGCCAAGCTCATCCTCATCCGGCCACAGACGGGTGCAGACGGGCCCCTTGTTGGCCACATCTTTGCCCGGGCCATTCCCGGGCACCCCACGTGTGTCCTGAACTGCGGGACACCTCTGAAGAATTTATGGTGCTCCGGCACCTACAATCACTGTTGCGACCTCTGGCTGGGAGTTCTTGGGGGTAAAGTCTCCCTCCCCCCAGTGACAACCAAGATCCTCAGTTGCAGCAGGCAGCAACAAAGTGTATGCAAGGGTCCTACTCTGCGGGAAGTCTCTGAAGAATTTATAGCACAGCAACGCCTACAATCACCGTCGCATCGTCCGAGCCAGGAATGCTGGGGGTGTAGTCTCCCACCCCGCCCTGCGGCAACCAAGGTCCTCGTCTGCAGCAGGCAACAAACAAGTGTATACAAGGGTCCCGGACTGCAGGACACCTCTGAAGAATTTATGGCGCTCCAGCACCTACACTCACTGTCGAGGTGCCTGTGCCGGAAATGCTGGGGGGTGTCATCTCCCTCCCCCCAGCGGCAATCAAGGTCCTCAACTGCAGCAGGCAGCAAAAAAGTGTACACGAGGGTCCTGGCTGTGGGACACCAATTAAGAATTTATGGTGCTCCGTCGCCTACAATCAGCCATTGTGGCCTCTGGGCTGGGAATGCTGGTCAGTGAAGTCTCCCTCCACCCAGCGGCAACCAAAGTCCTCGGCTGGAGCAGGAAGCAAACAAGTGTACATGAGGGTCCAGCACTGCGGGACGCCTCTGAATAATTTATGGTGCACTGGCGCCTACAATCGCTGTTGCGACCTCTCGGCTGGGATTTCTTGGGGGTAAAGTCCCCCTCCCCCAGTGGCAACCAAGGTCCTCGGCTGCAGCAGGCAACAACAAAGTGTGTACAAGGGTCCTGTGCCACGGGAAGCCTCTGAAGAATTTATGGCACTGCAATGCAATGCCTACAATCACTGTCGCACCCTCCGAGCCAGGAATGCTGGGGGTGTAGTCTCCCTCCCCCCAGTGGCAACCAAGGTCCTCGTCTGCAGCAGGCAGCAAACAAGTGTATACAAGGGTCCCATGCTGAAGGAACCTCTGAAGAATTTATGGTGCTCAGCACCTGCAATCACTGTCGCAGCCCCTGGGCCGGGAATGCTGGGGGGTGTAGTATCCTCAACTGCAGCAGGCAGCATAAAAGTGTACACGAGGGTCCTGACTGTGGGACAGCACTGAAGAATTTATGTTGCTCCGGCGCCTACAATCACCCTTGCTGTATTGAAGGAAGTGGCCCTTAGGGGCCACCCGGGTTATTTGCAACCACCTGTTAGGCCTTCCCAAGTAATGAAGAGTCAGTCAGACAGTAGAGAATACAACATACATTTTATTAGCAGTACTCTACAGAGGAGTCCAATCTGACCTGCACCCTAAGAAGTCTGCCGAGGGACTAGCTCCCCCACGGCCGGCAGTGCATTATCATTCTTCCATGAAGCCTCCAACAACGCCCACAGTGGAAAGTTACCGGCCTGAGCCGAACATGAACAAAGAGGGCACAGGAGGATGGGCTACCACCTGCCAGATGGGTACATGCTATCTGCAGCTCAAGGCCACAGCACCGAGTCTCAGCGCCTCCTAACGTGGGAGCAGAACTACACACTCGGATAGGCATGCAAGGGCAGAATGGCCTATTCATTAGTAAGTCGGGAAGTAGCCTTGAACAGAGAGAAAATAATAACGAAATACAGTGTTCTGCTGAGGCAAGCAATACGAATGATGAGGCCTAGTTCAGACACAGCCTAAGCAGCCTAATAGGGATTACGAAATACAAAATGGAGTCACACTGGCTAGCTACAGGAAAACTTGCACGTTGTAGGGATAACTCAGTGGGTTGCATAACGTGAATACAAATGGCGTATATTTACACCCTGCTAACCTAATATGGCATAAAACGAGTGCGTTGCAGGAATGGGATTTTTAAACCTAACAGACCCTCCTTTTAGCATGGGTAGCTAAATACTTTATTAGGCTATCCGGTAGGGTCTTTACAATTCTAAGTGGGAAGGAAGAAAATGCATAGTCACACAAGCTACAAGAGAGAATAGAACAACACATGAGGATCAACAGCTACTTAATATTAAAAACTTCCCTCGTCGATAAGCATGATGTCCTGGATATCCTGCATCATCATAGTAGAGACCTTATTATCACGTCCTGGCAATTTAGGTGCAGGGGTGAGCTTGCTCACACAATAGGTGCAACATGCTGGAAGGTAATTAATACATAGGCAACATGTGAAGATGACACCTGCAATAACTACGAGGGCGAGTAGTATCTTCCAACCCCATGATGTCAGCAGACCCCAGAACCACCCTGTGAGGGACCATGATCCATTATCCTGATGGATATCTGAAGCAAGCCTGTGCAATTTCTGTATGGCGGAGTACACAGTAGGGGCATTATCAGGAATGTAAACACAACAACTGCTGCCGATGACGCGGCAGGCTCCACCCCTATCAGCAAGGATGACGTCTAAAACCATCCGGTTTTGAAGAGCAACGAGTCTTGTAGCCCGAAGCTCGACTGTAATATTAGTCAGTATACCCGCAGTAGTGTTAATAACTCCCTCAACTACTCGGGCAAGGCGACGAATATTACGACTATTGAACATGGGGCCCCAGAACGGCAGAATGCCCCTCATGATGTCAGTAAACTGTTGTAGGGAAGTATCTGTTTGGTCTATATCTTCTGTATTGACAACTCTCTTGGCCCGATGCAAATGTAGATCCCTACGCTGTAGCCTATGATCCTTGTGATAATTAGATGGTGCAATGTAAACGGGAGGTAAAAGAAAAGAGACATTACACCGGCCAGACCATCCCCTGGGAAGCCATGTATAGGCCTGCTCCCCACAAATGAAGTATACATTTGGAGGTGTGAGCAAAGGTGGGCTACTAGTAGTGTTCAATCGGTATGTGTAGTTGCAACTGCTCTGTACTACTGGAACGGTCACTGAACCTTCAACACAAAAACTAGCTGCTTTATTGATCACAGGGATGGGCATGGTTTTGTCCTCAGTTATATTTCGTTCCTGGAAACATTTGAAATATTCAGTAACATTAAATCCTTGGAAATCCAACATTTCATTTTGTAACCAAGTGACATTCTTATTATTTTCAAATATATTCATACAAGCTTCTGGATGTAGGGTACCCTACTTTCCATCTGCCCCAGGTGTGTATCCTTGGTGTACCACTATATACTCCAATACTGCTTCATAATCAGCCTGTACCATATCCATAGTGTCGGCATGATAGTGCATATATACCATAGAAAGCAACTGGAACCAGGCCTCACAACTACCCAAGTATGACAGGGGCAATGACACCAGCAGATCATTCTTGTGCATAACTGAGGGAAGTAACCCACACACCCAACAGTTTGTGGCATTGGTGGTGCTGTGTACCTGATGAAGCATCTGCAGGAATGCATTCTGGGCATAAGTCTGTCTATGTCTCTCTTTATGCGGGCCAGTGTAACAAACGAATGCTCAGGTGGAGCCGGAGTAGTCCCTATCAAAGTGTGTACAGGATGCTGTTCTTCTAAATACCACACCACACCGAATAGTGTTATCGTGACTATGAGAAGAAACCCTACCACTACCACCCTACTCCCAGTGGACCAACTAGACCACCCCGGACGATTCTGCTGTAATGGTTGGGCCACCAGAGGCTGTTCCTCCTTCATGACTGCACGGCCAAATAGGTACATAGAAAGAAACCTTAGGAATTGGAGCCACCAAAATTCAACCAACCAGAGGGGTACAATTCACCCAGTGTCCTTCAGAGCCTCACTGGTAGGCTCCTATTGTTCATCAACAACGGTGCTATGAAGCACTCCCACGGGGGAGCTGCGCGATCGCAGCCCTTGCTGGAAAACAAATCCTCTTCTTTCAGGATAGGGCACCCTCCCTCCTGGGCAAATACCCTCAACGATCCTGTCCAGTCTCCTGGGCAGTGCACCAGTGCAATTCACTCTAATTTAAGCAGGCACCTTAGACTTAGCACCCACGCCCTAAGCTCGAGTCCTTCCCTAACTCCTGGACTGTCCTACTGGCGCACTGTCCTTCCGTCGGGCCGCAAGTTGTACCTGACGACCCCAGGCACTTCGTCATCAGCAAAAAGAGGAAGAAATTCAGGCTCAGCAGGGCATTGAGACTCCGGTGTCTGTGCACCAGAAGCAGGAGCATCCGGAGCGGCCCTTATCTCTGGGGGGACCGCCTCAAGTAAGGCCGGGTCGCTTTCTTCGTCTGTCTGCGCCCACCTCAATCGGGTGTCAGAGAAAGGAACGAAACGGGGCACTCACTCCCCGTCCTGGTCACCAATACCTTCGAGGGCCCACTGATCATACAGAAGTGGTAGAGGTATTCTTTTGACATGCGATGCGTGCACCCAGTTCTTCTGGCCTTCTAGCTTCACGGCGGTGCGGGTAGCAAGCAACACAAGGAGAGGCCCCTTCCACCTCGGCTCCAGGCAGTTCTTCCATTGAAAATTCTTGACCATAACAAAATTCCCGGGTTGTAGCTGATGCCCGGGCCCCTCTGGTACTGGTTGCAGCGTGGCGTGAATCTGTTGGTGGACAGAACGGAGATCTTTAGACAATTCATACAGATAATCTATCAGCAAGGGGTACTCTATCTCGGAGAAGCGCTTGGGTCTTGGGACGCCCCAGACGTTGGCGGGGCACCCAAAGACCACCTCGTACAGGGACAACCCTGTTCTAGAATGCGCAGTTGCTCTGGCGGATAACAGAGCCAAAGGTAATGCATCTGGCCATCGCAATCCTGTGCTTTCTTGGATCTTCGCTAACTTCAGTTTGAGAGTACCATTGTACTTCTCAACCAGACCTGCTGACTGGGGGTGGTACGCTGCATGAAACTTCTGCTTAATATGCAAGCCCTTACACACCAATTCAATGACTTTTGAGTTGAAGTGACTTCCGTTGTCACTCCAGATCACAAGTGGCAATCCATAGCACAGGAAGAACTCTTTTAAGAGCGCCTTCGCCGTCGCCCATGGCCGTATTCTCCTTAGTGGGGTAAGCCTCAATCCATTTACTGAATGCACAAATTACTACTAGCACATACTTCAAGTTATTAACTTGTTCCATTTCGATGAAATCCATCTGGAGAACCTCGAAAGGAAAGGAAGGCGTTGCAAAATTACCTGCGGGTGTAGGTGTACCTTTCCCAGGATTATGCTTCAGACAAATGATGCAGTGTTTCACTAGGTGTGTGGCTACCTTAGGGATATTATCATTTTGCCATACTGGGTCTAGTAGCTTACATATTCCTTTGGCACTAATGTGTGCTGGGCCGTGGGCCATAGTGACAACAGGGAGTACATAGGCATTCAGCAGCAACCATATTTGCTTCCCAGACAAGTCAGTACAACACCCATCCTCATCCAAATGCCCTGTCCTCTCCTCCCATACTGCCAGCTCATCTACTGTCACCTCGCTCTGTATTTCCCTGACATTTTCTAATATGTCCTCAAACATTCCATTGTCTGGAACCCACCTAGCGGGACCTGCCACGAACATCTTTTTCATCTTTGATCTAGCTGTCTCCTTAGCTGTCTGATCTGCAAAAGCATTTCCCCTTCCAACATCGTCTGTTACTGCTTTGTGAGCGCTACATTTTATTATTGCCAACTTATCAGGAAGTGTCAGTGCTGACAACAGTCTATGTATCAATGGACCATGCTGTATTCTCAACCCATGTGAGGTCAGGAACCCTCTCTCCGCCCAGAGGCGCCCAAAATTATGGGCCACCCCAAAGGCGTACTGGCTGTCGGTGTAGACGTTGACAGTCGGTCCCTCACTTAACTCGCAAGCCCTAAGGAGAGCAACCAATTCTGCAGCCTGGGCCGATTGGTATGGGATACGGGATGTCTCAACTACAGTGTGTAATGTTGTGATTGCATAAGCTGCAGTGGTAGTGCCATCTGGTAGTTTGAAACAAGAGCCATCAACATATAGTTCCCCTTGGGGTTCAGATAAGGGGACATCAGTGAGGTCTACCAGTCCCTTTGTTTCTTCCTCAGTCCGAAATAAACAATCATGGACATCATTGTCCTTTTCTTCCAAAGGGAGGGGTAGTAACGTGGCTGAGTAAAGAGTAGCACATCGTTTGATGGCAATGTGCGGAGCAAACAAAGTTAACTCATATCCAGTCAGACGCGCACTAGTAAGGTGCTGTGTCTTTGTCTTATTCAACAGTGTGTCCACAGCATGAGGTACCATGACTGTGAGATCCATATCAAGGACGAGCCCTGCCGATAGTCTGATAGAAACTGCCACCGCCGCGGCAGCTCTCAGACAGCTCGGGAGAGCTCTGGCGACGTTATCAAGAAAAGCAGAGAAATACGCGCAGGGTCTCTGCTTACCACCAAAACCCTGTGTTAGAACAGAAAGCGCGCAACCGTCCGCCTCATGTACATAGAGCACAAAAGGCTTCTGGTAATCAGGAGTACCAAGCACAGGGGCAGAGCAAAGCGCAACCTTTAATTGCTCAAAAGCTTGCTGGCATGCAGATGTCCAAGGCAAGGGTTCATGCACATCTTTGGTGGTCAGGTAAAGAAGGGGTTTCGTTAGTAAGGAATGGTTAGGGATCCAATGACGACAATACGACGTTATCCCAATGAACGCGCGTACCTCGCGTTGGGTCTTAGGAACAGGCATATTAGTAATAGCAGCTATGCGTTCAGGTGTTAGTCTGCGTCCCTCCTTTGACAGTAGGTGACCTAAATAGGTGACGTCCTGTCGACAATATTGAAATTTTGAGAGTGACACCTTGTGTCCATGGTGTGCCAAATGTAACAGTAATTTAACCGTAGCCTCTTTACAACCATCCTCAGTGTCCGAAGCCACAAGGAGGTCATCAACGTACTGCAACAGCACATTACCAGGGGGAAGTTCCAAAGGATCCAATTGAATTTTCAAAGCTTGGCTATAGATACTAGGACTTTCTGTATATCCTTGTAGAGCATGGCAGAATCTAAAGCTCCTTCGGCTATTGCAAATCCAAACAGATATCTGCTATCTTTATGGATTGGAATGCTGAAGAAAGCATTCTTTAAATCAATCACGGAGAAGAATTTTGCAGATGGGGGAATCATAGTCAATATCATGGTAATGTCTGGGACTACAGGATACTGGGGAACCACTATTTTGTTAACCTCTCTAAGGTCAATGACAAAGCGGTAAACATCAGGGTGGGCATCAAAAGAATCCAAAGGTGTCTTTTTTAGTATAGGAAGGATAGGGCTATTACACACATTCGCTACTGTCTCCTCAACCACACCAGACTTAATCAAATCCTGTATTATTTGCAATAAAGCCTTTTCTCCTGTCTGAGATATCTTGTACTGGGGAATACGCTGCAATTTAGCATTGTCTTTGACCTGTATAGAGACTGGTGGGATCTGGAGCAATCCCAAATCCGTGTCTCCTGTAGCCCACAATGTGCGCGGCACATCTTTAAACTCGGCGGGAAGGGGGGCATCCTTTGCGAGGCATTGCTTGGCATGGGCCACTTGTGGTCCAATAGTCGTGTAAACGCCATCTGGAGAACAAATAATTGTCGCATGCAACCTTTTTAACAAATCCAATCCTAACAAATTTTCCTCACAATTTGACGTTAATAGAAATGGTGAATCAATCGTGAAGGGGCCAATAGTCAAAGCAAGAGGTTTGGAAATGGGGCTAACAACCGGCATGCCTGAGAAACCCACCGAAACTTTGTTTTGGCCAGACAGAGCTGCCCCCGGGACCAGTGAACGGGAAACAGAGCTATTCCTAGCCCCTGTATCAACTAAGAATTTCTCGGTCGTACCATGTAAATCTGCAGTGACATAGGGTCCACACTCATCTACAGGCACCGGAACTGGTCCCTTACCCTGTCCCTGGCTGTCCTAGCTGTGAGACATCCCTATCACTTCGTCCATGTCATAGTCGTCATGATAGTACTGTCTCCCTCGGGGTTCGTCGAAATAGTTCCCGCTCTGTCTATTAGATGATGCATTCTCTGACTGTATCTCCCCCCAGCCTCCTCCTCCTCTTCCACGTCCTCCAAACCCCGACCTCTTGGGGCCTCACCTTTCTGCAATAACTCCGGGCACTCATTCTGCCAATGTCCCTCCCACTTGCAATATGCACATTGATTGAGCCCAAGAGGTGCACTCGAAGTACCACCCCTGCTAGACCGGGGAAGCCGCTGGTTCGAACCTGAACCTCTTCCTCTTCCACCTCCCCTCGCAACTTGCTGCATCAACACCCTCGTCTTCAAATCCTTTGACTTTTTCTCCACCCTTTCTTTGTCCTCATTCTCTCTATGCTCGTAGTACTGTGCCATACTCAAAATCACTGATGGGGAAGAGGTGCTCCAGGTGCTTTCTGAAGCCTGCAACCTAGTCGCAATCTCAGGAAGCAGGTTAGTAACAAACCTGCTGACAAACAACCGGACACCACCTTCCAATGACAGGTCCTAGTCACTAAAGTCGAGAAACACTTCTTCAAAACTAGTAAAGAAATCAGACACACTCTCGTCCTTTTTCTAACGACATGCAGTCAACTTGTCCCAATCCACCCGTCTCGGCGGGATAAGGGAATGCATATACGCGATAATGCGACCCGGTAAAGCCAATATCTCCGCCTTCGGCTTCTCACCCGGCTTGCGGTCCTTATCCCACGCCTTAATCTGATCCCATGTTCCTCCCAATTCCACGACATGGCCCTGTGTATGCACTTGCCTCCATATATCCACCGGTACCAACAAGCCAAAGAACAACTCAATATCTGCTAACGTCATCACCGTGGAGGAGGCCGCCTCTGTCAACTCTTTGTAATACGCAGTCGGGTTTTTCTGCGGGTCCGGCAACTGAGCTTTAAGGGATATTACCTCACTCCTCTTCCATGGAGTGTAGATCCACTGTTCCTGAAACCGAGCGTCGACTCGTGGCCTGATTACAGTATCCGTAGAGTCGCGCAGTTCTGGTATTTCAGGATGGCAAATGGGATGGACCTCCCTGATGGGGCACTGGGTCACCCTCGTCGGAACCTTCTGGAGCAATCTGCCCCGATAACCCACCAATGTCGTTACATTACTAAAAACCTCATTAGGAGCCATACCTGCAGCATATACCCTGTCACGTATGACATAGATTATCTGCGGTGCAACACCCTGAAAACACTACTCCCACAGCCCTATTAGCGTGGCCGACATGTGCTTAAGGGGTTTGCTGCTGTATAAAAGGCTCATAATCTTTCATAGCGATACAAAAGGGGATGATGGACGGAACGTTTGAGCCAATCAAACACTCACCCCCAGTCAACTGATCTGGGTTTAATCCATCATCATTCTTTAGCTCACTCCACCACCCCAGTTCAGACATGACCATATGCAAATCAGTCTGACCCTGTGCCTCATGGGAACAGTCCAGCCCGAACTGCCAAGCCATGTCTTCCCTGGACCGGAAACAAGCATCCTAGGACCGGTTTCTGGCATTCCAGCCGTCATCAGCCAGGCTTGCTTGAATCCAGTGGCAAAGTGAGCAAGGGACCCACGTCTGGGCATACCCCCGCCAACTTAGGGCGAACAAAGCGATACAAAAGGGGATGATGGACGGAACGTTTGAGCCAATCAAACACTCACCCCCAGTCAACTGATCTGGGTTTAATCCATCATCATTCTTTAGCTCACTCCACCACCCCAGTCATAATCTTTCATCACACTCCACACATCTTCCACACTATAGATCGGGCTCCGAGCCCACTGAGATGCTTGATTCGCCACCATTTGCTTCTCCTCATCACCCACCGCAGAACGCACCAACACTTTGTCCATACGGTCTCGTGCTGCCGCCCAATTCCCTTCATGTATCCCACGTACAGGGGCCTCGCCAGTCAGCAGTGCTTGGGGTGTCATACTCGAGGGAGAAAAAGCAGATGAGGAGACAGGTATCATCATGAAAGGAGACAGTGTTGTAGGAGTGAAAGGGGGTGTAGCAGTACATACAGAGTCAGTAGACGGAACGGGAGAGCTAACAGCTCCCGCCCCTGTTACTGGTGTGAGCAGAGAGGGAGCAGGCAGGCCGGGACCGAAGCAGTTTGACTAGAGGCAGAAATACTAGGAAGAGCTGCACCAGAGGCCGGGGACTGGGATGTTGGAACCCTTGGGTATATCCGCTCAGGAGCATAAGGTGGAGGAGGGCGAGAATCCAACAGTTCTTCAACGAAAACATCACCTTCCTCTCTAGTAACATAGCATTTATCTGTCTGCAATCGAAACTTCCTATCTGCACATTCTATGCCTTTCTCTATCTTTTCCCTTTCATAGGCCACTGCTTTCTGCGTTAGAGTTTGCGTCTGTCTCTTCCGGGCCTCTTTCTCTGCTCTCATACACCACTGCTTTGCTTCCTTCCACCATACTCTTAAAGAATCAAACATCGACTGCCTGTTCTTTTTGGTGAACAATTTGTCTTGCAAGAAATTCAATTTTTGCTCATCAAACGAGACAGTAAGTGGCCATTGTAACTCAGCATTGTCCCTCGTATATTTATTCCACAGCGTGCTAAACATAATAGGGCCAATACCGTGCTTGATGTAAACATCAAAATTTGGGGTACCTTCCGGAGGCGCAGGCTGGCTCTCTTCCACTCGAGCCTCAGTAGAACAACACCGACATTCAAAACACCCCAGTTTACTTAGACAAGGCATCTTAATATAAGACACACGCGCTGTCCCCAATGGACAAATACACCACTAGCAAAATAATAAAAGGAAAAAAATAAAGAATACAAATATTGTTCAAGAGTCGCACAAGAACAGTCCGAAGACCGCTCCCTACAGTCCGGAGACTTTACCAAGTTCAAGAAGACAGGCTCTGGCCCCAGACCTTATCAAGTATTGACCAGATTACCAGTTGGCCTGGCAGATTGTTCGCAAACAGTCCCAGACCTTTCCAAAGGTGGGCCAAATTACCAGTTGGCCAGGTAGGCTGCTCACAAACACTGTGTCTTTTCAAGGGTCCGCAAACCCACCAAGTTCAAGACAAAACAGTCCGGAGACTGTACCAAGACACAGCCCGTCGGCTAATGTCGTTCAAGCAAGGCAGTCCAAAAACTGCACCAAGACAGTCCGGAGACTGTACCAAGACACAGCCCGTAGGCTCGTGCCGTTCAAGAATAGCGCCATTTTTCCAAGAATCAAATCACTCACCTGGTGCACACAGGTCAAGTCAAGTTATTCTCCACTGCCGACTCTTCGGACCAAACGGTCAACTCCAAGGTTTCGCCTTCTCAGGACCCCAGCTGGTGACCACTAGATGAGGAGTCGCCCGATCAGACGGGCGGAGCAACTGCGAGAACCAAGCTCTTTCGTGTGGGGTACCCCGATCCGCCCGACCGACCAGACACCACCCCGACCCTGCAATCCAATTACGGGTGAGTCAGATCACCTTGCGGGGTCCCTGTTTGGGCACCAACTGAAGGAAGTGGCCCTTAGGGGCCACCGGGTTATTTACAACCACCTGCTAGGCCTTCCCAAGTAATGAAGAGTCGGTCAGACAGTAGAGAATACAACATACATTTTATTAGCAATACTCTGCAGAGGAGTCCAATCTGACCTGCACCCTAAGATGTCTGCCGAGGGACTAGCTCCCCCACGGCCGGCAGTGCATTATCATTCTTCCAAGAAGCCTCCAACCACGCCCACAGTGGAAAGTTACCGGCCTGAGCCGAACATGAACAAAGAGGGCACAGGAGGATGGGCTACCACCTGCCAGATGGGTACATGCTATCTGCAGCTCAAGGCCACAGCACCGAGTCTCAGCGTCTCCTAACGTGGTAGCAGAACTACATACTCGGATAGGCATGCAAGGGCAGAATGGCATATTCATTAGTAAGTTGGGAAGCAGCTTTGAACAGAGAGAAAATAATAATGAAATACAGTGTTCTGCTGAGGCAAGCAATACGAATGATGAGGCCTAGTTCAGACACAGCCTAAGCAGCCTAATAGGGATTACGAAATACAAAATGGAGTCACACTGGCTAACTACAGGAAAACTTGCACGTTGCAGGGATAACTCAGTGGGTTGCATAACGTGAATACAAATGGCGTATATTTAGCCACACACTGCTAACCTAATATGGCATAAAACGAGTGCGTTGCAGGAATGGGATTTTTAAACCTAACAGTATCTGGGCTGGGAATGCTGGTCGGTGAACTCTCCCTCCCCCCAGTGGCAACCAAAGTCCTCGGCTGAGCAGGCAACAAACAAGTTCACACGAGGGTCCAGCGCTGTGGGACGCCTCTGAAGAATTTATGGTGCTTCAGTTCCTACAATCACAGTTGCACCTTCTGAGCTGCAAATGGTGGGGGGGGGTGTAGTCTCTCACCCCCAGCTGCAACCAAGGTCCTCGGCTGCAGCAGGCAGCAAACAAGTGCATATGAGGGTACCACGCTGCAGGACACCTCTGAGGAATGTATGGTGCTCCAGCACCTACAATCAGCATTGGCCTCTGGGCCAGGAATGCTGGGGGGTGTAGTCTCCCTCCCCAGCAGCAACAAAGGACCTCGGCTGCAGCAGGCAGCGTACAAGGGTATACAAGGGTCCCGTGCAGCGGGACGCCTCTGAAGAATTTATGGCGCTTCAACGCCTACAATCACCGTCACAGCCTCTGGGCCGGAAAAGCTGGGGGGTGTAGTCTCTCTTCCCCAGCTGCAATCAAGGTCCTCGGCTGCAACAGGCAGCAAACAAGTGTATACGAAGGTCCCCAATCTACCCAAAAAAGACCAAAAACTTAAATACTATGGCTCTCCAAGGGAAGAGACCCTTGCCCATGGGGTCATTCCATTCCAAACATACTCCCCTGGTGTCTAGTGAGCTTCAGCCACCCTCCTGGAGGGCAGATTGTCCTAAAAACGTCCAATCTGCCCTCTGGGGGAGGTGGAATATCAAAACAAAAGAATCCTCCTAGGGGCGCGACCCTTGCCCAAGGGGTCGCTCTGCCTCAAGACATAATCCCTGGTCTCTAGTGGGCTTAAAGGGGGAAGGAATCCAAAAATATATAGACTGTGTGGAAAGCGCTTCTTGCTAAGGGGCTGCTCTCCTTCAAAAAATTGTTCCCTGGTATCTAGTGGGCTTCCGCCACACCAGAGGGCAGATTGGCCTAATAATGTTCGATCTGCCCTCATGGGGGGGCAGAATACAGAAAAAAATTGTCTCCCAAGAAGAGTGACCCTTGCCCAAGGGGTCGTCCCCCGCAATTTCATAAAAAATATGATCCCTGGCATCTGGTGTGTTTTGAACCCCCTGGGGCGCAGATCATCTGAGCAAAATGGCCAAACTATCCCGAGGGGGGCAAAACATGGATAAAATACACCCCCCCCACCAAGGAGAGCGACCTTTGCCCAAGGGGTTGCTCCCAGCAATTTCATAAAGTAAAATCCCTGGCGTCTAATGGGTTTCAACACCCTGGGGGGCAGATCGGTCCAGAAAAACAGCTGAACTAGCCCCCAGGGGGTACGAACCATAGATACAATTTATTGCCCCCAAGGGGAGCGACCCTTGTCCAAGAGGTCACTCCCTGCAATTTCATAAATTAATATCCCTGGCATCTAGTGGGTTTCGATCCCCCTGGGGCAGATCGACTGAAAAAAGACCAAACTAGCCTCCAGGGGGTTGGGGGTCTGAAAGATGGAGACAATATATTGCCCCCAAGGGGAGCGACCCTTTCCCTGTTGCAGGGATTCTTCTCAGGAACAGAACTATGCTTGGGACCATAGAACATCAGTAGATAGGGACTGAGTCACCATATCACCTCACTACCATGAGCCAGAGTCCGACTAGCTTTAGTGCCTCACTTGCTCTCCTACTCATACACAGAGGAACAAAGGAATTGACACCACATTACACAATACTCCCGACCCTCTCAGGGATTGCGGTGACAGGACACCCCTTTCGTTCACAAACTTGTACTCGTCCATAATAAGATATTAAAGAGACACAAAGGAAATCTGAAATGTTTATTTAAACTATTGTGCTCTAGAATGCAGTATACGTGCCACAATCAAAAAACAACTGCCTAGCAAAAATACCTTCCAAAATTTCCAATTTTGTGGATTTTAGTGGTGTATTTTACTTTTTGTCAACAGCCTTGAGAAAGTCGTCTACACGACGAAACACTTGTCGGCTGTCTGCGTCTACGATCTACCTGCGTGTTAAATAATTAAGAACTTACTTATCATTGTGTTTACATGTGGACTGTATCATATTGTCCATTTTGTTTTCCTTGGTGTGTTGTTTAAATTAAAATCAAACTGACAACAGAGTCGGTTTTAAACTATCTTGGTGCTGTGCTCTGAATTGTATTTTTGATTATGTAAGTATATGGAAAAGTTTTTTCCCTATACAGAGTAACACTAATTGGTGGCATAGTGTTTTTCATTGAGCACGCTGTTACATTGGTCAGCTGATACTTGCAAACATAACGGAGGTGCTAACTATTCATTTTTACCACTGCCATCTGTTTCTAGTGTGACTGCGCAACCTGTGTTGGCTTCAATGAAACTCTGATCAAGCAATCCCTGAGCCGATGCACAGGAACTCCTGTTAGCCATTTGCTCCAGACTCGGATTGTGTAGAGATCACAAACCCAAGGAACTGTCCTGATAATGGGGCACTAAGGTACTCATCAGCAGTTCGAGATCCAAGGCAGTGGGCAGCTGTAGAGTCAGGCATATGGCTAGTAGCCATTGAAAGGGCACCAAATGCAGTGAAATACAGATTGCACACAGGTGAAGTAAGCACAGCGGAAGGTTAAACACCAATCCACATCCAACGTCTGTAACAGAATGATGCAAAAGAGCTGAAGCATGCGCTCATAGTAGTGCTGGAGCAATGCCAGTTCGGGGGGACAGCAGAAGGAACATCAGTAACAGGATGAGAATGCCGCAAATGAGGAGCAGCGGTACCGGGAACCCACCTAACATGCTGGAAAAAATAGAGTGTATAAAAGCCGGTATTACTCCAAAGATAGATTGGAAAGGAGTGACGAGGCCAGAGCCTACAAGTTTAATTTTGCTACACCCGCGGTATGAGAAGCATTAAATATTTAATGTATCATTTCCCCGAAATGCAGGGGAAGATTTGTATTTAACGTTGACTGTATTTCAACAGTAGTCCTTGCCACCTGCAATTCGAAGGTCTTGCGGGCAGATGTGAGAGCCACTTCTTGTTGAAACAATAATGCTTTGAGTCTGCTTAGCTTGTTGAAATCTGCTTTCAAAGTCGGAATGGAAGGCCACTACAAGCTATCTACCACTCCATGTTGAGGGGGAAACAGTACGTTGTTGCGGCAAGTGACTAACTGGGATACGGATACAATATACGTGCCTCCTGCCCGCATACCGTCTTGATTATTAAGCATGAGGAACCGCTTCAACTTGCAGTGAGGGGACCACTGATCCCAGACTGCCCTGCCCTGCTGACCCTCGCACCAGGAGGTGCCGCCATTCTCCCGTGCCCGGAGGCGCATAAAGGCTTGCGCGGCTCCCTCTTCGCGGGAACCGCTTCAACTTGCAGTGAGGGGACCACTGATCCCAGACTGCCCTGCTGACCCTCGCACCAGGAGGTGCCGCCATTCTCCCGTGCCCGGAGGCGCATAAAGGCTTGCGCGGCTCCCGCTTCGCGGGAACCGCTTCAACTTGCAGTGAGGGGACCACTGATCCCAGACTGCCCTGCCCTGCTGACCCTCGCACCAGGAGGTGCCACCATTCTCCTGCGCCCGGAGGCGCATAAAGGCTTGCGCGGCTCCCGCTTCGCGGGAACCGCTTCAACTTGCAGTGAGGGGACCACTGATCCCAGACTGCCCTGCCCTGCTGACCCTCGCACCAGGAGGTGCCGCCATTCTCCCGCGCCCGGAGGCGCATAAAGGCTTGCGCGGCTCCCGCTTCGCGGGACGCGTGCGGGCGCGCGCCGGGCGAAGCCCGGGCCAAGGGCGGGCCCGTCTGAGCCCGTCCGTGACCGGATAAGGCCGGGCTGGGCCAGGGCTCTTGGTTGATTGTTCAATATGCAGAGAGGAGTCTGAACTGTAGTGGATAACAAGACATAAAAGGTAAGAAGATGGGGAAATGCAAGACTGTTATGACCACGAAGGCCAGGCCATTAACCTCATCAATCACAAACTTTTTAACGACGGCGATGGGGGCCATAACAAGTGAGATTGAGTCTGTAGAGGAGAGGTTGGGGGAAACGCATCGGGCCCTGCAGAATGGCACCACAGTGACAAAAGTAGGCGAGCATGTCAGAACATTAGAGGATAGAATACCGTCTACCAGTTTGGAAGTTAGTGGTGATGGTGATGAAGTTAATATTGGTACTGTTCAGGAGGGGGATTCGTGGACACTCTCTGCCCACCGCCATCTAAAAAACCTAAGGCGTGTGGGAAACCCAAGAAAGACACAGACCCTACAGTGACACGAAAGAAGACCCTGGCTCCAACACGCAAGCCAGCAACACGAGTAACAGGTACCACTAAGGACCTTACTAACATCGAGTGTATGGGGGACAAGGTATTATTCAACCATTATATAAGCTCGATGGAGGCTATCATTAAATCAATCTTAGACCCCTGGTAGGTGTATTGAACAGCATTGATGTCTCGCTAAAAACATTAATTGGCTCAAGCAACTCAAAGATCAACATAGGCACTGAGACTTTAATAAACTCTGTCCCAAATACAAACCTGGACCTTTCTCAGGCAATTCCACTCTCCCAGACATCAGGCCACGGGGTCGGCGAGGCAACTAATGTAGTGAGCACAAGGCATACATCTAAACAACTTGATAAAGTATGGCCGGAACCTTCATTAGCAAATGTAGAACGAAGCGATAATATTTCTACTGGCAGAAATTACAACACTTTCTTAGCTGGTGTGAATAATAGTCCAAGAACACTCCACCTACCCCCGGAAGCTACTCCCTATGTCATTGTTCTTAAAAATGTCCCACCTCTGCCTCATAACAAGACAGAAGATTGGAAACAGCTTAAAAACAAAACGGTGCACTGGCTGACGAAGACTTTGGATTGGCTGGGCTGTGAAGTTTTAAATGGCAAAATTAACAATGTAGAACGTGTGTCATGGGTGGGCTCTCAGGTGAAAACGGAAATGGGCGATTGTATTGTTGTAAATTTCAGGGACAAAAATTTTGTGCATTGGCTCATGGACAAACTTTTTTGAGTAATAACATGGGGAGAATTATCAAAGCTGTACCACTAGGCTATTTTTACAGGCCACCGTCAAATGCGGGCATTGACCAGGCACACCTCCAAAATCAAATATTTCCCCCATTCAAGATCTCAACTTTTAATTCTTTTTCTCCTTTAGAACAAGTGGATTGACTGAATGGCCGGTTGTCTAGGGAGCCTGGTAATCAAGATCTAAATCTAACTCCTTTGCAAGCTCTAACTGATATGGAAAGAGATATTTGTCTTGTACCCTTAAATAGCCCACTGTCTCTCTCTAATACCAAAATCTTAAATAATCCCCATTACCCAAATGAGGAATGTTTACCGACTCCGATAATTCACCTTGGGCCTATTTCCACTAGTCCACTTAATGATGGAGCATTAGAAGTTGTGAACCCTACTGCAATAACCAAGATGATGACAGTAGAAGGGTGCTCAATAGATACCGGCCGTGTCGAGAATAAAGATACTTCACATGTTAGTACATCTATATATGGTAGTCTCTTCTGGAATGTGGCGGGCTTGTTAAACAAATTAGGTATTAATGACTGGGTAGAGTTTGTTACTAAATTCAGCATAATTTGTTTACAGGAAACCTGGATGCGTGAATCAGCGCATATAAATGGTTTTTACTCTGTTTATACATCGGCTAGACCATCTGAGGGTGGACATGATAAAGGCGGCTTACTAACTCTGATTTCTACAACATTAAATGGCAGAGTTAGGAAACTGCAGCTGGATTCTCCGCACTTCCAGATTATAAACATTATATTGAAGAGAAACTTAACCCTTGTGGTTATTAACTTTTATCATAATAATTTTAACAGTGCAAATATCACTATTGCTCGGGAATTCGAAATTGCACTCACGATACACATTGAGGAGTTAAAAACGGACTATGTAATCCTTTGGGGGGTGATTTCAATTGTAAACTGTGCTCACTGTCTAAATGCGAGGCCTGTCATTATCTAACGAGGGATATGAAGGGCGGTTACCACTTTGAGCACACTCCTTGTGGGAACACTTTTAATTCTCTACTGTCAAAATTCTCACTTTTTGTGACCTTAGATCTCATGGAGTTTTTAAACTCCGATGTGGTAACGTATGTTGGAAGAGGTATGGGTACGTTGATTGATTTCATTATTTTGTCCGATTATTTTAAGTCTGAAACTATGGTTTTTAACATATCTAAAAATCACTTTAGTGACCACTACCCACTAACATTACAACTATCGATTTTAGTAGATTCTCCCACCACACCAGTCAAGGTAGTTCCCTTATCCTATACCAAAAACAAGGGGTTAACTCGGAAGTGGTCCAATGTTAATCCAGATAGCATTCTGGGAAAGATTATAGAGAGTAATTTTGTGCAAGTGCTGGACTGTTTGGATGAAAATTTAAGTGCTACGTCTATGATTAGAGCGTTTAATGTAATAACTGAGACGATAAAGGCACTTTTAACCAAAGATCAATCAAATATCTCACAGAAATATAAAAGGTGGTTTGACAGGGAATGTTCCCAATTTCATAGTAAATTAATTAAGATCTTAAAAATCAAACCACGAGACGGGATGGGAGTGAGACAGGCACGCACGGATTATAAACGCGTATTGGAAAAACATAAGAAGGAAATTAGGCAAGAGGCATGGGGCAATTTATATGTGGCATCCCAGAGTAAAGATTCCAAACTATTTTGGAAAACTGTTAATGATGAATACTTTGGTGATACAAAAAATGGTAATGTTGAAGCAACAATAATGCCCGAACTGTGGGTAAAACATTTTTCCGGCCTCTATAGCAACAGCATTGAAAGATATTGTGCTGCCAACTCCCAATATGAGGCATGTCCTTTAGAACCCCCAAATCTAGATGAGGTAAATAGGGCACTTTCTCAGACTGTAAAGAATAAGGCCCCTGGGCCGGACGGCATACCCGCCGACCTATTTCTAGCAAATATCCCCCTCTGGCTCCCGCTATTAACAAATATATTACGATGTTATGCAGCTCAGGGCCCACCAGAGTCATGGAGATCAGTTACAATAGTTCCCATATTTAAAAAGGGCGATAGATCTGACCCAAAATGCTATGGACCAATTTCTTTAATCGACAGTACCTGCAAGATTATGGGTCGGGTAATACTGGAGAGACTGGAGACTTGGGTCACAGAAAATGGGAAGTTCTCCGCTGTGCAGTATGGATTTAGGAAAGGCCTGGGCACTGTAGAACAGTGCCTTAACCTGCACCTGGTCATTGGTAAATACACTATGGCTAAGCCAGGGACCCTATATATGGGATTTATGGACCTGACATCCGCCTTTGACTGGGTGCAGAGGGGGAAATTGTGGGAACAAAATGCTCTTTATGGGCATTAACCCTTCAATCGTCTATTTTTTAGCTGCAATGCATCAGGGTGTCACAGGGAGAGTACGCTATGGAGCAACTGGCGAGCTCACTGGACCTATAAAGATGGATTGTGGGGTCCGACAGGGATGCGTACTCGCTCCCTTCCTATTCTGCTTATATATAAATGATCTAGAAAGTTATATCAGTAGTGGAAATGTTGATCCCCCCTCAATAGGTCAGAGGATTCTACCAGCCCTGTTATATGCGGATGATTGTGTCCTAATGTCAAGAACTGGGGTGGGTTTACAAAGGCTTTTAACCAGTTTTAATGAATTTATGAGCGATCTTGGGCTAAAAACAAACATTGGGAAATCACATGTGTTGGTAGCAGGAAAGGCTCCCTCTAGGATGAAAACCTTTTACATAAAGAATGATATACTACGTCAGGTGCCAACTTTTTCTTATTTGGGTATTCTTTTTAATGAAAAAATACATGGTCCCATTTAGTCAATGCCAGGATTGGGGGTTTTAATAAAAATATGGAGGCCATCTTTAGGTTCACCAAAAAATTAGGTACTCGCCCCATAAAAGTAATTGTTGACATTTATAAGGCACGAACCTGCGCCGTTACACTATATGGCGCTGGAGTTTGGGGCTGTTCAAACATACCGGGCCTCCAAAGAGTAGAGAACTTAACATTAAAACGTGTGCTGTCATTACCTAAAAGCACCCCCGCCACTATGTGTCACAACGAATTAGGCATTATTCCACTATCTTTTCGTATGCAATTAGCCCCATTGATGCTTTGGCGTAGCATCTGGGTAAAAGAAGAACCAGCCCTGAATCGTGACATAATTTTAGATTGTTTGAAATTGGACCATGTCAAAAAAATCCCATGGCTCTCTAATTTGCAGGATCAACTGGTGAAGCTGGGATTGCAGGATTGTTTTAAACGCCCAGGAAATATATCAGCAATTCCCAAGGCTAAGCTTAAAAGTGATTTTCTTTTACTTTTGAAGCACGAAAGAGATAGCCTAGAGCTGGTAAAAAAAAGAGTTGTTGAGCATTCATTGTTAATAAGCTCCCCACGAATCGAATCTTATCTTTCTTTCTATTTTAACCAAGCAAAGATGTTTTATCTGATCAGGTTCAGGATGGGTATAGCTCATTTATTGGTCTCATACCCACGCGATGCATATTGTGACGCTAAATTAGATCTGTGCCCATGTAACTCAATTTCTGCACAAAGCACCTTGCACTTTATGTTTTTCTGTAAATTGTATTTTAAGCCTAGAAGCATTTTTTTAAAACCATTATTAAGATTTTTAAATATTAGAAAGTGTCAATCAGCATTATGTCATTTACTTCTTTTAAACAATGAATTCACCTGCCTCATGGTTTATAAGTATATTTCTGCTGCAGTTCGACTTCGTAAAATTGTTGGGAAATGAATTCATGGGTAACATCTGAATCGGTCAAAATTTTATTTTGTGTATTATTGGTAAAGTTTTATCTGTTCTTTCATGGCTGTCATTGAGCCGAATAAAGATTTTTGACTGACTGACTAAGCATGAGATAGCTTCCATTTGAAAGTACAGTAATGAAGGGAAGAATTGCGGGAACAGTGTAGGAAGGTGGAATCTGACTGCATGGTTGCCCCCACTTTTTTCCTGGTGTTTTGCTGGTTTTCGACTTAGTTTGGCTGGGATCTTGCTATTCAGGACCCCAGCCTATCTGCTTTCCCCTTAAATTGACTGCATGTACTTTAGGTACACTCCAGATTGGATTCTGGGGTACCCTTATTAGTCCCTAGTATATGGTATACTATGTACCCAGGGCATAGGTACCCCAGAGGCCTCCTAGGGGCTGCAGCATGTATTATGCCAACTCTGAGAGGCCATCCAAGATGACACAACAGGTCTGCTACAGCAGCCTGTGTAAGGTGGTGTATGCACCCCTTACTGAGATATAGGTTCCCTATATCTCTCCATATCACTGCACATGTAAACCTATCAGTCACCCCTATGGCAGGCCTTAACAATCCTGAAGGCAGGGTGCTGGGTTTCATGTGAGAGGGTGCCCATGCATGAGCAGAGCCCCTCTGCAGCTTTCGGAATCTTCATTCCGGGGTTGTTTGTGATGCAGCCAAACCATATACTCTTAAGTGCATTATGACCTCGCAGGTAAATGCTAACTTGAGAATGGCTGCATGGAAACACGTCGTGTTTGGTGTCAAACACCTTGGAATCATACCTCCACCCCAGTAACTGGGGTGGGAGGTATGATTCCACCCTACTAGAGGGAGAAACATGGCACCACCGGTACACCCGGTACCAGCTTAACAGAACCCTGGCATCACAAAATGGATGCTGCAGCCACAGACATGAGTCTGCCCTCCTGCTGCTGGACGAAACTCCGGCAGGGGAGGCCTGGACAATAGGTTTCCTGTCACAGGGAGGTGTGACCACCTCCCAGACAGGCTTTAGTGTATTGGGGCTGGGTGGGTGCACTCCAAGAGTGCTTTGAAGTTTGCACTGGGGGCACATTTGGTGTCCCTGTGCATAGTCCAGCTCAAACCGGTTGCAGGGGCTACCAGCCCCTGCTCTGGTGTGAAACTGGACAAAGGAAATGGGTGTAGCCACCCCTCTTTCCTGACCCTCCCATAGGTGGGTCCCCAGAGTTTGTCCCACCCCTTCCTTGGGTATAAAGTAGGAACCCCTGACTACAGGACTTTAGATTTACCTGGATGAAACTCTGATACAGAATCCCAGAACTTCAACTATCTACACGACGTTGGATGACCGAAGAATCTCCCTTGGAGTAAAGGAGTTACTCCCCTGCTTGGCAGGCACCAAAAATGCAACTGACCGGTTGGCATCTCCAAAGCTCCTGAGGACTCCGAAGAAAATTGCCACACAGGAGGTGGGTTCCCAAGGTCTCTGAGGTCGATCTGTGTGCTCAGCAAGTCTGAGGCCTGAATCCCTCGTGGAGACCGTGCAACCCAAACCCCTGGACACCGTGACCAATTGCAGAAGCATCAGCTTTGAGGCAACCTCTGAGGCTGAGCTTTGGGTTACTTGTAGCCCCAACCCCGAGCCGCAATTCCACCGAAGATTGCCAGCCTACACTCCACGAGTGTTCCGTGAGCTGGCCTTTTGTGTTTTCTCTCGAGGTCCCTTCGCGATCCCTGGTCCATCGACTGGTGGGTCCCTGTGAAAGCAACACTAATATTAATTGGACTACCCTGGTTGCTCTAGACGTGCCCTGACTCCCCATTGCTTGGGGAGTGCCCCGGACCTTGCTGGTCCGCACCAAAGCCTCTTTACTTTTCCTGCATGGGTTGCTGTTGCCAAGGCTTGTTGTGTTCAATCCGAGCACCGACACCCCAGCACTTGACATCCTTCGTGGGACAGCTCGAATCCGGCACCTGGTTGTCCTCGACATCTCCTGGACCCCGTGGCTGCAGAGTCAAGCTTCACCTCTTCGCACCTGAAGCACCCGACATCGGTGGGCATTTGATTGCTCCGCTCCTGGTCACTGGCTAGTGACCCAGACTCTGTCCCCTCTGCTTTCAGGTTCTTCACATCTTCGATCCAGGCTTGGATCATCCCGGACACTTTTCTTCTTCACGGCAGCAGCACTTTGCAGCAGATCGCCATTGAAATCAACGACGATTTCCGACACCCTTTGACACCTATGCACCCTGGGTGAGGTAACTCGAGTACTCCGGTGCTCCCGTGGGTGTTGGCCCTAGAACTCCTTAAGTCTAAAGTGGTTTGCTCAAAGTCCTCTCCTAAGTGTCCTTTATCTTTAAAATTCCAACCGCGACTTTCCTCATAGAATCCTACGGCGCTCGCGGCTGTGTTCTCACACTGCACACGTCCCCTGTGGGTCTCCTGTGTCACTACCTTGGGTGGTTCCTTGGGGTCCCAGCGATTCTACGTGCTCTAGGCACTGTGTCTAGTCAAGTCGTGGTTCTTATACCACTTTCTTAATATATGGTTTGGTCCCCCCCCCTGGGGCCCATTGTATATTGTGCTATTTACTGTTGTTTTAATACTGTGATATTGTGTATATTGGACTCTAATCTCATAAAGAGATTAGTAGTGAGTGTTTAGAAATAAATACATATATTTTATATATACCTGGTGTGGTTCTCCTTTCATTTGGTCATTCAAGAGGTTATAATCTGGTAAACCAAGCTGCTTTACACTCCTTCAAGACTTAGCCTGAAGGCTGCTCTCCATAGCTACCACTAGGATAGCTTTCAATAAAGGTTGTCTTTAAACCTATCATCAATAACGGTTGTTTGGAATGGTGCATGGTGCCCACTATAACTAGTGGACAGCATATGCCAGGCCAACTTCTCACAAACAGGAGTTCCTTTTAAATAACAATATAAATTAGGTTCTGAAACATTACAAGCGCCATGGATTTTAACACGATGACAAGTAAGTTGAAGGACCGGCAGTGGAGTCACACTCCTCTCCCGTAAGAAACACCTCTATATCAGCACATTCGGTGCACAGACATAATATCGAGTTTTTTATTTCGAACTACAGAGATATCGAGTTGGAAATATCGAAAGGACAGAATATCGACATCAAGAATATCGGTGACCAGAATATCGACCTGAAGGTAAGAAATATCGTTTTTGTTAATATTGAAGTCAGTAATATCGTTTGCAAAAATATCGTTGTTAATAATATCGATGTTTATATTAGTGTTATGTATTTTAGTATGTATTTTATATGTATGTGTTCTATATTTTTTGTTAAGTATTGTATTTTTTTTAAATATATGTATTACATTTTTAGAAGTTAGTAATTTTTTTGAAAAGTAAATTTTGCGTTTTAGTACCGTAGCGGGTTGTGGGTTTATAGGGGAATAGGGTGGGAAGTAATTTAATTATCGTAAATGAAATAATAATTTTTAGAAATTATTAATTATTTTTAATTAAATGTTGCGTTTTAGTTCCGTAGCGGGTTGTGGGTTTATAGAGGAATAGGGTGGGAAATAATTTAATTATAATAAAGTAATTATTAATTTTTATTTTTGGGTATTGATAATTAATGTATTGTTAATTAATTATTAATTGTTAATTAATTTTTATTAATTGATGAATTGATAATTATATTAATTGTGTTAATTTATTTTAGGAGCGGGTTGTGGGTTTATAGGGGAATAGGGTGGGAAGTAATTTACTATAATAAAGTAATAAGACTCCGGGTCACAGGAGGGGCAATCTCCGCTCCTCACCAGCTGCTACCGGCCCGGCCCTAGCAATCCCAATACTGGACCCTCGCTGTGCTCGGCCTGCTGTTACCGGCCCGCCAGCTGCTCAGCTTATGTTCCGCAGGGGAGTCCCAGCGCCGGCAGAGCCAATCTAAACACGTCTGCCGTGCTTCACCAGAACCGCCTTCGCCCGCCTCCCAACACGGCGCTAGGCCCACGAAGTGGAGAGAACTCCCGGGGTTATGCCATGATTAAACACGCACATGCTCTGTTTGCTCAAAGGGTCAAAAGTCACTCGCTCAGCCCCATAACTGTGGCGATTCTTGCCATGTTTACCAGGTGTTGGTAGGGATGATCGGGAAGGTTTTCTGCAATTTGGATCTAGCTGGTCATTCATCACCCATGTCCCTACTGTGGAGAGGGGTGTAGAGGGAAACATCGGCCATTTTCCTACAAGCCATTCCGTATTTTTCAACTTTTTAGCATTCAAAATGGCTGAATTTTTTAAACTCAAAAGTAAAAAAGGACTACCCAGCTCCAAATAGATTGACTATTGAAAACACCCTCAAAAGTTGGCAGCCATCTTGTAACTGCTCCCATCAAAACAGCAGCCATCTTGTAACGGCTCCCAACAAAATGGCAGCCATCTTGTAACGGCTGAATCTTAAAAATCAACAGCTAAAAGGACTACCCAGTTCCAAATAGAATGACTATTGAAGACACCCACTAAGATGCCACTAAGATGGCAACCATCCTGTAATGGCTCCCAACAACACGGCAGCCATCTTGTAACGGCTCTCAACCCAACGGCAGCCATCCTGTAACCTCCTGCCTCCCACCCACTGCTAAACTGTTTCCCCCCACCCAGAAGGTGAAATACGACACAATAGCAGTCATCTGGTCTCCCAGTTCAAGGAATCTCACATCATGGCTGGACCACACATGATACCTGAAGGAAACAGCGCATACTCTATTCAATACCCCCCCAATCTTTCGAAAAGTGCCTCTAAAACCTTCAAACACAACCTTCTCAGACATACCCCCGAAACCCTGTTCCTGGACCCCTCCTTCAATGCCAACAAAAGGCGTAATAATCAATAACCTCATATTTTTCACAAGAAGAATAGCCAAATGGCGTTCAGCCTTTTCCAAGCTACTAACCATCCATGACCATAAAAATATTCCCTACGGAACCAGGATTACAACAACACCCGCACAAATCCTCAGAGCCACCCTGAATATAACGTCCTACAAAAATGGCACTGTTCTTATTCAAGCAGCTAACAAGGACTTAGAGCTATTCAACAAATACTTTCTCACCCTAAAAACCCACACCATCACCCCACCCAGTGCCCTTAGAACTCATTTCACTGACACCCTCAACTAGAACCATCAATAGAACCAACAACAACGCCCCTCCCTTAATACCCAATCCCCAACCCTCCTCTGTTCCACACTCCGCCACCACCCCTATCCCCACTACCCTGAGTCGAGCAGCAAGCGGCAAGCAAGTAGCAGCGAGAGGTCTCCCGTCTCCCGTCCACAGCCCGCAGTAAATCGTGAGCAAACCCACGGGAGTTAATGACAGGACGGATTCGGGATTCCGGGACCCCGGGACTTTGAGGACAGCAGCAGGAGGAGGCAGGAGGACGCAACATCGTCCAGAGGGTAAGCGCGAGCTTAAGGCCTCCACCGGCGGCGTCCATAGAGTGCTTGGGGTGCACTGGAGTGCTTGCCCGGCGGGTTAGCTAGCGGCTTCCTGAGCGGCTTGCCAAGTTGTCAGCCATCCAACCACTTTCTTTACTGGTTCTGTTTTTGCACTCTTGAGGAGCTGCGAGCAGCGGGAGGAGCTGCGAGCTGCAAGGGAGCTGGGAGCTGCTAGGTTGCCGGTGCCGACGCTGTGCATGTTGTAAGTGCAAGTTGGAGCCTGAAATCAGCTGTGTTGCGCTGTGCACTGCATAGATCAGGACTCGGGAAATTGGCCAAGCCCCCCTCCCCCGTCCCCCTGTCTCCTGCGGAGGACTTCAGAGGTCTTCGCAAGCTCCGGAGAGGCAAGCAAGCCAAACCAGAGGGTAGGTGTAAGCGAGGGCAGGAACGAGCACTCGAGCAAGAGAGCGCAGCCTCCGTATCGGGGGTTAAAGAGTGAAGAGCCCAGGGTGCTCGCGGAAGCGACCCAACTAGGTTGGGTGCGGCTTGCGACACCCAAGGGCGCCCTGCTCTCACGCTTTCCTCCTCCTGCTACCCGCTACCCGCTATCGCTGCCCGCGCTTCTGGCCTCATTTACCGCCGCCATCCCATCCCATCCCATCTCTATTTCACTCGGGGCTTGGGACACATTCACAAGCTGAGCAGAGCAGTAGTCGCAAGGAGGAGCCTTGTGGATTCTTGTGGAGCTGGATAACGCCAGAGGAGTGGAACGTCGAGGTGCAGCCGGGCGTCTGGTCGGAGTGACCCAACCCAACGCCAAGCACAGATCAAAAAACATAGAACATCGAACTTAGGGCATACAATCTTAAAGCTCAAAAAAGTGCTTAAAAGCATAAAGAGATGCGCTCGGGGAGAATAAGAGTAGCGCAGGAGGTAGTCCGGCGGGGACAGAAACAGCAAGCCGGGGCATCTTCCATTATAGGGGACAATGAAGATAAGATAGTCAAAGGCGGTCTTTATGGAGGAGCCAGGCATGGAGGAGCCAGGTATAGTGGTACAAGGGGAGGGGTCAGCAACCCGCCCCGTTAGATCCCCAAATTGCAATCAAAATAAAAGGGCGAGGAAAACGGACTTTTTGAAGAACCCAGTGGATGTACTGCTCACATACAGTAAGGATATGCACATTAGGGATCTACAAAGCCCGATACAACCGCAACCACAACCAAAGCCATCTGAGATGTCTGAGTATTCCAAATTGACTGCCAGTGTGGCTAGGAGTAATAAGGAGAAGTTGGAATGTTTTTTCCCCTTGGGGGGTCTAAATACAAAGAAAATCCCGTTTAATTGGGAAACCTGGGCCTTAAGTAGCGACCGGCTAAGAGGGAAGGAAAATAGTGAGTCAGTGGCCTTGCAAAAGGAAGCGCCAGTCACACAGGAAGCAGGCGATAATAGTTCTCCACAATTGAAATCAGAGTCTCCAACTAGGGTTAGGGTGCCAATGGGGACAACGGATCCATCGACGCCAATGAATCCAACTTGCTTGGGGAAAGAAATCCAGACTCTAGCTCAGGTGCATCAACAAATAGATAACAACATGGTAAATCCGGTCAAGAAGGATGATTTAGATGACCTAGAAGGAATAGACCCTAAATGGAAATTAAATCTAAATCAAGAAACGGTCTTATCGGGTGCCTTTGGGGGTAAAACTACGCCCGTAGAGATAGAAGCTCAAGCAGAAAATGCATATGATCGATCTCATGAACTATCTCAGAGAAAGGACAAGGTTGAGGGAGCAAATCTGTGGGGGGCACAACCAACTCGTTCCCCTATAGAGGACCTCCCGGGTATTTGCACTCAAGTCGGCTCACCAAGTAGTCAACCAATGGGAGAACAAGGCCGGGAGCAAGGCCGGAATAGTAATACTTGGGAGATCTTACTTAATTCATTTCAATCGCTTGTCAATGCTTTGACATATCAATGAAGTAAGTTGGACATCTAGGTGGATCTATTAAACACAATGGCGTTATACATCACGGCTATTGACACAAAAATTGGAGTATTGAACCAGTGGGTACAAAGGGCGCAGGCAGAGGCGCAGGTGGAGATAGTGCCCACTAGCACTTGTGCCTGTAGCCCAGTCCTGCAGAAATTGCCCACTCTCCCTGGGATGCTGGATCAGGTCCTTATAGAGATAAAGGGGCAATTACAATCTGCCAAAGCAGCGACAAGCCCGTTAGGTCATATAAACACCAACAGGTGGGAGACAGACGAAAAAAAATCGGCCCAAGTAAGCGAACAGGAGGAGAGGTGCCTCCAGGGGGAAAATTCCAGTGTGGAGATGTTACAGCAGAGGAACAAAGCTGATTTCACACGGCAAAGTAACCTGGAAAAAACGTAGCCCATAGGGAAAGGCTCTCAAATGTCCAGTCATCCAGTACATCGGGTAGGAAGGGGGCAGAGGAGCATGGAGTATCAGAACCAGCTCTACAAGGGGAAGCGGACAAGATAAGTAAGCTTTCTAAGAGACAGCGCAAAAGACTTAGGAAAAGCCATAACAAAAAAGAGGTGGAGAGCTCTTCAAGACATCAAGGGAAGGTGTATCCAAGTTTTTCTTCAAAAATAGGTAATCGAGTGGCGTGTCAAGAAAAAAAGAATGAAGACTTGGTAGGGGATAACAAAGTGGAAAAGGATATCGAGAGGCTATCTGCTCTAGTGGAAGTAAAAACGTTGATGAAGGAAATGGATCGACAAACTGACAAAACTCAGCGGGGGTCAGTCCAGGTCAGTCCAGGAAAATATGAATTAACAAGCCAAAGTAAAATAGTAAAGTCAGTGGGGGACCGGGAAAGAACTCACAAAGCTCTTGAAGCAGAGAAAGGCATGGAAGACAGACGAAAAGGAGATTAGAATGCGAATAAGGGAAGAATTATTAAGGAATGAAAAGGACCGACAAGGGGAACGAATGCAACGACCGTCAGGTGCCACTCAACTCAGATATAAGGTCCCAGAAGAAGCAGTGCAGGCCAAGAACATACAGCAGGATATAGTCTGTACAATACAGCAGGGTCAAAGAGAGTGGTCGATTCGCCCCAGCCCGCCTAGTTTTCAGTGTAAATTGACATTGTTTCCAAAATATAAATCCAGGGGGCATTTTGATAGAATAAATAGAGGATCCATGATACGAATGACAAAAGAAATACCGGAGTTACGTCATATAGAGTCTACGGACATACATTCAGTCACATTCGTAAATCTCCCAACTTGGGGAGGTGAGGAACCGACTATGATTACATGGGCCACTCCAGAGGTAGCGGACCAAGTCTGGGCTGAAAAGGAGAAATTTGAAAAATGGGGCATTGAGATGACTAGGGAAAGGGAGGAACCCTATCCACAGTTTTTATATCCGGATGGTTGTGGAACTCGTCGTAAAATGGTAGGAGAGGAGTGTGGTAGGGGACGTCCAGGCCAAATGAAAAGTCCATTAATGTGTAAGAAAAAGCGGCAATCTGGACTAACAACGATCTTAAAGGCTGCAAGGAGTAGTTCGATTACACCTTTAAGGGACCACAGCCACTCAGGCAGGTAACTACATAGACGTCATGATGAGCGAAGCCCCTCACCCAAAATCTGATTAGTCTTGGCTCCCAAGTGTGCTGAGTGCCAGTACAGACAAGGATCTAATACCCTGACAGAACAAAGCCAGTACCGACGGCCGTAATACGAACAAAGTTGACATCTGCTCATGGAATATAGAGGGCCTGGCAGCAAAGGTAGATGATCAGGAATTTTTAACTTTTATTAGAAGGTTCCAGATAGTCCTCTTTCAAGAAACCTGGGCTCAAGAGGAAATTAAGCTTCCGGGATAGCTATGTTACAGTAAGCCAGCAATCAAAATAAAGTTGAAGGGGCGAGCAGCAGGAGGTCTGGCTTTATATGTAACAGTGGACCTAAGAATAAAAATCGAAGAAGTTGAAATTGATCATTTGAACATACAAGCTATTAAGGTTTGGCATCTTAGTCCAGCTAATAGGATCCCTTTGATGATAATAAATGTGTACAGAAAAAAAGAAACAATTGATAAGATTCTGAGTTTATTGACATCGCAAAGTATAATGAATCCAGTTCCGTGGATCCTCTTGATGGGAGATTTTAATATGAACTTCTTCCAGGTGACGCCTAGGGATCAAATACTGGACGTAATGGATCAAATTTGGTACATCCCGGCGACGGAAGTATCCAAACAACGATCAGATAGAATGGGTAAAGAAGTGGTGAGAAATTTGGAGCACCATGGACTCCGAGTATTGAATGGCCGGATGTATCCGGATATTCCAGCTCAAGCGACTCATTACTCGGTAAAATCGAAAGCCGTTATAGATTACTCTTTAGTATCACTCCCACTATATCAGATGGTAACAAGTTATAAGTTGGGCAATAGGCTGGAAAGTGATCACCAGCCACAAATGATCAGACTTAACTTAAATATTTCTCTACATGACCAAACTGCCCCAGAGTTAGGTCAGTCCATTGGCCTTAACTATAAGAGACTACACTGGTCAGTAAATAGCATACAAAATATTGAACAGCAAGCAAGAGACAAGTGGGAAGCCTTAAATAAGATAGATAAAAATCCTTTGACTCACTGGGAGCAGTTTTCAATCTGTCTAGTAGAGAAAAATGCTGTTCAGTCAAAAGTCAGGGTAGCAACAGTTACGTCTTTCCCAAATAAGATGTCTGCGCAACTTAAAACAGCGAAGAGAAAATTGAATCATGCCTTAAGGGTTTTAAGAAATGACGCATCTTCCAGAATCAGGAATGACGCCTTACCAAAATTAAGGTCACTTTATAAAAAAGAGGTATGGGTACAAACAAAAGCGGAGCTAGATTTGTATTGGTGTAAAATTAATTATGCAGCTAAACGTAAAGATGCACATGAGTTTTGGAGATTGGTAAATCAAGCCAACGGCAGGAAACAACAACTAATAACTTCAAATATATCGGAAAAATATATCGGAAGAAGTCTGGGAAAGCATTTTGGATATACTTCAGGTGGCATAAACAGCATAACAAATCTAGTGGAAGATGGAACAGGGGATAATGCAAGGGATATTACGCAGTTAAAGATCCAGTACACAACAGTGGAGAAAATTATAAGTTCTAGTCGTCGGAGTGGTGCTCCAGGACCAAATGGCATCCCACAAGCCCTATTTAAAGAAAACCCAGAATATTGGGCAAAGAATCTGACAATATTATTTAATCATGCCTTGCAGAATGAAGAAATCCCAGATAAATGGAGGGGCTCAATCTTGGCCCCGATTTTTAAAGCTGGTCAGGCCTCGGACCCTGCTAATTATAGGCTAATAGCCTTAATGGATTGTGAAGCTAAGTTTTTTGCTAAATGTCTGCTGGCAGAGCTAACGGCTTGGGTGGGCGCCAGTAAACAGCTGCCAATGAATCCAACAGGGTTTATAAAAGGCATGGGGACTATTATTAACATTCAGATGTTAGCTCCTATAATTGAAATGGCTAAGTGCCGCGCATTGAACCTGCATCTATGTTTTATCGATTTTAGTTCGGCCTTTGACACGGTGCAAAGGAATATTCTTTGGAACAAGTTATTGAAAAGTGGAATTGCACCTAGTTTGTTGAGAGCGATCCAACTGCTGTATACCAATACCTGGATGAGAGTAAGGTTGGGCCAGGGTACAGTAGTGTCAAAAAAAATTATAACAAGGAATGGATTGAAGCAAGGATGTGTATTGGCTCCTACCTTGTTCAACCTTTATTTAGCTGACATCTCACCTAGGTTGAACGATATTAACTCTCATTCCCCATTGGTGGCCGGTTTTAAGGTTTCCCACTTATTGTATGCCGACGACATTGTATTAATAAGTTATACAAAGGTGGGGCTGCAGAGACTAATAAACGAAACTGCTCTATATGCTTCATCTCACTGGCTAAAGGTCAACTTAAGAAGTCAAAAACAATGCTGGTGTCAAGGGGGTTAACAGCACGAACTATATTGAGTATAGAAGGGTCTGTGTTAGAATCCGTTTCAGAGTATAGATATCTGGGTGTTATACTAGATGCTAGGGGCTCGGATAAGAATCAGTGTGCAGCACTACAGAGAAGAAATAACTCATTAACTGCAGCATTCGCTACCCTTCAGAATAACTTAAAAGGCCTCTCCCTTAAACCGTTACTACAAGTAATGTCAGTTAAACACGTACCATCTCTGACATATGGAGTAGAGACCTTTAGAGGACGCACTGATAATACCATAGACAAGCTGGTGACAGGTACCTATCGTCGCTTGTTTCATCTCCCTCAGCAGACATCACCAGCGCAAATACGACTCGAGTTCGGCCTTAGACGACAGAACCTAAACAGCTTAGGGGCATATTTGAAATTTTGCCACAAACTTAGAAGGGATAATAACTCAATGCTTATGACAGTGGTCTGGGAGGTGATAAGTGACAACAAACATAAGCAGGCAAATGAATATTTCAAATTGGCTATAGATACGTTTAAGGCTGAACAATTATGGGCTTTACCCCTTTCACAGGTGGCATTTAACAAAGTGATAAATGGGTGCAGTAAAAAAATGTCCTTGCTATTGGATAAAGCAGTATTGGCAAAAAGATCCCATGCACGGACAGTGATTGCTTCCTATTGTATGCTCAAATCTCAGAGCTATCTAGGGGATTTAAATAGCCAAAGGGCCAAGCTGAAGTTTATGAGTCTCCGGTTAGGCAATAGCCTATTTCGTGGAGACACCCCAGCTTGGAAAAAGCTGAGTGGTGAAAGGACGTGTTGTCTCTGTAACTATAGTAGAGAAGATATTTGTCATATCATTAGTAGTTGCCCAGGGTTATTAGTTGAACGTAGGAGGTTGCTGAGGCAGGACTTTAATAGTCAATTGATACGAACATGTCGACAAGCAGTCATAGCCAGCCTGCAGGGAGAAGGTTTACAATTCACTGGCAGACTTTTGAAGTTTATAGAAATAGCAGAGAGGAAACTGACTAATAGTGAACAATGAAGAGATTTTTTAGCATTTATGAATTGAGGAATAGTAATTTTAAAAATGTGGTTTTTAAATAAGGGCCCAGGATTGGTTATGTATGAAAGGTAAGGAAATTGCATAAAGATGTTTTATTGTATGAAATGTAAGAAAACTGTATTAAGGTGTTTTTACTGTAAGTTTTTATTAACTGAACAATAAATCTTTTCACTTTCACTTTCACTTTCACTACCCTTGCCCTCCTCCACAACCCTCTCCCGACCGCCGATGAAACTCACCACGACACGGCCACTCTAGCGAATCTTAAAAAAGCCCCCCGCCCGCGCATACCCCTCTCATTTTTGACCACCCTGCTCCCTGCCACCCATACCCACCACACTGCCCCCACAGACATCGAACCCCTCAGCAATACCATCCCCAGCCCTCCCTGCTCGCCAATCCGGTCTCCCCCTCCCTTTAATCATTCTGAACAAAACTCACTCAAAACCCATTCTCACCTCACCTCCCGGAACCTACAAAACGTTATCCTAGAAATCAGAAACCTCTTACAACTCGCTGAAAACTCTCTTTCTAAACTTAATCATCTTAAAAACTCTCTAGCGGCAATCATCAACGTGACAAAAACCATCCCCCTGCCTCTAACCAATCGACACTTACGCACACGCAATCTCCCTAACTACCTAACGGACCTGGAAATCCAAACCCTACTACTGCTATACGAAAATCCCACTCGCCCCATCACAAATATTGAAGAATTCTCTATTCTCCCAGTCCCCATCAACCCAAACAGAACATCCCATCCAATCCACAGAGGAATAAACCTGAATAACCTTCATTCTATAACCCCTAACCCCGATAGTCATGAGCCTTCTTTAAAGAATTCCCCAAACCCGATCTCCTGCCTTCTACTAAACTGCCGTTCAGCCCTAAAACACGCCTCTGACATCGCCGACCTCACCCTGAACATGAAAATGGACATAACCATCCTCACGGAAACTTGGCTCACTGAATCGTCCTCGCCATGCCTAGAACTTCTTGTCCCCTCAGACCTCAACATCATTAGACTAGACATACCTCTCAAAAAAGGCGGAGGCATAGTCTGCATACATCGTTCCGACATCACCATCTCGAAGTTTCACTCCGAACCCCTGGACTCTTGTGAATACCTTGGGATTTCTGTTAAATCATCAAATAACCACTCCCACAAACTACATATACTCTACCATCCCCCAGGTATGAACGCAGTATTCACAGACCAACTAATGGAAATCATTACTACGAACTCTACCCCACACTCCAATGACATATTCCTTGGCGACTTCAATCTCCACTGGGAAAACCCCCTAGACAAGCAGGTCAATGCCCTCAAAACCTTTCTAGCAGACCATTCCTTGATCCAAGCTATCTCAAAGCCCACTCACTCCAAGGGTGCTACTCTTGACTGGCTCATCTCTAAACAAAATACAATTGAATCTATCTCGATCCCCCCTTGTGACTGGTCGGACCATCACATTATCACCTTCCAAATTCCCTCTGCTAACAAGAAAACTTTCTCGCAGCAAATCAAGCCTAAACAATGGATAAGAGACACGAAAAACATCAACTGGAACAACCTAGCCTTCCACTGTGAGAAAGTTCTCACCCCCCCAACAACATGTCAGACGTGACCTCACTGCTCACTATAACACCATGATGACCAAAGTCTTCGATCGAGCTGCACCACCAAAACTCAAAAGAATTCCGGACAAAGACAAAAACCCATGGTACAGTGGAGCCCTGAATGAAGAGAAACGTAAACTTAGATCTGAACGGAAATGGAGACAACATCCCTCCCCCCTCCATCTTAAACTACTCCGGAAATCTAGAAACTCCTATAACAAAAGTATTCTACAATCAAAAAAAGACTTCTTCAGATCAGAACTAGACAATGCCATAAATAGACCAAAGAAACTCTTCGAAATTCTTAAACAACAATCTAACAAATTGGCCAAATCCACACTCTTAACATCGAATTCACAGCTTAGTAGTGAAGAATTTTCCTCATTCTTCACAGCAAAAACGAACTCCCTCCAACTCGAGATTAATACGGCAGCAATTAACTCTGTCACCCCAAAGATCACTCAAGCCGAAAATCCTGAACAACTTGAGCTACCTTTGCCCAAAAATAACTCTCAGTGGTCTACTTTCAAACTTTACGATCTCAATGACATCACCAAAACTCTAGCAACTATCAAACTCAACAACCACTTCAATGACCCTGTCCCCTCAAATTGCCTACCCCACATCTACCATATCATTTCCCCTCTCTGGACCAAAATCATCAATGCCTCACTAGCACAAGGTCACATCCCGGATTGCCTAAAAATGGGCCAAGTCACCCCTATCTTAAAAAAAACTACAGCTAACACCTCCGACCCCAACAACTTCCGACCTATAACCAACATCCCCATGCTAGCCAAGGTCTTGGAAAAATGTGTTCAGCAACAACTGAACCAACACATCACGGACTTCAATCTATTGAACATCCACCAATCGGGTTTCAGACCCGGCCATAGCACAGAAACAGCCATTCTGCATATAGTAGACAACGCCCTCCTAGCTCTTGACCGCAACGAATCCTGCCTACTAGTCCTGCTCGACCTCTCATCAGCCTTTGACACGGTCAATCACGACAAAATTCTACGAAGACTAGAAAACAGGATGGGCTTATCTGGGCTTAACGGGCACAGTCCTTCAATGGTTCAAATCCTTTCTGGAAAACAGAACGCAATCGTTCATGGTCAACAAAAATCTTTCTCCCTCTTCACCTAACCTACTAGGAGTACCACAAGGCTCTATCCTATCCCCCACGCTATTCAACCTATATGTCGAACCACTAACCGAACTACTACAGCAGGCGAACATCTCCTACCACATGTACGCGGACGACACTCAACTTTACATCAAGATCTCCTCCATTGAAGAGATAAAGACGATGAATCTAGCTCTCGAAAAGACAGTCCACTGGTTAACGACCAACTTCCTCAAGCTAAACTCGCAAAAAACAGAATTTTTCTTAATCTCCCCCCCTAATAACTCCCTGGAGACAAAGGAATGGACTAAGATGATCACTGCTCTGAATTGCACTCCGACTTTGCGGGACTCCACCAAATCACTTGGAATCACACTAGATAAGAACCTTAACATGCAAACACACATCAACCTGTTGGCTAAAAATGCCCGCTTTCACCTCAGCTATCATAGAAAAATGAAACCATTCATCGAGAAACCGGACCTCAAAACTGCAGTTCAGACCTTAGTCATCTCGAGGCTGGAGTACGGATGTACTACCCTCTCGGGGTTTCCCAAAATCTCAACCGCCCCTTTAAAAGCCTGTCTCAACGCTGCAGCAAGGCTCCTAACAGGATCTAGGAAATTTGAACACATATCGCCGCACCTGAAGGTACTCAACTGGCTACCCTATGAAGCTCGAATCCACCTAAAGATGGTTTGCATCACTCACAAAGCGCTACACCACAATACCCCCCAGTACCTAACCCAAAAACTTACCTTATCTGGAGGAAACAAACATTCTAGGAGCGCTGATAATCTACTCCTGAAACCCTTGCGTTTCAGCAAGAAAAAAACCTCTGACAGAGCATTCTCCGGAGCAGCACCAAGAATATGGAACTCGCTTCCTCCATGCATCAGAAAAATCTCCTCTACACCTCTATTCAAAAGGGAAGCAAAATCATTCCTGATGAGCAAATTCCTCCCTTAAATCCGCACAGGCACCATACCAGTTCTACAACCTCAAACTTGCCTCTACTCTCCCATTAATGATACCTCCGACTCTATGACTTACGCGATCTCGAACCTGTTCTTATTGCTCAGATCAATCCTCACTGCTGCAACATGCCGAACTTTGTTAATAATATGTTGATACTCTGTATGCTATGCTTTGCTAAATGTTCTATTCGCACTCTGCGCTCTATGTAAAGCGCTCTGATACCCTACCCTGGGTCTGGTTCGCACTATAGAAAACTCTAAAAATAAAATAAATAATAAAAATAAATTATTCATTTTTATTTATTGGTATTGATAATTAATGTATTGTTAATTAATTATTAATTGGTAATTCATTTTTATTAATTGATAATTATATTAATTGTGTTAATTTTCTTTAGGAGCGGGTTGTGGGTTTATAGGGGAATAGGGTGGGAAGTAAATTAATTATAATAACGTAATTATTAATTTTTATTTATTGGTATTGATAATTAATTTATTGTTAATGAATTATTAATTGGTAATTAATTTTTATTAATTGATTAATTGATTATTATATTAATTGTGTTAATTTATTTTAGGAGCGGGTTGTGGGTTAATAGGGGAATTGAGTGGGAAGTAATTTAATTATAATAAAGTAATTATAAATTTGTATTTAATTTATTGTTAATTAATTATTAATTGGTAATTAATTAAAAAATATTAAATTGATAAGCATGTTAATTTTAACCCTCTGCTATCCAACACTTTCCCTACAGTTACAGTCTCTGGAGTGGGAATAGTAATTTTTACCCCTACGCTATCCAACACTTTCCCTACTGTTGCACTCTCTGGAGTTGGAATAGTAATTTTTACCCCTACGCTATCCAACACTTTCCCTACTGGTGCACTCTCTGGAGTGGGAATAGTAATTTTAACCCCTTCGCTATCCAACACTTTCCCTATTGTTGCACTATCTGGAGTGGGAATAGTAATTTTTACCCCTACGCTATCCAACACTTTCCCTACTGCTGCACTTATTGGAGTGGGAATAGTACTTTTATCCCTACGTTATCCAACACTTTCCCTACTGTTGCACTCTCTGGAGTTGGAATAGTAATTTTTACCCCTACGCTATCCAACACTTTCCTTACTGTTGCACTCTCTGGAGTGGGAATAGTAATTTTAATCTCTTCGCTATCCAACACTTTCCCTATTGTTGCACTATCTGGAGTGGGAATAGTAATTTTTACTCCTACGCTATCCAACACTTTCCCTACTGTTGCACTCTCTGGAGTTGGAATAGTAATTTTTACCCCTACGCTATCCAACACTTTCCCTACTGTTGCATTCTCTGGAGTGGGAATAGTAATTTTAACCCCTTCGCTATCCAACACTTTCCCTACTGTTGCACTCTCTGGAGTGGGAATAGTAATTTTTACCCCTTCGCTATCCAACACTTTCCCTACTGTTGCACTCAGTGGAGTAGGAATAGTAATTTTTACCCCTACGCTATCCAACATTTTCCCTACTGTAGCACTCTCTGGAGTGGAAATAGTCATTTTTACCCCTACGCTATCCAAAACTTTTCCTACTGTTGCACTCTCTGGAGTGGGAATAGTAATTAAACTAAATTGAATAATGGGTCTGAGCTGATTTTGACCATGATACAATGTTGACATATCAATTTGTACAATATCAATAACAGACGACACAAAGCTGCTAAAATTATAAATAGAAGCTGATAGCGTATTATTATTGTTATTTACTACAGCAGGTACTTTATCCAAATTATCTTGATCAATTTGTCTCAAACGCATAGCAGCTTCAATCTGTGCTAAATTCCATACTTCATTGTAGGCTGCATATAAAAATCTTTTTAGGGAGGGGACTTGGGACCTAATAAAAAAATCTGATAATTTCATGTCCTTGGATAGAAGAGAAAGATTTTGTTTCACTGCAGACAGTGTGGAATGTTCTAATCATTGCTGGCATAGTTTACCCACTGAATAGGTGGTAATGGTGTTTGAATGGGTTGACAGTGAGTACTGTGGATCTGGTCGACTTGATTGGAAACTGGAGGTGGAATTAAGAAAACAAGCATGTCAACAGCTAGTGTCTACTGGCCATAATAACCACCCACCAGTTGAGTTGTAAATGACAAAATAAATGAACCATTTTGTTTCATACTATTTAACTGGTCTTCTGTATAATTTTTGTAATATTGCCAATTATCTAAACGGCCAAGTGAAGGAATTGTTTTTACTGGTTCACTTCTCTTTCTTCCTCCTCTCCCTATTTTTTGTTTTCTTATTGAACGAAAGGGAATGTGCTATGTAGGGCTTGTGCCCCTGTACCACGAGAGCTCAAGGACGCCTCGCGCCTCGAGGTCTCGTGGGTAACAATAAGTTGGAATGCAGGGTTTTTGAATGAGGAGGGAGGCAGTTGGGAGAAGTCGTTGCTGCGGGCTGCTTTGCGGCCAAGTGCTGGGGTCCGCTCTTACCTGTGTATGTCCAATAAACAACTCACCTTCAACAGCACAGTTGTCCAGTGTTATTGTTGTATCCACAACAATGTTGGCGATGATCTTGGCCGGTGTCTGGACTTCGGTGGGAGTTCTGGTGGCATTTTTACACAGCGGTTGGTCGAGCGGACAAACGAACACCGTGTGGCTGTATCCTGTCCCTTGTGGCTCAAACCAGAGATCAGGGGAAGGCGTGAACGCAGTTCCCCAGCTTGCGGTGGCAGTTGGGTGGAGAGCGCACCCTGCTGTGCTCCGTTTCTTTCTCTCTCTGCAGTTGGTTGCCTCCAGCCGGGTGCGGACTCCCTGCGTGACCTCCACGGCACTTCCTGAGGTTCCCGCCCATCCTGATAGTCCTGCCTCCTCACTCAAGCCGACGAGTCTCCGCCTACTCATCGTGTCCGATTCTGAGATCCCTGAGAGGTGGGGTCTCAGGGAAGTTCCGTACCTGAGTCAAGGAGAAGTACAGCGGCTGTTATTTACTACATCAGCTGTTGGGTTCGGAATTCCTGTGGTCGAGAGAAATCGAGGCGAGCTTGCGCTGTTGTCGTCAGCATTCACACAGCTTTATTCTTTACTCCAGCTTGTGTTGTGAAGTTCCTGATTGTGCATCCAGGTATCCTACGTTGATGCGCACACCCGGTAAGAATGTTCCATTGTGTGTGCACTGACGTCTACCGTGATATGCACACCTGTCTTTGACTGTAAAATTAACAGTGTTGGGTAATCCTAAGCCAAGTTACTGTATATAATCAGCTCACACTTTTACTGCGGTGATGTGCATACCTTCATCGTGTTCATGCTCTTAAATCATCTCAACATTGCATGTTCCATATTTATAACTTTGCTCAAAGTTTATATTTCTGTTTTTAAATAAGGTGAGGTTTTACTGCCAGTTTAACATGGAAGCTTCAGGGGACAGTACTGCACCTGCATCTGTGTTATCACCACATGTTTCAGTGATTCCACCACCCTTTTTCTTGATGCAGCCTGGTGCACCACCCCTGCCCTGGGATGATTAGGTCCTAATTTTTGACAACTATTTAGAAGCACTGGATAGTGGGGAGTTTAATCCTTCACGGAAGAAAGCCTTATTGTTGAGTGCTGTGGGTATGGAAGGACACAGAGTGTTCAGGTTTTTACCGCAAGCCGTTGGAGGTAATGGGGAGGACATTCAAGATGTGTATATTGAGGCTAGGTGCAGATTAGAGTTACGCTATACCAAGGAAGAAAATTTAGTTATGTCTAGGTACAAGTTTTATACCCAACACCAGCAAGGAGAATAGACCATTGACAAATTTGTTTCTAGACTTCGCGAATCATCCATGAAGTGCAACTTTGGGGTAATGACGGATGAACTTATAAGAGATCAACTTATTGTTCAGTGTGCAAACAAGAAGATCCAGGAGAGATTGTGGGCTGCTAAAAATCCCAGTTTGGCTGATGCCATAGGGATAGCCAAGGTCCTAGAATAATCTAATTTGTGTATGAAGGAACTAGAGAGGACAGAACAAAAAGGGGAGGTTTCTGAGGTGGGTGCCGTTAACAGATTTTCCAAACCTAGGGGCCTATTACGATGGCGGTCGGAAAACCTCCCCGACCGCCATGGTAACGGGAAAAGACCGCCCGCAAGGCCCGCGACATAACCGCCGGTCGCATTAGGATGGTCCTTGCTCGAAATCCGACCGCAGCGGTCGGAACGCGGGCCTTAACATTGTGGCGGTTGCTGCTGCCCGCAGCACCGCAGCGATGTCCAAATGAGCATGTCCTGCATTTCCCTGCACTGCGTGGCAGGCACTGCACAGTGCCTGCCACCTGGTACAGGGACATGTGGGGGGGACCATGGGTACCCCCCCAGTGCACCCACACCCCCCACAAAACATTGTGGGCCCGCAACGGGCCCCCGGAAGGCAATCACCGCATGCCTTTCCATGGCGGTCTGACCACTGAGGAAAGGCTGGCTACCGCTGGCATCATAATCATGCCAGCAGAGCCTGCCCTGCACTGCCACAATTATCCCGGTCCTTCTCTGTCCGCAGGGCAGGAATGCGGATGGCAACCGGCGGAAAAGCGGCGGTCGGAATTTCCTACCGCCGCGGTCACCACCGCCATCCTAATCTGACCGGCGGTTTTCTGGCTTGCGATCGCGGCGGATGTCTGCCGCAGGTCCGGCGGTTACCACCGCCGGCCGGGCGGCAGTCATCCGACCGCCATCGTAATAGGCCCCCTAGTTTCCCTCGCGCAAGACATTGTGCTCAAAGAGGTATGGTTTTACCATCTTCTGCCCCAAACAAATGTTGTAATCGTTGTGGCAGTCTCAGTCATGGGGCTGATTCCAAGTTTTATTTTGCTCAGAACAAAGAGTGCCTGAGGTGTGGGCTTTTTGGACATTTCGCAAAAATGTCCAGAATATCTAGGAGAGGCAAAGTTGCCTGTGTAGCAGAGGAGACCGCTCAACAAGTTGAAACCCCAGATAGAATTTTGTGTGTTGATGGAGGGGAGTCTGGGGATAGCCAGAATGATTTACGCAGACTTAACAGACCTAAAGCATTATTTAAAGTGAATGGCAGAGAAGTGCTACTTATGGTTGACACAGGTTCTAAGTACACCGTTGTTCCTAAAACCATCTTTACACGCTTTTGGGAGGGTACTGTCCTGGAACCCAAGGACATCACACCCACAAGTTACCAAGGTGAAACTATCAACATTGTTGTGTTTATGGAATCTTTGATTGAGTTTGAGGGGAGGTCTGTTTGTGGTAAAGTTTATATCGCTGAAAGTGGGCCTGCTATTTTGGGTTGGGTACATCAGTACGATCTTCACATCAAAATTGATCCAAGAGCTCCCACACAGGTTATGGTTGTAGAGGATGAATCCGTTGAGGACATTTTGAACTCTCATAAGAATGTTTTCAATGAAAAATTGGGTCTCTTAAAGGTTATGCCCATAGAATTGTTCTTAAGAAGGGTGCAATCCCTGTGCAACACAAACTCAGGAGAGTTCCTGTTATGGTCAGTGAAGGTGTAAAAGAGCTATGACATGATATGCTAAAGGAGGGGATCATTGAACCGGTGGAGACCTCAGACTCGGTTTCCCCAGTGGTAATCACGCGCAAGGCTGATGGTCGTCTTAGATTTTGCGTGGACTTGAGGTTGCTTAATCAGAACATCATTGCTGACACCTACCCGCTGCCAATCATTAATAAACTTGTGATGTTGCTGAAAGGTGGTAAATTCTTCTCCAAACTTGACCTTAAGAGTGAGTACCACCAAATCAAGCTCCACCTGGACTCCATGTCCCTCACCACTTTCATAACTCTAGAGGGAACTTTTCAACATACGCGCATGCCTTTTGGTCTCTCTTCCGCGGCTATCGTGTTTCAACGCATGATGTCACAAATTTTCAAGGGCATGGCTAGCGTCCTATTTTTCCAGGATGACATCTTAATTTTTGGTGCAACAGTCAAGTAACACAATTCTGTGTTGAAACAAGCTTTAAAAAGGATTGCTGACGTTGGTATTACTTTGCGCAAGGAGAAGTGTTCTTTCCTTTTTGAGAGTGTGGAATATTAGGCTATACAGTGTCATCTGAGGGTGTCAACCCTAAATTCAGTCTCCTTAAAGCCATTGAACAAGCTCCAAGACCCATCGACAAAGACCAGCTGAGATCTTTCATGGGTCTAATTGAATATTACACAAGGTTTGTCAAGTGTTTCGCAAGCAAAACTGAAAAGCTCAATGTTCTCTTGCGGAAGGGTCAGAAATTTGTGTGGAGCTCGGAGCAACAGGAATGCTTTGAGTCCATCAAGAAAGAAATCTGTGATGCTGGAATCTTATCTCCTTTTGACATCAACTACAGTCCATATTTACTGTTGATGCAAGTGCTACAGGCCTGGGTGCCATCCTCTCTCAGAAACATTGTGGGACTGAGAGGACAGTGGCTTTTGCATTTAGGACTCTAGCTAATTCGGAAAGGAACTATTCCATTGTTGAAAGGGAGGTCTTTGCTGCTGCTTGGGGTGTGGAGTACTATCGCACATTTGTGTGGGGCACAGAATTCTTATTGTGCTCAGATCATAAACCCCTTCTTGCTATCCTCTCTCTGGGTGGGGCGGGTAAAGGATCATCTCGATTAGCCAGATTGGCAGCTGGGCTGCAGGAATATCGCTATTTCCTTGAGTACATTCCAGGGTGGCAAAATAAAGAAGCAGATTGCCTTTCCAGATTAGCGTTAGACAGTTCTCAGGTTGATGACGCAGCTGTCTCTGACACACATGATGAACCTGTTGCTTCCATTGAGGATGTTGTGTGTGAAGGAGCAGGCGCATTCTCCTTGGATCATTGGAGTGAAGAGATGGCTAAAGACAATACTCTCATAGAAGTGATGCATCTGGTTACCCTTGGTAAAAGAAGAGAGAGTTGTGTTTCTGCATCTGTACTTCCCTTTCTTAAAATGTTGGACGAGTTATCCACTTGTGGTAGCAAGGTACTTATGAGAGGGGACAGGTTTGTTCCTCCTTTTGGCTTAAGAAACAAAATCATTAGCATGGCTCATGAGGGTCATCTCTGCCAATGCTTGACTCAGCGTCGAGTCAAGACTCAGTTTTGGTGGCCGGGAATGGACTGTCTAATTTTGGAATATGTTGTTTATTGCCAGATCTGCAAGGAGGGCGAGAAGAGAGACAAAGTTGGGAAACAAGCAGTCATGATTCACATCGCCGATCCTGGCAAACCTTGGCACAGTGTCTGCATTGACTTCATTGGTCCTATCTCGGAGGTGGATGAAGACTGCAGGTTTGCTTTGGTTGTGGTGGTTGTGTTTTCCAGATGTCTCTCGGTGTCCTTTTTACGGGAAATCACTACCATATCTACCATAGTAAGTCTTAACAAAATCTTCCTGGTAGAGGGTATCCCTTCCATTTTTATCACAGATAATGGCACTCAGTTAGTTTCCCAGGACATGAAAGCCTTTCTCAAAGAACATGGTATCACCCATCATCGCACTACTTTGTACAAGCTCCAAGGTAATGGCCTAGTAGAAAGTGCCAACAGAATGGTGAAGGGAGTTATACAAATGGCAGTGTCTACTGGCATAGATGTTAAGAAGGTTGTCCAGGATCTGGTTTGGGCTTATCGCACCACCACTCAAGAGGCCACATCCAAGTCCCTCTTTGAGATCATGAAAGGTAGACCTCCGGGGAGCAAGTTAGTACCTTCTTGGTTGAAGGAGTTGGTATCGAGTGATGGTTCTCAGAGCTCTGCGTTGAGGGTTGATGTGATTTCTAAGGGTGGAGTGGTGGAGGGTGATTGGGTTAAGATCAGGTCTGGATGTACTGTTAGGGGCTTGTCTAAGTTTAGAGGACCTTACAAGGTCTTGCTTGCTTTTGACTATTATGTCATTTTGGAGAATGGCGAACGCTGGAATCGGCGTAGAGTTGTCTTATATCAAAGCGGAGCAGTTTGTGAAAGAAAGGAAGAGAGAGAGTGAAGCGGCTGCCTGTTTATGGATGATGTTGAGTTTGGCCACTGTGACCAAAGAAGGCAAACTCCTGCTGCGTCAGGAGAACCTGTCTTCCCCATGAGTCTGAATGGAAGGGGCACTACGACTGGAAACTTTGATGGTAGTGCAACCGCTCAAGCTGGAAGGGTTTGTAGACCACCTATGTATTTAAAAGACTATGGGGCCGATTCCGATCTGGGTCGGAAAACTCTCCGACCGAGCCGGATCCGGAGAGATTTCCGACCGAGCCGGACTCCTGCAGTCCGACCGAGCGAGTACGATGCGGCCGCATGCTGCCGGACTCAATTCGGTCGGACTCCCATTGAAGTCAATGGGAGCCGGTCGTACGACGCGTACATGGGCTCCCAGTGACTCAATGGGTATGTCGTGAACAAGTGCGCCCCCTACAGTGTGTACGCGTCGGTGCAACTCGCACAGTACATGCATGTTTAGGGGGACCCTTGGGTCCCCCCTGTGTTCGACTCATACGGCTACGGGTGCAGGGGGGTCCGGCACGGACCACTCAAGTCCGGCTCCGGGAGCTTTTTCGAGCCGGACGCTCCGACTCGATCTGGCTGTCCGACGCGTCCATCGTACTGGCTCGGTCATAAAACGTCTCCATTGCACGCCACGAATCGAGTGCGAACGAGTCGGACGGAGGGGGTCGGACACGGAAACGAGTCGGTCGGCGATTTCGTGTTCACTCGCATCGTACTTGCTCGCTCGGACGGCTGTACGAATCGGTCGGAAACAAAGCCTCCGACTCGGATCCGGTAAAGCCAAATCCGATTCGGAGCCCTACCGACCGAGATCGGAATCGACCCCTATGTCTCCTAACTTTTTGTTTTTACTGGTTCACTTCTCTTTCTTCCTCCTCTCCCTATTCTGTTTTAGTTTTTTGTTTTCTTGTTGAACGAAAGGGAATGTGTTATGTAGGGCTCGTGCCCCTGTACCACGAGAGCTTGAGGACGCCTCGAGGTCTCATGGGTAACAATAAGTTGGAATGCAGGGGTTTTGAATGGGGTGGGAGGCAGTTTGGAGAAGTCATTGCTGAGGGCTGCTGTGCCGGGCAACTGCTGGGGTCCGCTCTTACCTGTGTATGTCCAATAAACCACTTACCTTCACCAGCACCGTTGTCCAGTGTTATCGTTGTATCCACAACAACCTGCCAGGATCTTGTACCCCAACTTGATTTCAGGTCAATATTATCTTTCCAGTAATCATAACCCTTAAGGGCCAGTTGTTCGACAAATTAAGCTGCATATATCAACTTAGTCTGACTACGCATATATTTTTTCGACTGGGTTGGAACCAATTTAAAATAGTATGATGTTGGGTCTGAAAGGTCATTATTTGTGAAATATGTGTATTTATCTATCTGTGTTTTTTAACTTCCCTGTGGCGGAGTTGGACAATGTTCCCACTGTGTATAATTATAATGGGGAGGCTGTCCATTTGCTCTATGCAGAAAATTATGTCCATAATGGTGGTAGCAGAACATCTCAGCGTAATTAAGATATAAATCTTCCGATTCAAACACAGTATAATATTGCAATTCAGAAAGCATCGAATTCAGAGTATCAACATCCCAATCATCTGACTGCAACCCCGGTACGATTACATTACCCATAGAAACTTTGAACACATATGGAATCTGCAGGGTCTCCTAAGACCGTATAGATCGAATGGAACTTTATCCCAAACAATTCGAATAGTTACTGAAATAGCTGAAATGTTGACAAGGGTCAAGACTCGTTTCATCTTGTATGAGGAGAAATGGGGAGCAAAAACCCTGTCGGCCAGTTCTGTAACAGAACGTTCTGGGAGGTAATGGCAGAAGAAAAAAGGCAGTCACAAATCCAATCCACATGAATAAGAGAACCAAAGAAAAGATGATCCAAATGTATATCCAAGAAGGAACTAGATAAGTGCGTATAGACCAAAAATTAAAGACGCAAATGCGCACTGGAGGTAGATGCAGAACCAAAGACACTGAAGAACTGTGGGAGAAGAAATGTTCCTGATCCTTATAGTACCCGGAGGAACTCAAATGGAAAAGAGGTGGTTGCGATTCAGCAGCCAGAGTTGAAAAATGTAACTCAGAAGGTGTTTCCAAAGGCGGATCAATATAAACAACATCCATTGTAGAAAATGGAGAAGTAGAAACAGCTATCAAATCAGCAGAGGTTTCAGCCTCCCCCCCGGCAGCCGGGGAGAAGCAGCAATGGTTGTGCTTGATGGCTGCAAAGGAAAATCTTGTGAGGCACCACTCCTGAGCATACTATGGAGAATCGGCCATATGTTGTAACTTGACATGTTCAATGGAAACAAAGTGTTTTTCTTTATGTCCTGGAAGAGGTGGCAAAATTACAGTTCTTGTACCCTGGATACCAAGGACTGGAACAGGTGCACAGTATGATTGGCCGAATTCCTTTGGAAAGCCAACCAGATACAGGATTTGAGTGTCTTGACTCGTAGAGAGAGGAGCAGGCAACTTTTTGCAAGCAAGGTCATCACGGCTCTTTTGTAGATCCTGCAAGACAGTACAGTGGTTATCTACGTCAAAGGTTATGGCTGCCACCACAACGTCTAGACCATCAAGGTCTGGAACATACATCTTGATGCCAAAGAGCATTTCGTACCGGGCACGCCCACCCAGAGATCTTTTAGGGAGATTATTTAATACTTGTTGAACCCCATGGAGGTGATTCAACCAACCACGCTCTGTACCTCATACTCTAGCCGTTAAGGATTGCTTTAAGTCACAGTTCATTCTCTCCACAACAGAATTACCCTCAGGTATATACAGAGAAGAAAAATGCACTTGCACACCCATGGACTTCATTGAATCATGGTACACCTTAGAGGCTAAAGCCAGACCTTGGTCCGAGTGAAATGCACGACAGGCATAAGTACTGACAAAGACAAGCAAATCTTTAATAACAGTTCAAGCATCAGCCAAGCACTGCGGCCATACCCAGAGGAACCTAGAGCAAAAATCAACTGCAACCAAAATAAACTTGAAAGCAGTATCAGAAATTAAGGAACCACAGTGGTCTAAGTAAACACAGGTAAACTTCTGATTGGAAATAAACAAATGTGTCTGCGGTGGATGAGACACAGTAGAGCACTTTATTTGTTGACAGATGTCACAAGCTAAAACATATTTTCTGGTTTGTTGGTATAAAACTTGCCCGCAATAACGTTGCTGTAAATGTGAAATTGTGGCAGCAGCTCCCTCATGTGCTAAAGTGACTCATTCATGGGCGGCAATTATTAAGGATTGTCTGCGGTCAAGGTTGGGGATACAATGATTACCAACCCCAGGTATAGTCACAAAGGGAACATTGTGTTCATTCAAAAAATAAGAGTATTTTAGAGGAATAAACAAAGATCAAAAGGGAATGGACCACTTGTACCTGTGTAACCAGGGTCATGGGGTGTTGGTACCTTTCATAAAAACCCACATACACGTACGCAGGTAGACAGGCGGTATATCTTGGTTCTCCGCCTATTCGTAACGTGACAGCATCATCATAGGGTTATTTTTGGTATGCTGACCTCCACCAGGAGGTAGACCCACTGGTACTACAGTAGTGTCCAGAGACCAAAAAATTGAAAAAGTGAAGTACTCAAGTGGAGTGAGGTTAAAATTTCCTACATCCTCATTTTTGTAAAATCTTTTATTGTATGGAGATGTGGAAAAGTTAAAACAAAGATGAGCGTGTGTAGATCGCGTTACTGATCTTACGCACTAGTTAGTCCATATATGAGGTCGACATGTTTCAGCCCCATTCCGCCCAGCCGGGTCTGGGGGCTTTCTTCAGGACCTATAGAAGTGAACTGTCGCTATTTATGCAACAGTGTGAAGTGGGTCGCTGACTTACCACTTAATGATCAGGTCAATAGTACCTATAATGTGTAATAGGGAAACAAGAATAGACAGAGAAAACAGAACAAGTATGAGCTCCATGAGAAGTGTACTGTCTACTTTCATAACCATCTATATGATGCTGCAAATAAGAAATTTCTAATTTCAAAAAGGTTACATTGTTAACCTCATGCTTTCGTGCATCTCATGCTTTTGTGCATCATCAGCAATACATTCAATACTACGTAAACAGTGGCAGTTTCAGGGATGGAAGCGCGTAGAGTCGATAAAGCGCACGTGGTCTCCAAATAGCACGTTTGTAAAGTCTAAAATCAAGGGTACTGAACGAACTTATTCTGTGGTAAATACATGTTAGGACAGGGAGGGATATATTAAGGAATATCCTAGGTTGCTAATGTCTTGCTTTCCATAAGTGTCTGTTTAAATGCCCGATTTTCATGTAGAAAGTCTGATTGTGTGTGGTGCCTGTGGTGAAAAAAGGTAAAGTAATTGCCGTAAGAAATATCAGCGCATTCAGATATGCGGTTGCATTCATCGCACCATTGTGACTGCGGAGTGGTACGATGTAAAGGTCACCAGCCAAGTATATTGTTAAAAAGACTGACGCCATTAACGGCGGCGTGGCAAATTGCTGGCCGGCGCGTGTAACGGGAAGCATACTTTAACATCGCTGTTACATTTTGTTATTTTACCTGAAGGTTCCCTATTGCGGGCCTCCCCGGGGGACCGGCGAGACTCTCCCAGCCTACTGGAGTGGGAAAGAGAGAGTTAGTGGGTTACCTTACTTGAGTCAGACGGTGAAGGTCTCCCGTCGCGTCTCTCACCTGCAGCTTCAGGAGTGCTTGCTTGTGCTCGCTCTGAAAACAGTGCCCTGGGTGACGTGGGCTCATTCAGAGCTGTCATTTATCTCTTTCTTCATTATAGTAGACATAATGGAGATACTCAATTTTAAAGTGAAAAGTTGCGATGTGAGTGCACATAATGGATAAATGTTTATCGATAAAAAACTATTTACTCGTGAATGTAGTTTGTTATTATTAAATAGCATGGAATAATGTGAAAAGTTACAATGTGAGTGCACATAATGGATAAATGTTTATCTGTAAAGAGGTAATTACTCGTAAGTGTGGTTTGTTATTATTAAATAGCGTGAAATAATTGTGTTAAATTAAGCGAGGCCTCAGTTTATGATATCACGTCCTGGGGGTCATTTAGTGTTGATGTCTATGTGGTGTTAGATGGTGGCCTGGTGATAATTGGAGCCCTGAATAATGGCCAGTAGTACATTCTGCTGTGAGGTGGTGGCGAGAAGTGGTGGGCACTAGTCAGGTATTTATGGCAGATCTGTGTTTAGAGATTTTCAGCAAAATATTATTCATTCTGTAGGATGGATCAAGCCAGGTGGTGCAAGGGAATATCATCATTCAGTCCTTGTACATTCGTCTGAAGGCGATGGACCCAGCGCTGTTCCTTCTCGTTCAGCGTTGTGATTCTTAGTGGTTAACATTTCGATGACCATCCAGTTTAGTTCATCAACAGTATGATTGGAATCAATGTAGTGCTTGCTCATTTTTGTAGTTGCTTTTTTGCACTTAATATTGCTCTTGTGTTCTCTGATTCGTAGTTTAACTTTGTGGCAGGTCATCCCAATGTATTTGAAACCACAAGGGCATGTGATCATGTAGACCACATGCGTTGAATTGCAATTAGTATGTTGTCGTTGTGTCCATATCAGGTTTTGGGAGAGGGTCAGGGTTTTTGCTGCTGTGGTGAGTTTACAGACTGTGCAGGAACCGCATGGATAATGACCAGTAATGGGGTTCATGTTCCAAGATGCAGTGATACTCTGTTTTAGGTCTAGGTGCAGGTCGTGTGTGCACCAAGAGGTCCTTCAAGTTTCTTGTTCTTTTGTTCGCAAACCTTGGTTTGGGCCATTTTAGGCAGCCAGAGGTGAGTATTTTCCAGTTCTTGTTAACAATCTTTTTCACTGCATTGGTCACTGTGCTGTAAGTTGTCACACATGTGACTATATCTTCAGGGGATTCTTTTGGTATTGTGTCCAGTAGACCGTCCCTCGGTTGATGTCTATCTCTTTTCTGACATTTGCGTATTGTTTTTATTGGGTAATCTCTTTTCACCAATTTTTGGGTTAGTTCCTCTGCTTGTAGTTTGTAATCACTTAGTTTGCTACAGTTGCGTCTGAGGCGTAGGAACTGGCTATAATGCAAATTATCTCTCAAAGGTCTTGGGTGAAAGCTTCTGTAGGAGAGTAGGCAGTTCTTTGTAGCAGGTTTGTAGTATGTCTTGGTCTGAATAGTGTTATTTTCTACATAGATGGTGATGTCTAGGAAGTCCAATTTGTTTCTATCAGCTGTGAATGTGAATTTCAAACATTCGTCTCTGGTATTAATCCAGTTGATAAAGCTTTGTAGGTTGTCCCCAGTGTCATTCCAGATCACAATGATATCATCTATGTATCACTTCCAAAACAATATCTTGGTGAAGAATGGGTTCTGGTTGTTCAGTATGTGTTGGCTCTCGAAATTGCTCACATAGAGTCCTGCTACGGATGGCGCAAACGTGCAGCCCATAGAAGTTCCGTGGCATTGCACATATATTGTCCCATTATATTCAAAAACGTTTTCAGTGAGAGCTAGTCTGCAGCATTCCAAGACAAAGTGCCTTGGTGTGTTATATTCCCATTGTTCAGAGAATAAGATGTTTTCCAGAGTTTCCAGGGTATTTTGTTGTGGAAGACTCATGTAGAGACTCTCTACATCCAAATCAACGAGGTACATATCGTCTCCGTTGAAAGACAATCCTTTAAGTTGGTTGAGGAGGTCCTGTGTGTCTTTAAGGTACGTTGGTGTTTTTTGCACCAATGGTCTCAGAAGCTGGTCTGCAAACTGAGAGAGTGGCTCGAGTATCGAACCTATCCCGGAGACTATAGGTCGTCCAGGTTGTGGTGATCTGTTTTTGTGTGTTTTTGGCAGTGAAATATGGTACCTTCGGACTCTTTGTGGTGAGGAAGTCTGCCTCATTCTTTGTAATCCCGGAGTTAATTTCAGCTTCTCCCACCATCAATTCTATGGTGCGTTGTAGTCTAGGGGTAGGGTCTGTCATGATCTTTTTGTAGAATTTGTCGTCGGAGAGAAGATCCAGACATTGTCTGTTGTATCCCTCCTTGTTCAGCAGCACGATGCCTCCCCCCTTGACCGCCGGTTTGATTATTATGTTTTCATTCTCCCTGAGTTGATCCAGTGCTTGTTGCTCACGTTTTGTAATGTTGAAGAAGGGTTTCTTGGTGGTCTTATTGACTTCCTCCCCTTCTTTCATGATTGCTTGTTCAATAGCTTGTACTTCGATGGGTACCATGTGATTGGGTGGGCAGAAGGTTGATTTACGTCTGAGATTGGTGTCACTTTCTGGTGTATGATCTTCCTTTCCAGTAAAGAAAGCTTTTAATTTTAGCTTCCTACAGAATTCTGCCAATTCGCATCATAGTTTAAAGGTGTCCAATGATGGTGTTGGTACAAATCCTAGGCCCTTGTTCAGGATCTGTACTTGATCTCCAGTTAGGATGGTGCCTGTCAGGTTGACTATGAGCGATTCGTTGAGCTTGGTCCTGGTCTCTCCTTGGACATGCTGCGTGTCAGTACTTGGCGTTCCTGTTCGGTCCAGGTTACTCCTTTCCTTCTTTCTCTTTGGGGGGTCTGGCCTCTTCCTAAAAAAGGCGGTTGCTGCATGTTCTGTGGTCCCATCAACGGGCCTAATGGTGATGGTCCCTGGAGGTATGGATTCACCAGCCATGGTAATTAGATAAATATGATTGGAAAAATGGTATTGGTTGGTCATCATATTGCGGTCTGTGCCATGTATTCGGTAACCCTGGGCGTCAAATTCCGCTCCGCTTGCGGAATTTGCCGAATTTAGTCAATTTCGTGTTCCGTGGAGAACGCGGAATTGCCAACAATTCCGCGATCCGCGGCGTAGCGGAATTATTTTCTTGTTCGCGCTTTAAAAATGTGTTCTAGCGCGCGCGATAGCGACTTACCGGGATTCCTGCGTTTGCCGACGAGTTTTCCTATCCGTTCGCGTGCGCCACGAGATTTCGGTAGGCGGCCGCGCGATCCCGCGAGAGTTTGCGATCGCGAACACGTCATTTGCCGCACTATCGTGCACCGCGAGAGAGATTGCGATCGCGAACACGTCATTCGGGCGTGCCATCGGACATCCGGCGGAATGTTGGTAAAGCTCGCGATCCCGAACACGCAAAATTTTCAATCTGGAGAAGAATAATATCTCGAGCAGCATAAAACCTTCTATAAAATGATGATTTGGATGAAAAAAAAACATCAGATTGATATTTGGCTGTACTTTTTTGTCAACATTTTTTGGGGGGAGAGGGAGGAAGTGCCACAGAGTCTCCTACTTCCTGTTCCTGTCCAGCAGGCTCCTCCCAGTGCTTTGTCCATCTCCTGTTCATTTTTCACTTGAATTTGAGCTGGAAGGATCACTCTTTGTGTCTGCTGCATCATTATCATTGGATTTGAGGATTTTTGGATTTGAGATTTTACAAGTAAGTTGGTGTTGTTTGATTGGGGCATTGCAGTTGCTGCAACTACAATTTTGGTACTTTTCATCATTTTTAAAAATAAATAGTTGTGGGTAGCCAGTAGGCCCAGAGCTAGTCATGGGTGGGTGCATGATGAAACATGATGAAACAACTGTTCCTTTGCTGTGTGATGTATTTATTTATTTCAAACATCATTTAGGGCACATGGATGGCATTGGATTGAATTGCAAAATGTGTATTTTTGGGTGTATTTCAGTTTTTTTGGGTGTGTGTTAAATACATGCCTTAGTTGTGTTTGGTATGTTGCAGGCCTTGTTTAGCCCTGTGGATTTTCGTTTTTGCATTTTATTGTATTACAGGCAAAGCAGTGTGATTTAGCAGCATGCAGCCTTTGCCTGACTATTATAGGCCGGTTTTCAGTACATTGCTTTCCAGGCCTCCTGCTTGTTGCTTGTGATTTGTGAGTGTCCATGTGGCTGGTAGCCATTTCTGGTGGGAGTTATAAGTGTGCTGCTTTTGCCATATAGGCCTGCATGTGTTTCCTTTGTGGCCTAGGCTTCTTGTTGTGGTCCTGGCCATGAGGCTGGCGGCCATTTTGAAGCCAGGCAGTGTGCTTTTTGCCATAGGCCTGCATTGTCTGTCTTCAGTTTCTTGTTGTTGTGGGCCTGGCCATGAGGCTGGAGGCCATTTTGAAGCCAGGCAGTGTGCTTTTGCCATAGGCCTGCATTGTCTGTCTTCAGTTTCTTGTTGTTGTGGGCCTGGCCATGTGGCTGGTGGCCATTTTGAAGCCCGGTAGTGTGCTTTTATCCATAGGCCTGCAAGCTTGTGGCCTAGTCTGCCAACAGGCCTTTCATCCAGTAGGCTCAGAGGTAGTCAGGGGTGCATGAAACAACAGTTTCTGTGTGTTCTGTTGAATTTAAACATCATTTAGGGCATGGATGGCATTGGATTGAATTGCAAAATGTGTATTTTTGGGTGTATTTCAGTTTTTTTGGGTGTGTGTTAAATACATGCCTTAGTTGTGTGTGGTGTGTTGCAGGCATTGTTTAGCCCTGTGGATATTCGTTTTTGCATTTTATTGCATTACAGGCAAAGCAGTGTGGTTTAGCATGCAGCCTTTGCCTGGCTATTAAAGGCCTGTTTTCAGTACATTGTTTTCCAGGCCTCCTGCTTGTTGCTTGTGATTTGTGAGTGTCCATGTGGCTGGTAGCCATTTCTGGTGGGAGTTATAAGTGTGCTGCTTTTGCCATATAGGCCTGCATGTGTTTCCTTTGTGGCCTAGGCTTCTTGTTGTGGTCCTGGCCATGAGGCTGGCGGCCATTTTGAAGCCAGGCAGTGTGCTTTTGCCATAGGCCTGCCTTGTCTGTCTTCAGTTTCTTGTTGTTGTGGGCCTGGCCATGTGGCTGGTGGCCATTTTGAAGCCCGGTAGTGTGCTTTTATCCATAGGCCTGCAAGCTTGTGGCCTAGTCTGCCAACAGGCCTTTCATCCAGTAGGCTCAGAGGTAGTCAGGGGTGCATGAAACAACTGTTTCTGTGTGTTCTGTTGAATTTAAACATCATTTAGGGCATGGATGGCATTGGATTGAATTGCAAAATGTGTATTTTTGGGTGTATTTCAGTTTTTTGGGTGTGTGTTAAATACATGCCTTAGTTGTGTGTGGTGTGTTGCAGGCCTTGTTTAGCCCTGTGCATTTTCGTTTTGCATTTTATTGCATTACAGGCAAAGCAGTGTGGTTTAGCATGCAGCCTTTGCCTGGCTATTATAGGCCTGTTTTCAGTACATTGTTTTCCAGGCCTCCTGCTTGTTGCTTGTGATTTGTGAGTGTCCATGTGGCTGGTGGCCATTTCTGGTGGGAGTTATAAGTGTGCTGCTTTTGCCATTTAGGCCTGCATGGTTTTCCTCTTGGCTTACTGCTTCCATCCATCCCCTTTGCCAGCTGCAGCTCCCTGAATGATGTGATGAGCAAATAATGTAATGCCAGACAGGGTCCACTTCCATTACATTTGTATTTTTGTTGTTGTTCCTCTTCTATCCTATCCTTCCTGATAGTATACACAGTATACCATGAAAGCCCTTGTTGACAGTCTCACAAATGGCTACACTAACTTATATATTTTATTTGTTTGTTTGTACTAGTAGTAATTGAACCACAACAACAAATGCAACATTTCACTGATGTTCTTCTCCTGGCTTCTTTGCTTTTAGGTGCACAAAAAGACAGAGGAGGAGGTGTCATCATCATCACCCGTTGTACTGCCAGACAGAAGTCCTGCTGCACACCACGTCACGTCCACGTGTGACCACAGACATCTCTGCAACTTGTGCACCTGCATCCTGCTGACATCTGAAGAAGATGGCCCCAAAGAAAGGTACCAGGTCCTCCAGTACCAAGAAAGTTGCCAGTGAGGAGAAGAAGGAACAGAAGAAGGAAGTGGCACTTGCCAAGACTGGTGTGCCGCCCGATGTGTTTTTTGGTAAAAAAAAAACTTACGCCTGCAGCAGCGGTGTCCGGCGGGCACCAAGCTGGGAGCAGCACCTCTGCATCAGCGGGCCCACCCCACCAACCTAGGCCCAAGCCCATGAGTGTGGCAGAGGTAGCCAGTCTACTAACGAGCAGTGATGTTGAAATGTCATTATCGCAAAGTAGTACCCAATCCACGCACTCGCAGGCGGAAACTCAGCAGATAAGTGGGCAACCACAGCCGCAACCGCAGCCCCAACCGTAGCCCCAACCGCAGCCCCAACCGCAGCCCCAGCCGCAACCCCAGCCGCAACCCCAGCCGCAAACCCAGCCGCAGCTGCAGCCCCAACCACAGCCGCAACCACAGCCCCAACCGCAACCACAGCAGCAACCACAGCCCCAACCGCAACCGCAGCCGCAACCACAGCCGCAACCACAGCCGCAACCACAACCCACAATAGTAGTTGTTCCACCTGAAGTAGGGGCAGTTCAGGAAATCAAGCTTTTTGCAGACGAAGAGGAGCAAGCCACTGTTTCAGAAGATCCATTGTCTTCCAGACCCCCAGCAAGGAAAAGGAGGGTTAGTCCATCAACTTCTTCTTCAAGCCCCGCTTCTGATGATCTAGATGCCACTTGAAAGCCACCAACTCAGTCTGAGAGTGATGCACGCCACAAGACAAGGCTAGTAAAAAGGAAGGTTCCAGAAAGCATTAGAGTTATGGAGGTAGATGTAGACGAGGGGGGTGATGATGATGAAGAGCCAGTCATCATGAACATCACTCCCGGGCCAGAGGAGATGGAGACCAACATTATTAGACTATCCAAAATCGCTGCGAGGGATGTAGCACGGATACCACCAACACAGGTAACACCAACACGACCTCCAGCTTCCATATTTGCCTTTGCAAAGGCCCGGCAGGGACCTACATCCAGCTCAACCACCACCTCAGTAGGTGGTGGTAATGTAAGTGCACACCCTCCAGTTCATCTGGTATTGAAAGTGGCACCTCCAGCAGCGCCAGAAAGTTCTCCTCCCCAGTTTGGGACTTCTTTTCGGTTAGCAGTAAGGAGGAGAACATTGCTATATGCTCAATTTGTCGGCAGGCTGTTAGGCGGGGTAAGCTTGGTACAAACTATGATACCGGAGGACAAACAAGTCATCTCAAAAAACACCACAGTATCAAGTGGGAGGCTCACCTACTTCGACTTAGAAAAAAGTAAAACTGGACCCATTGCTGTTGTTGGGGGTGAAGAAGTAGGGGAAGATATGATCGCGGTGGAAGGTCAACAAGAGGGAGACATTTCTAGCCCTATCCCCAGCAGTGTAGTGATACCGCCCACATCCTCAGCAACATCTCAGTGGCACCGTAGTAAGAGTCAGCCTGAGACACCAAGGCAACCGAGTACTGCAATGACAAAAAGTGCGGCGTCGTTGAGCCTAACTGGGTTCAAGAATACAGGTGCACCACAAAGGAAAATATTCCAGCCTACCATTGACAGCATGCTTAGGTCGGAGGGGCAGTACCAACGCAACCACCCAACGGGACGGTTGTACAATGCGAAGCTGGCTAAAATGTTAGCGCTGGACCTTCTCCCTTTTTCATTTGTGGAAGGGGTGGGTTTCCTTGAATTTGTGTCAGCCATCTGCCCTAAATGGAAGGTTCCCAGCCGGTCCTATTTCGCCAGAGTTGCTGTTCCAGCACTACATCACGATGTGCTGGAATTGGTTGGACAAGCTTTGCAGCAGAGTGCTGTTCACAAAATCCACCTGACAACAGACATGTGGACCAGTTGCCAAGCCACTGATTACATGTGCATCACTGCACACTGGGTCTCTTTTGTGGGGGTTAGAGAAAAGCTATCTGAAGTAGGTGCTGTTGACATAGCTGAGATTTTTAATGCTTCTCGGAAACATGCAACTGTAGCCATGTTCGCCATGGAGAAATCTCATACTGCTGCAAACATTTTGGAAGAGTTTAACAGCAAGGTCTTTGAATGGCTGCGCCCAAGAGGGCTTAACATTGGTTTTGTTGCCACGGATAATGGCAGTAATGTACTTAAGGCCATGGAGGTTGGTGCCTATATCAGGGTCCCGTGTGTGGTGCATTGCATTAACATTATAGTTCAAGACTTTCTGAAAAAAGAACCCATAGTCAGCAACTTACTGACCACCTGCCGCAGAATATGCACTCAGTTCAGCCATTCTTTTAAAGCCCGGAAGCAGCTGAGGATCATTCAACGTGACTATAGAATGCCAGTCAAAGCACTCATCCAGGAGGTGGCAACACGTTGGAACTCAACGTATTACATGCTTGACCGTCTGTTTGAGCAGTACAGACCAATCAATGAATATGTCATGCGAAGGGCGGATGCTACTGTGAAAGGCATGACCCTTCAGATGGACCAATGGTACATAGTTAAATCTCTTACAGAGATGCTTCTTCCTTTCAAGGTCTTCACACGTGAAGTCAGCAAGGAGGACTGTACTATGGGCCAAGCTATCCCATTGTTGCACATGCTAGAGCAACAGCTGAAGGAGGTGTCTGAAGCGTACATAGGTGTGGAGGAAAAAAAAGAAGCATATGAGTTGGTGGAGAGCTTATCATGTCGCTTAACTGAAAATGCAAGGGTGCAAACTAAGATTTTGTCACAAGAACATTACATTTGTGCCACAATTCTGGATCCACGGTACAAATCGGCACTGAACAGCAAGACATTACTCCCTTTTTCAGAAGTGGATGTTGCCCGGTACAAAACTTGGATAGCTGAGGCAGCCAGTAAATTGGAAAATGAACGGCTGGTAATTAAAGGCCTCAAACCCACAACAAGTACTTCAGCAGGGCATCCAGCGTCAAGTTCAACTTCAGAGCCTGAGGGCAGTGCATTTGGTTCACAGTTGTCACCAACACCAACACTATCGACAACAGCAAGAACCGGATCATCAGCCCCAGTTAAAACGGCACAGGATTGGTATTTACAGCACGGACTTGCTAGGTCCAGTGCTGATGCAAAGACAAAAGAGGCCGAACAAAGTGTAGCACCCCTGAACATTGACCGGATGGTCCAGGCCTACCTGGATGACCCAACAGAGGTCTACATTGATCAAAACCCATTGCGGTATTGGTATGGCAAAAGGGGCCAATGGCCAGTGCTCAGCAGGCTGGCGATAAACTATCTGGCTTGCCCTATCGCAAGTGTCTCTTCTGAACGTGTTTTCAGTGCTGCTGGTTCCATTGTAACAGTGAAAAGGACCAGTCTCTCACCCAAAAACGTGGAGAGGTTAACCATGATCAAAATGAATCAGCAATTTATACCACCGAATTACACAATACATGAATCAACGCAGGAAGATGAGGACAGCGGCTCAGGTGACGGAAGTAGCGTGTTAGATGCTGATTACCTACTTCTGGTTGAACCCCCAGAGTTGGAGGACGAGCTATACTTCCCTGACAACTAGGCTTCCACTTCTTACTGTCGTCCTCCCTTATTTACTTTTATTCGTGTGTCTGTCTTTCTGGTTGGAAACTTCAAATCACAACAAATCCATCACCACCGTCTTCATCTTTTATTGCCATATATGAGTTTCAGCTGTCTGCATTTCAGTCCACTCCTCCGAGTCCTGCTCCTCCATCCTCCTGAATCGCCCTAAATCTATTGCCCTCAAGCCAGATGATGATTGGATGTAGCATAATCGAAGAAAAAAGAAAATCTTGCCTCGTTGAGTCTCTCCAAAAGAAGTGGAACATGATGATGACTACTATAGCTATCCTCCTTTCCGAGCCGAGAGAGACTGCCCATTAACTGAAGATGAGAAGGAACAGGTAATGAATGATGACATGCATTGGACGCTGACTGAGTGATTTGTGTTGTTGTTGTTTGTAGTGCATGAAGTTAATTCATTGTGTACTATTATCTAATCTACACACTAAAAGTAACTCAATGCAATGTTTGTTTCCATTCTTGTTTTTTAATAACAAATTTCTACTTCTACTGCAGGCCGATCCATTGCATTTTGAATATGGAAAGGGGACTCAATCTGTACACTGCACACTGAGTTGGACAACACACCATGATGATGACCACAGTGACATAATATCTTCGCAGTCACTCAGTACGATCCGAGATGATTGATGGAATAACTCAGGGCGTTTCATGAGTGGCATAAAAGGTAAACAAGTCAACAACAACCACTGCAGACCTACATGTCTGTGTAGTGGTGGAGTCGAGTGTGATGGTATGACTGACAGCGGGGCATTGATTTAGTCACTTAATTTGTAAAATGCTATGTTGCTGTATATCTGCTTTGTCTGCCTCTGTCAAAAAATGTACGCTAAATGGAGGATGGGTCACGGGTGCCGTGGGCCTGCTCTGTCCTGTTGTTGTTGGAGGTTAATGCTGGAAACAGACTAGAGTAGACATGATGTATTCATGCCGCCTCTGAAAGTGTTCTTGTTGCACTCTACCGTAATTTATGCATTTTTTTTCTACTTGATTTTTCAATATCCCTTTTGTTTTTCCATCTACAATTACAGGCCGTCCCTTACCCTGTGCTATACTGGGAAAAACAACTCTCACTTACCTTACCAATGAATCTACATCTGCCAGGCAGGCCGTGGCGTCACCCAAGATTGATGGCCGGAGCGTCCATGGAAGGGAGGACCAAGAGGAATGCCGAGATGCAACTCCCCATTTTGACCAGGATAACATACAGTAACAGTATCAACTTTCATCATCTTTTAAATAATTTGATTCATTTTTTGTCTTCAATCATTACTACTGTGTGTTGTTGTTATTATTATGTTTGCTCTCTGCTTATAATTCAATTCATCCCTACAGCTATTTTTGAATTTTCTTTGCTATCTTTAAGCCCGGGCCCGTACAACAGAACAGAAACTGTATGTAATTCGGGTCTCTCGGAGGGCAGACAGGCAAGGCAAATTGCATAATATACTGCTGCCCTGTACTGTCTAATTGTCTAGTAGTAGTTAGTAAGTACTACTTATCATTAACCATCAAGTTATCATCATCATGCATGCATTTCCTTTTTCTCCCTTAACAGATTTATGGATATGGTTGTCTGCCAAGATTGTGTTTTGTTGTTGTCCATGCGTACTGTTTTTCTTTGTCAAACCTTTCCCCAAACCCCCTTCCCAACCATTCATCAAACCCTAACCCTCTTCCCCCGGGCTGTGTGACTTATTGAGGTGTGACTAAATTAAATGTACACCAATAATTTATCACACGCTTGCTGGGGCGGATGTGGCAAAAGCAACACTAATTCAATTTCAAGGCAGGGCGAGGATCTTCTTCTGCTTGCCAACCCATGATCAGTAAATTTGCGAGATAATTATTTTACCAAAGGAACCTAATCCATCAGCATTAATTGCCGGCATCGACTGGATTTGTTGTCATCCTCCTACACAGCACTAACGGTTACGCTTGTGTCGAGTGTACTGTAGGCCTAGTCGAGTGACTCGACACAGCTAGAGTTTGTAACTCTATGTACTAGGCTATCCCCGCCACCATTATGTTTTATTGTATTTTGGCATATTATTGTTTGGCAGTAAGTTCCGTACTGTACTTCGTTCTACTACTCCTCCCACAGTCTCTCTCAGGCGACTGACTGCCTCATTTTCTTTTTTGCAAATGCTACTGCCAGGGTCTACTACTACTACCACCACAACCATGGCATGTTGGGAAAGAAAACCATCATCACCATGCAGCCATCGCCGTGCCTAAGTTAAACATCAAGCACAGGTAAGAGAAGAAGTTTGGGGGAGGCATAATTAATAATGGACATTTTTTCATTAATTCTATTTCACACACCCCTTTGAGTCCAGTTGCAGAATGCATAGACTAGGAGGAGAGACTGACAGTACTATTAGGACAAGTCCCTCAGTGAGGGGTACCGCATCTATCTGTTTGTGTCTTACTAAGTCAGCCAATTATTTAAATCAAACTCTGGCTGTGGCCCTGCACCAGCAAGGAAACAGTGTGACGTAAAACAGTAACCCCACCCACAAAACATTAACAACATCATATATAAAGTATAAATATATAATTTAATCCCCTAACAAAAATAAACTATGTAAAAAAAATCCCACAACAACACCTGACCCACCCCTCTCCCTAACCCCAACCAATGTCCATTGCCCGGAACGAAAAAGTCCAACAAATTAAATGTCCAATTGTCCAAAAGTGAAAACCCCAATGCCTGATTCCCACCCACCAAAATAAGCAATAAAAAAGGGGCAATCAACAGGGTCTGTTCATCAGCGGGCTCGCCTCTCCAGGACACGAATATGCTCCTCTAGACGGGCCACGCAGCGCTTCAATGCACGGAAATTGCATCCACAGGGGGGCAGCAGTGCTATTTAATGAAGTACGGCGGCGGGCGGCTGCCAGACGGTGGTGCTGTAACACTGGCGGGGGTGGCTGGGGCCCGGGGCATTGGAGGAGGCTGCAGCTGCTGCCGCATCCTCCTCCTCCTCCTCCAGAACCACCAGCCGCCGGTATTCACTTTGTATGGCCTCCAGCTTCCGGCGCCGGGCCTTGGCTGCCAACTCCTTCCTGTCTACTTTCACTTTGGAAGGAGTAGCTATATCAAGAAGAAAAAACAAGACTATTGTAAAATATACTCTTAGCAAAGCAGTAAGACAAATTAATTCTACACATAGTGGCACAGTATCACTAGCAAGCACAGTACATAACATTTGTGGTATGTATCTATCCTCCCACTACCTCGGCCTCTAACATTTGTGGGAGTTTCAGGCTTTCCACCACCCATGCATCTGATTCCTATCAGACACCTATGCATGCATCCCACGTATCCTTCTCTGGCAGTTATAAATATTAAATCTCGCCCGTCCTTCCTCCTTCCACCCTTCTTTCCCTTTTCGTTCAATCCATCCATCAAGGTCATCTGATCTGACTTTTAGTCGTCTCCATAAAACTTTCACAGCTGAGTTGAAGTCAGATAGAAGAGGCCATTGGTTACTCAACAGTACACTCCCGCCGCTAATGCTATTGCTAATGCTAAGTAAAGGGTGTCTTCTTCAACCGTTCACAACAACTTCTTACTTAAGTCTCAACAGTACAGTATACATTACACCCTTGCAACGAGTGTAATGTCAATAAGTAAGGATTAGGAATATAACTTACCACCGTCCGCCACTGCTGCTGGCTCACCCCCTGCAGCTCCTCCTGCAACTGCCGCATCTCCTCCTGCACCCTCAGCGGCCGCGTCACCTTCGCCGCTGTTTGCCCGGTACTGGTGGTCGGTAGTACGCCTAGAAAAAACATTACACATTTTTCAGATGCCATATACACCTCCCCCTATTTTTCACTAGCAAGATTGAAAAAAAGTTAATACATACATAATACATATACAACATACATCACTAGTACAAATCAGGTAGTAGAGTAGACACTAGTAGTGTTATATGGTCCCTAGGGTCATTCTAGTCTTTGCTAAGTTACCCCGAGCCATGCAACCATTTTAGCTTTGTGTCTTTTATTTTTGCGCAAGTTACCTCGCAGCTTGTTGTGTAAGACGCCTTTGAGACCACATGAGCTCATACTGCTACTGTCTGAGCGCTGCATACAAGGTCGAAAAACAAGCCACTTTGTTATGGAGTTCTGGTGTTAGTCCATATTGCTTATCCATAAAAATACTACACTTTTTAGCACGACTGAGAAATGCTTGCACTATACTAACGCGCACCATTTTTCTCATAACAGACGGAAGATTCCCTTTTAGGAACCAGAGCTTTGCAGAGCTTATGATGTAACCAGTACTAGGTTCTTCTAAGGTGAGGGGTACCCAGAATTCGCTCAGAGATCTTCATTTATAATTTTATATAAACTATATTCCTACCAAGGGGAGGGTGGTTCTTCCACCACTGTTCAGTTATCATGATTTCGCCTTTTGTCTTCTATGGACTTGTAGTTGTAAGTGTAACTAAGTGTAACAATGTTTAGTGTTTTAATCTTATGCATTTTGCTGTTGCTGCTGCATTATAGAACAACGTACAGAGCTTGTCAGTTGAAAATAAACCTTTTGAACTTACATAGACTCGGTGGTATTTGGTGTGGACTTACACGAGTGAGTGAGCGAAAGGGTGTGCATTGCTTCCGCGACTGAGAGATCGGGAGTGTTATGTTCTGGGTTGTCTACTTATTGGGTATCTTGGGGGGTTCGGAGAGCTAATGAGACACTATAACTAGTCGGTCAGGGGATTGTGGTGGCTTCTGATTGAGGTGTGAGGAAGGTCCAACCTCCCATCACCAACGTCCTATTTTCTTGTGCAAAGTTCTGTATGTGCAGAATCCCTACAACAGTAGTAGTATGTCCTATCCTATCAAAAATAGTAAAATCTGGTTGGGCATTTTGTTGGTGGGAATTGTCGAAAAGCCTCAAGATTAAGAAGACTAGAAGTAGTAGAAGAGGACAACACAAAGAACTGGACTCAATGGCTAGAGCTATTGGTGAATCTGAGTTTTATTTAAAACCTTTAAATAAAGAGTGGCCAACTGGGCAAGCTTAGCTACAGACAGACTAATAGTATTAGTACAGAGAGTCATGGCAGATGCAGTTAGAGGCAGGGATAACAAGAATTTAGAAACAGATAGTCTAGATCGAAGAAGAATTTGTAAAAAATAGAATTAGGAAACCGAAATAATAGTTCAGAAAAAATAAGGTGCAGGAAAAGTTAGGGAAATATAATTATTAATATTAACCACTGGAGGACTTACTGGGGCCAGCAGCAGAGCCCTCGGTAGAGGAGCGGTCCTGGCCCTGGGAGGCATCTTGATGTTCTTGTCCCGCCGCCTGTGACCCCGTCTTCTTGCCCCTGGGTGCTGATCATGTAAGATTTCATAAAGAAAGAGACAAAAATTTAAGTTTGGTGTGAAACAAATAAAATATTTTAAAATACGCTCTAAAAACATTTTTGTGAACAACAATTGCAATAAAATTGACCTATCTAATCTGATCGACTAGTAGTATTGCGAGATTCACGGACCGTTTAGTAAACCTAAGTACCACCTGACCTAGCCCACCTATTCCAATCCAGACGGGCCAATTGTTCAGTAAGTCTGCATTTCCATTTATTTTAGTCCTCAAAAATGCATAGATGGAGGACACATGCATACATTTTTGCATACACCAAATTGTTGGTTGGTTGCTGCTGATGTTCTGCTAGTGATGATATAAGCCTATTAACACTCACTAAACAAACTACAAAAGGTTCTACTAAGGACTGGGGTAAGCAGCACTCAGCAGCACGTGACGTGACAGAGGATGCGTCACGCACACCACTTAAAAATTACCAACTAATAAGTAACTAAACCTATCAATCCACCACTATCCCTTCTTAGTGGCAGGAGGACAAAGGAAGGACTAGAGTCTCTCTAGCATTACCTAACTTAAGTTCTCTAAAGTAAACTCTTACATAATCATCAGGCCAAGCGAGCGCAAAGTTGCAAACAAGTAAGATTAGTAGCGCAGAGGGCCTGTGTCATAACAATCACAGAAGATTTTTAAACGTAATTTACCTGCAATGTAAGCAGCAGCATTCTTGCTGGTCGGAAAAAAAAAATATTCGCAATATATAACACAGAGCAGAAGAACACAAAGTAGTAATATTAAATAGCTACTCACCAAGCCCCGGGACCTCCACTCCTAGCAGGTCCAGCAGGTCCTGCTCCCGGTCCAGAATATCGGACCACCGGTGCGTCAGCTGGTTATTGGTGCGCCGGATACCAGAGCAGCGAAACACTGCCCGACGCACCTTGTCCCACCGCTGCCGACGCTCCCGGAGCCCATACCCGGACCCAGGCCTGCCGCCTGCTGCCAGGGTTAAGGGGAGGTGGCGCTGCACAAAAAAAAAACAGTGCCGCCACCTCCGCCTCACCAAATAAGGCCCGTGCCTGCACCCCTTTTTGGCGCCGCCTTCCGCAAGGCAGGCGGTCGCGGCTCTGGCTACGACGAGCCCTGTGGCCCTTTGCCATGGTTCTGGGTAGGCGGGGGGGGCGGAAAAGAAAAGGTAGGAATTAAAAAATTAAGTAAAAGAAATGAAAAAGCAGGTAATAGAAAAAGAGTGAAAAAGTAGTGAAAAACACACAAAAAGTAGAAAAAAAATCAAAATATAGAATCAGGAAAATAGAGAGATAGATAATAAATAAAAAAGATCAAAAAAAAGTTTCCAGAAACAAAGGATTGAAAAGATAGAGGGAGGATTGAAAAGCAGGCCCAGAACCATAGCATTAGAGTGAAAAACAAGATGGCAGCGCCCATTGCGACCGCATGGGCAAGTTTGCGCGATATTTCCGCCCCGAGCACGCAAAAAGCGTCGCGAACACGTAATACGCGTTCCCGAACAGGAAATACTTATCGCGAACGGGCGGGAGCATGCAATACGCGACCCGGAACTGGAAATAAGCATCGCGAGAGGGCGGGAGCATGCAATACGCGACCTGGAACAGGAAATAACCATCGCGAGCGGGCGGGACAAGTGAAAAACAAGATGGCCGCGCCCATTAGCGACCGCATGGGCAAGTTAGCGATATATTTCCCCGCAAGCACGCAAAAACACATCGCGAACGGGCGGGACAAGCAATTCCGCGTCTTCGCGGAATTTCTACATGCTTGCGGAGATTTTTAACAATTTCGCTGAGATTTGCGTAACGCGACTACGCAAATTCCGCCCACCCCTAGTATTCGGTCTCCGACGTCGTTGGTTTCTGAATTGGCCTCTTCCTCTACGTTGGAAGGGTGTGGTGTCGTCCCCACTCCAATCTGAGTTGTCAGTGGAGTTCCCTCCTGTAGATTCATTGTCCGTTGGTTGGTCTGGTGCAACGTAGTTATCTTTCGAGTAAGGGTGCATTTTTTCTTGCGAGAAGCGTTTAAGGTCTTTGCCCAGTTTCTGTATTTTGTTCTGGGTGATGTAGTCTTTTGTCTCGTTTATTTCTCGATTAATTTCTTCTAATCTTTTCTTATACACAGAAATGTGTACTGTTGTTTTCAATTTTGCCTCACTCATTTGGATCTTTATTGTTAGTGCCTCTGATAGTCTTGTGGCAGTTTTTATTATCAAGACTAGATAATCTCGCGTGCACTTCCATGAAATTGAGGACCAGTCTTTCCGGAAAGTGATGTCATGGAGGAAGATGCGGGGGGCATTGTGTACCCACAGGCCCCTTGAGGCTGCATTGGCGCGGAGATATTCTGTCATGATCTGGCCGTCACCACCTCACAGCAGAATGTACTACTGGCCATTATTCAGGGCTCCAATGAGCACCAGGCCACCATCTAACACCACATAGACACCAACACTAAATGACCCCCAGGACGTGATATCGTAAACTAAGGCCTCGCTTAATTTAACACAATTATTTCACGCTATTTAATAATAACAAACCACACTTACGAGTAACTACCTCTTTACAGATAAACATTTATCCATTATGTGCACTCACATTGTAACTTTTCACATTATTCCATGCTATTTAATAATAACAAACTACATTCACGAGTAAATAGTTTTTTATCAATAAACATATATCCATTATGTGCACACACATCGCAACTTTTCACTTTAAAATTGAGTATCTCCATTATGTCTACTATAATGACGAAGGAGATAAATGACAGCTCTGAATGAGCCCACGTCACCCAGGGCACCGTTTTCAGAGCGAGCACAAGCAAGCACTCCTGAAGCTGCAGGTGAGAGACGCGACGGGAGACCTTCACCGTCTGACTCAAGTAAGGTAACCCACTAACTCTCTCTTTCCCACTCCAGTAGGCTGGGAGAGTCTCGCCGGTCCCACGCGGAGGCCCGCAATAGGGATCCTTCAGGTAAAATAACAAAATGTAACGGCGATGTTAAAGTATGCTTCCCGTTACACGCACCAGCCCGCAATTTGCCACGCCGTCGTTAATGGCGTCAGTATTTTTAACAATATACTTGGCTGGTGACCTTTACATCGTACCTCTCCGCAGTCACAATGGTGCGATGAATGCAACCGCATATCTGAACGCGCTGATATTTCTTACGGCGATTACTTTACCTTTTTTCACCACAGGCACCACACGTAATCAGAATTTTACATGAAAATCGGGCATTTAAACAGACACTTATGGAAAGCAAGACATTAGCAATCTAGGATATTCCTTAATATATCCCTCCCTGTCCTAACATGTATTTACCACAGAATAAGTTGGTTCAGTACCCTTGTTTTTAGACTTTACAAACGCGCTATTTGGAGACCCCGTGCGCTTTATCGACCCTACGCGCTTCCATCCCAGAAACTGCTACTGTTTACGTAGTATTGAATGTATTGCTGATAATGCACAAAAGCATGAGATGCACGAAAGCATGAGGTTAACAATGTAACCTTTTTGAAATTAGAAATGTCTTATTTGCAGCATCATATAGATGGTTATGAAAGTAGACAGTACACTTCTCATGGAGCTCATACTTGTTCTGTTTTCTCTGTCTATTCTTGTTTCCCTATTACACATTATAGGTACTATTGACCTGATCATTAAGTGGTAAGTCAGTGACCCACTTCACACTGTTGCATAAATAGCGACAGTTCACTTCTATAGGTCCTGAAGAAAGCCCCCAGACCCGGCTGGGTGGAACGGGGCTGAAACATGTCGACCTCATATATGGACTAACTAGTGCGTAAGATCAGTAACGCGATCTACACATGCACACCTTTGTTTTAACCTTTCCACATCTCAATGCAATAAATGATTTTACAAAAATGAGGATGTAGGAAATTTTAACCTCACTCCACTTGAGTACTTCACTTTTTCAATTTTTTGGTCTCTGGACACTACTGTAGTACCAGTGGGTCTACCTCCTGGTGGAGGTCAGCATACCAAAAATAACCCTATGATGATGCTGTCACGTTACGAATAGGCGGAGAACCAAGATATACCGCCTGCCCACATGCGTACGTGTATGAGGGTTTTTATGAAAGGTACCAACAACCCATGACCCTGGTTACACAGGTACAAGTGGTCCATTCCCTTTTGATCTTTGTACATTATATGGAAACTGAATGGACCATTGCTTCTCCCTCCCTCCCCCCCTTTTTGATTATATACGATATTTTAGAGGAATACCATTAGGTAAAGTGGTGCCGGCCCGTAAAGCATGCACAGCAGCCAAGATGTAATTATCAAAACATGTTTTAGAAAGCGTAACTGCTGCTAATTTACAAGTGTCTGCTGCAGATTTGGCTGCCTCATTAGCAAGAGAATTCCCTACTGCATGCGCTCCCACACATTGATGACCTAATGTATGAATAACATGTGCATGTGGCAATTTGTCTTTAAAATCTGCCATCTTAACCCAAAGCAGTTTATGCTTGATTGTGCATTCTTTGAAATCCTTAAAATACTTTTGTTGCCAAAAAATGCAAATTATCATTAAATGATTGCACACAGTAAATTGAATCACACACTATGAGTGTGGGGAATTCGGGATTCGTATGTTCAAGTGCGAGAGACAAAGCTTTCAGTTCAGCCAACTGCGCTGTACATTCTCCTAGAGATTCAGTGTGAGTAATAGTCAGTTTAAAAATGTTGTCAGACATAGTACCTAGAACATTTGTGCATGCTGCGTAGTATTGCTGCTTAGTACCCATAGCAGGTTGTGCTGAACCATCGGTACAGATAATGCACTTGTATTCATCAGGCGTAAGAGGAGAGGAAGAAACAGGATGAACATGTTCATAATCTAAAAATTTCTGTGTTTGTAAAGAAGGGTCAAAGACAAAGTCGACAACAACAGCTGTCAAGGATGCAGCCCATTGAATCCACAGGAGATGAAGGGCTTTTGAATTTAGAATGCTAGCTTTTGTGACAGCCTCTAAGGCGGGCACAGGAGAAACGAGAATAATCTGTTTACCTTGAGCCAAAGGTCATTCTTTAAGGACAGCCATTTGGGCTGCTGTTATTATTTTTTCAACTGATGCAAAATGCATTTCCACCAGGAAATATAAATGCGACTTATGTGCAATAGGAACCCCATCACCTTCATTAAATTTGATGTAGGTAAAGCCAAGAGAACCCAGTACAATCCGGATCACCAAATTCGTTGTATTCAGATTAGTATGTAAATGTCGCATTTCAAGCAAATCAGACTGTAAAGAACTGAGAATCTGTGTGTTCAGGCATCAGCAGGAAGCCGAAAAATCTGGATGTATCAAAGCATAGAGCGTTTTAAAACGTTGAGAATAATCTGGAATGTAAGTTCTTCCGAAATTTAAAAAACCAAGCAAAGATTACAACTTTTTTAAGCATATTTGGGGACTGCAATTGTGCACATTTTTCCAAAAAGTGAGGGGCCAGGCTCTCACCCTCATTGATTAATTCATAACCAAGGTAAAAACACTGAGGAAAGCACTATTAGATTTTGAAAAATTGAAATTATAATATAGTTCAGCAAACCGCATAATTATGCAATCCACTCTTGCTAAATGAGGATTCAATTCATCATCAGTTAAGTACATGTCATCAACATAAGACAAAGCATCAGGGTCAATCTCACGATGATTTGACACAATTCGAGCTGCAAAAATGCCAGGGCTATTTTATATACTCCATAGGCAAATGGGCGTATCGTCGCTGGGAGCTAAGGGCAGTAAATGCGGACCAATCCCGGCTCTCTGAGCCAAATTGTGAGTGAAAAAAACATTTGAAATATCCAGGGTGGTTTTACATTTTTTACAAACAATATTGTTAATGAAAGCTGTACTATGTGGATTTTGGACAGCAAAGGTGCGAGTATGACTATTCAAATGTCGATAGTCTAAAGCAATACGATAAGACTGAGCAGGTTTAGAAACCAGAAGAAGAGGATTATTTATCTGTGAGACACAAGGCTCAATTACTTCTTAGCATTCCAATTGAGTAAGAACATCTTTAACACCTGCTTTGGCTTCACGTTTAATCGGGTATTGCGGCTGCGGTTGCGGAGTGGACAGTATAGGTATTACATGGAAAGGAGAATCTAAATCCCATCCAGTTTGGTTGCGATATAATGCAGGGGCTAAGGCAGGTGCCCATTCTGAAGCATTAGCTTGCTTAACTGCGTCTGGAACCAGATGTGAAAATAAAGGGAGGATAACATCCTCACCTTGGGGACAAGCAAGAATAAGAAAAATCTACGTCCGCTAAAAGAATGTCATAAGAAGAAGTTAAATTGTTCCAAAAGATGGCTTTAATGGTCAGTTTAACGTCACCTTCAATTTGAATATCCAAGTGTTGGAGTCTGTCAGGGGGTGCAAAGCGGGTGTCTGCGGTTTCTACCGTGACAAAAGTTTCAGTTGCTCTCGCCTCCAGAAGCTGGCGGAATGTTTTGTGCACTATGGTGACTTCTGCCGTGCTGTCAAGAAGAGTCATCTCCCAACTCCTGTCCAGGAGAAGGGTTGTCACTATCTGGGGCATACTTAGCTGCAAAGGCAACAACTTTCTTTTTCTGGAAAGGGGGCTTATAAGGAGGTGGTTGATTCTCTGTCTTGATTTTCACGTCAAAAGTAGGCTGTGTGTCCCGTTTAGGTGGTATGCACTCTCCTTGTCTACGATCAAATCGTCCTCCTCTGTCATACTGTTGATAAGACAAGTCCTGAAAGGAACGAGGAGAACGGGGATCAGGAACCTGAAAGTAATCAAGAGTTTTAATTTTAGAGAAGCCACAAAAATCGTATCATCGTTCAGAGTATTCTGGGAGTGGTGTACCATCACAAGGTCTACCCTTTTGTTGTGGTTATTTAGATTTATCCCAAGTTTTTGGGGGAAAATCACAGGCAGGGCAAGCATCTTTGTTAGAAGTTGGTTTGACAAGGGTGGCAACTGATGGCCTGGTCCCTAAATTATAACGTCCTAAGGACGTATACACCTGTGAAATAATAATAGCCAACTCGCTCTCACGGTCTGCAATAGCTATGCGTCAAGCCTCTAGCGTATAGCCAAATAAGCTGCTTCACCTTTAACATTAGAAAGGCTCATTTCAGAGACAACCGGAAAAATTCCCACCAGTTTCATCCCCAAATCTAGGACAGGACCTGCCCCATGTTCATTCTGTATTTGTTTGAGGACGTTCGGCAGAACACCCATCAAGGCAGTGTCATAACAGAGAGTGTACACTGTGGCAAACCCAGTCCCCCAGGTGTTGCAGTCGGCTAAAGAAGGACCAGACCATTAGGCAAACACATAGTCAAAATTCTACATTTTTCCTGTGGACCCGTAAGGGGAAACACAGCATCAAGATGATCAATTTTCTGGGCTATCCAAAATGGAATGTCCTCATGATTAGCAGGGTGTATGCCCATAACTGAACTCACAATAACTGGACTAATAACAAGTCCCAGAGCTTGGTGTGCCTCAGCAGGTGCACCAGCCCGAGCCCGACCCGCCAGAAAGGCACGGAAGACAAATTGTATTAAACATCTATATAAAAGAACAACCTGGTTGTTTAACACATGTGTTTCTGCCAAATTCAGACCAGCTAAATTTGGGTAAGGTATAAAGCCTACAAGAGTAGGCCAAGTGGCCCTGTCAGTACTAAAGGGATATGGGGAAGGGTGCCATTAAGCCAAGACTGGTGTTCCCAGACAGTTAGAGGAATTTGAAGAAGTGCATACAGATGATAAGCGTTCGGTGCAGCAGCAACAGTATAAGTATGAAACATATTATCATTAGCGTCGACAGCCGGGAAGGTGACCCAGGAATAAAAAACTTCAAAGCGGTACGCTGCATCTGCATCAATCACAAACACTACAGAAGCCCCCCGCATTAGGTCGACCATACGCAAGTAAGTGTTGAGTACCCGCAGGGCGGCAATTAGCCACAATATCAACAATCATAATCAATAAGCAAAGGATTAAAAAAGGCAGCACAAAAGTGGGAATAAACCTTTTAATATTCAAGCTTGAAAAACCAAAAAAACTAGGTGATCCCTAAAAACTGTGTAGGAGAAATCCTAAGCACCAGGGACTTCTCTGTAAGACGGTGAGAAAATATTGTGGACAAGCACAAGCACTACTCAGGGTTTCCACAAATAAGTGACAGACCTAACGTTGGCGGCGCCATGTTGCAGGGATTCTGCTCAGGAACAGAACTATGCTTGGGATCATAGAACATCAGTAGATAGGGACTGAGTCACCATACAACCTCAATACTATGAGCCCGAGTCCAACTAGCTATAGTGTCTCACTTGCCCTCCTACTCATAACCAGAGGAACAAGTAAATTGACACCTCAGAACACAACACTCCCGACCATTTTAAGGATCGCGGTGATATGACACCCCCTTTTACTCACACACTCATACTCGTCCACAACAAGATATGAAGGAGAGACACAAAGAAAGTTTGAAATGTTTATTTAAACTATCATGCTCTAGAATGCAGTATACGTGCCACAATCAGAAAACAACTGCCTAGCAAAAATACCATCAGCATTGTCAAACTGTATATTATGAAAAGCCCTGTCATATTATAAGACAGAATAGCCTAACCCCCCTCTCCTTCTACAGAAGCAAAACTGATTATACAGCAAAGACCTCTGAGTTTAGCAACGGACCCCGTATCTCAGCATACACAGATGGACGTTCTACATCTCAGTTACAGCTGTGATCTTCTCTCAGAAAATATCTCTCTCTCTCTCTGTTTTACATTGCTCGGAGTACCTATATGACAAGGTTCACATGTTCATAAATAACAGCTGCATTTCTGTGTTATGTCTAGGTGCGAGTGCTTGACCAAAACAAAATAACAAGGGACATTGTTGTTTGACCTTGTCTGCTGTTCAGACTAAATCCCAGGAAAGAACAGAACAAGAAAACAAAACAAAAAAACAACTGCAGGTTCTGTGTGAAAATATAATGTGACCCAGAAGCAAGTGTGTTTATATAGTAATGTGTGCAAAGCTAACGTGGCCTGTGGCCTGCACAGTTAGGCTCACATAGGGAAAACTACAATGGACTTGCATAGAACACATGACATCCCGAGGGGTCACTCCTCACAATTTCAAAATACAATTCCTAGCATCTAGTGAGTTTTGATTCCGTGGGGGAAGACCTGCTGAAAAAACAGAATAACTAGCCCCGGGGGGGGGGGCTGAAATATGGATAATAAATGCCCTCAAGGGGAGCCACCCTTGTCTATGGGGCCACTCCTGAACAAGAAAGACAAACCCTGGTGGTCTAGTGTATTGGATTCCTGCTCCATGATCACAGCCCCACCTGTGATCGTGGAGCAGAAATCCACTACATACAGACACAGGGGAAAGGAAAAACTCTTTTCTTTCCCCCTGGGTCTATATGGCCCCTAGACCCCCTCCCCCTGGAGGAGGACTTGCCTATACCAGGTCCTCTCTCCTTACGCGGGCACCATCTGATGACGTCAGAGTGCTGTGCATGCACTGACATCATCAGATCGCCGTGGGGGGGGGGACATCGGAGTTGGCAGCGCAAGCGTCCAATAAATCCATGTTGCGGGGGCCCATAGAGGGTGCGCCAGTGCTCCCAACATGAGTCAGTCCCAGAACAGCCTCAGCACATGCCCACCATGGCCGTCCTGAGCACTCAACTGGTTAAGGTCTATGGTGGTCTTAATGTAAAGTGTGGAACTGGAATTGAGACTGCTTTGGCAACCAGTTAAAGGTCGAATTACCCCTTAATGGCCTCCCTGACCTTCTCCCTGTCAGAAATTCTCTCCCAACTCGGGCCTGAGTAGCCAAGCAAAAATCTTTCAAACTTTTCGAAAATTTCCAACCTTTACAGTGAGCCTGGGCAGAGTTCACGGAGTTCCGCTATGCGGAACTCCGCGAAGTGCAAAAAAACTCTGCCCCGCTACGCGGAGCTCCGCAAATGGTGGAGTGGGTTAGAAAAAATGTTGTTCGCGATAATTTTCAGTGCCAGGTGTTTGTCCGCGCTGTGAAATCATCGTGAACGGCACCATGCACAGCGCAAGCGGGCGCTGCTTCCTTTCTGCTGCTTGAGTAGATTTTCTACCAGAGCGGCAGCATTCTCAACGAGAACAGACGGTTTCTCAAAGCGAGCGGTCGCGAGCATACGCGGCCACTCGCATTGAGAAATCCGACCGCCCGTGTTGAGAAATCTCGCCTGGCGGTTGATTTCAGAAAAATCAAAACTCTGGGTTTATGAGTTTATTTTTTATGAATATAAAATGTGTTAACTGAGTGCTTTAATGTTTGCACCAACCTTGTAATCCTTCATTGCTGTGAACAGAGCGTCTTCATAGCTGTTCCCTTTATAGCACAGAACTTTAGGTCATTTATTCTTTTGTTCAGAAAAATCAAAACTCTGGGTTTATGAGTTTATTTTTTATGAATATAAAATGTGTTAACTGAGTGCTTTAAGGTTTGCACCAACCTTGTAATCCTTCATTGCTGTGAACAGAGCGTCATCATAGCTGTTCCCTTTATAGCACAGAACTTTAGGTCATTTATTCTTTTGTTCAGAAAAATCAAAACTCTGGGTTTATGAGTTTATTTTTTATGAATATAAAATGTGTTAACTGAGTGCTTTAAGGTTTGCACCAAACTTGTAATCCTTCATTACTGTGAACAGAGCGTCATCATAGCTGTTCCGTTTATAGCACAGAACTCTGTGACAGGCAGAGAACTCTAATAAACCCCGCACTTGATCCACTCCAGTCCACACACACACATGTACATTTCCATGCATAACTTGCACAAAACAGATTACCCGACACATGATTATTTTTAATTGTGGAAAAACATGGCAGCAATGTATTAATTTATTGCATGCATGATCACCTAACTCAAGTCATAAATCAAGATGACAAGCAGTCAGACAGTTAAAGTGTCATAAATCAAGGAGGCGCAAAACATAATTTGTCAAAAGGTCATAAATCATTCCAAAGTGACAGGTCATAAATCATGTATTGTTGCTAGGTCATAAATCAATATTGTCAGATTACCATCCAGTCTTGTCATCCACTTGTCCTCCTTTCTGGCATCTTTTACAGCTGAGGCAATCATACATGAAGCTTATGGGTCATTAGGTTTCTTGTTGGTTTAACTATGCTTATGAGGGGTAGCCTCTTACTGCTGCTTAGGCTCGACTTGCTACCTAGTCTGCGTGTTTTTGTGCCCTGACGTCCGTCCAGCGGGTCTGGGCTGTGAGGGCCATGGTCCGCTTACTTCCCCTGTCATCCCCACTCACCCTGCCATAAGGCATCACCAGGTGAGTGGCCTTTATTTTGGCACACTGCCTAACCAGGTGAGCCACCTTACGAACAAATGTCCCCTATTTTTACCACCATGCTGCTTGTGAGGTTAACATATCCAAACAGCTCCCCTCCTTCATAGTCCAATGGGGGTCTCTCTCTCTGTCTTCCTTTTCTTTTTTTTACATGAGGGGTGTGGGGCAATTCCCCCCTTCTGGAGGGTTCAAACCATTACTGTTCCCCATTGGTCCTCAACTTCATGCCAAACCTGCCACCCTTTTCGTCTTAGCCCAGGTTCGAGAGGGGATCTACCAATCAAACCGGTTCTTATGGACCCACGGTGGCTGTTATGGCGCCGGCACTGTATGGCCCCCTTGGGAGTGGCCTCTGCAAACATAGCTGATGATCCTTCACCAGGATGCAGATGTTTTCTCCCCTGTTAGGCTGGTGGACCATCCACCAGGTTCTAAATCTGTTGCTGCCCAGTGAAGCCTGAGGTCAGTTCTGCCGCTTTTCTGAGCTCTGTGCTGCAAGCTGCCATAGCCATGGCCCTGCAGGACTTCGGACCCGGCAAAGAATCAGCTAGCAGTAGTAGATGGGGCCGACTAGAGCTACTGTCTGCAGAGCTATTTCCAGAGTGTGGTGAGGTAAAGTGCCCGAGCGCTGCGGTATTACATACTGACCGCAGAGTGGGAGACCGTGCCCCACAGAAGCGGCCCAGCCAGATCTGGTTGTGACTTGCGGTCAGCCTTGTGTGCTCCCACCTGGGCCCTCCCGGCCTCATTTTACATTTTTATTTGGAATTGTACATTGTAGCCTGCTAGATTTGGGTTTGTACTCCTTTTTAAGCTCTTTTTAAGTGTTTTAAGCGTTTAAAGAGCCTTCTAATAAAGCTTCTCTTTTACGCTCCTCACCTCTGCTCACAACAATTCATGTGGTTTTGTTGTATCTCTGGCACAACCCTTACCCACTCAACTTTCTATGCTGCTCCAAATGCAAACGGATTCTGCTAAAGTCATAGAAACACATAGAAAATCTTGTTCTATTTCTAAGTTAGGACGTTAAGTTTGGACTTTAAATTTGGGCTCCAGTGCTACTCCAGCCTTCATCGATTTTCCACTGAGCCTCGCCCCCACCTTTTTTGGTCCTTCTGCTCAGGGAGGGTTGTGGTTGTGGTTGCGGAAGTATTGGAGGGAGCTTGCTTTGGTGCAAGAGAAAGGGAAAGAGCGAACTTGACTTGGCTGGGGGCTGCTTAGAAGGAGCAGCAGGAGCAGCAGTACATAAGCAGCATATAAGCAGCAAGTAACCAGCAAGCAACCAGTAACAAGTGGGGGGCAGACGCTGTCTTGGTGCACTGTATGTTGGGGAGGCTAAGGCCGCAGTACCCCCCGGTGGTGAAGAGGTGGCCAGTGTTAGGCTGGTGCGGTTTTGTCTCAGTGAGGGGGTCTGCTCCCCTAAACGCACACTCACACTTATCTTTCAAACCTATCCTTCACTCATAAGCTCTCCTGTGTGATCCTGTGCTCTCCAGTGTACGTGTGCCCCGTGAGCCCCTGCTCTACCCTCTAGAAAGAGGGTAGCATCTATTGTAGAGTTGCAGAGAAGAGTCACTGAGTGGTGGAAAGAGGGAAAGCAGGCATCGGGTGCTTGTGGCACCTATGATCAAGCAGACACTCGTGGATTTCTGCGGATAAGGTGGTTTTGAAGATGCCAACCAGGTGCCTGCATTCTGGTCATTTAATTGCCCCTTCAGGTTCAGCTGGTCCCTTAGCTAATCACATGAGCTCCCCTAAACGTTTAAAAACTCTACAGCAAAAGAAGCCTCAATCCCATTTGTCCCTCTTGAAGTCCCATCCTTCCATGTTGTCTCTGTTTTCAACGAGGGGGAGAGGGTTAGGAAGCAAGGACTTGGGGGAGCCTACAGGCGGAATCAAAGAAGTCGAACTGGGTTTAGTTACGTTCCTCTCTCAGGGAACAGTCCCCCCGTCAATTTAACCTCCCTCTGCTTAACTCAGTGCAGCCCACTCCCCATACTCAGCTCTGCCAACCATGTTGCTTAATGGAAGCAGTGGAAGAAATGGACATGTAGGTAGCAAAGGCTGTTTCAGAGATAAACACCGTCAGTAATAAGTTGGACCCTGAGTCTGATCTTATATCTGAGGCAATGAGTCTTGTGGCCCTATCTGGTGTCCTAAATGTTGCGCCTGTGTTAGGAATGTCTTCACCTAAAGAGGCCTCTCGAGTGAATCACAATGAATTATGTGGCCATGTGTGCTGTGGTGATTCTGTTGTACTGGAGGACTTTTCCTTGCCAGACATTGCCATTCTCATGGAGAAAAATAGAATTAGGGAGGCTAATTTAAAATCGCAAGCTGCGTCAGACAAGGTCTTGAGTTCGTCATCAGTCTGTTCTTTCAGTCTTCCTCCATTATCAGTTTTGTTTTGTTTTTTATTTGTATAGTAGTACGCCTTCCTCAAGTGTCTTTCTTTTAGGTTTATTAGAATCCCTGAAATGTGATGTCTCTATTCTCACAGGGGCACAAGCCCTTGTGCGGTCATCGAATGTGGACACCGATGGGAATGGTGAGAATGGTGGGGGGAGGGCATACTCTGATATCCTACATTCTTTAGAGAGGATTCTTTCCTCAATCTTGGCCCTGTTGGATAAATTAATTGTTAATTCTGATCATGCGCTGGGTGTGTTCTCCCCCATTTTAATGGGGTTGCAGCACCTCACCTCTTTTGGTTTGTATCCAGGGAAGGAAGAAACGGGTATTGAAATGAGATCCCAGGCTTCCCAGACTAATATAGTGGTATTAAATGGGTTGGCTGAAATGGGAGTTCAGGTGTGAAATTATGATGGTGCTGGGGCCAATTCTAATGGGCAATCCAAAGATATCACTGAGGCTTTCAATATGCCCTCTCACTCTTTCTAAAATCCAAATCAGGTACATGGGATCCAAAGCTAGGCTGCCCAAATAGTGATTGTAAATGTATCTGTACTTGAGAATCCTCCTTCTGTTTTCCTGATTTTTAAAAAAAAAGAGTCCTGTCTACTTCCAGGGCTGTAGTCCTACAAAATGACCCGCCTAGCTTTAAATTGTCAAGGGCCAAACAAGATGGTGCCAGTCCTGTGAAGGGTTTTTGTTCCACCGATTGTAATGTAACAAAATCCCGGAAGGAGAAAAAGAAATGGATCCAGCGCATCATGAAACGTAAGTCTTGAACATTGAGGAATTCCAATGTCCTTGAATCAGATCTCATTATTCAGATTCAAAAAATAAATGAGTTGATGAAGATTGGACCTCTTACTGGTCAAGGGTCTTAGTCCTTAGAAGTAAATAACCTGCTCCTTTTTACTATCAGATCAGAAGCCCCAATTTCAGGTAATCATGGGCAGGAGAAGGGGCCCCTGGATATGGGGGTAACAGTCCATAATAGTTGTGGTGGGTTGGGCACTGGAACAGTGAAGGATGATGCTGGGATAGGTTTTGTAGAATCGTGGAACACAGAAGTTGAGGTTAATGGAGCCCCCAAAGAGGTAGGGGGGATCTCAGACAGATCTCCCTTAACCCTCTTGTGTGTAGATACTTTCCTGATACAGACTGATCCTAAATATGAGAGGATTCTAAACGGAGAGGCTGCCCCGTTTTTTTCTTCAGCTCAAACCCTTAAATCAGGAGTTGGGTTGAGGCAGGGCAATAATCCAGTTGAAAGACCAGGGCCTGGACATGTACCTAATACTCTGAAATTTATTTCTCTGTTTGATAGGGAACTGGGCCAACTGAATAGAAGCTTTATTCTGCAACTTCTGTCTGATACTGAGGATTTGAGCCTGGTATCAAGTAGATACATTGATCAGGTGTTCCTGGATTCTCTAAGCAAATTTCTGAGTTCCAGAGTAACATTTAGCTCTAGGATTATTGTAATGCCAATCCTGGCAAATGTTGATAATTTCTGGAAAAAGGAGATCGATGTCTTCCTGCTTGAGGAGATTATTGGTGCTCATTTAGATAACCATTGGGTGGGCACTCAAGACCTCGATAGAATTGCATTTATTAGCAGGGGAGATGTAAAGGCAAAAGAGTGATATGAGGATCAGAGAGTCAGGGAATCTAGAATGGGAGGCGAGTTGGCCCCCTGGAGTTGGGTAGCAGGTACACTGAATGCCTCCGAACAAAACATAAAACTTCCTGTGCTGCAAAGGCAGCCCCTTGGGCAAAATCATTTCCTGGAATATGGTGTGTTTAGGACAGTATAACTCAAAGATAAACTTTTTAATACAATTCCATTCAATGATAATTTGCCTACAGGAAACATGGATTTGTTCTGATTTTAATTATGAGAATGATTTTATTTTCTCTTGTGCAGCAAAACCCACAGAAAAAGGTCATGCCAGTGGAGGTTTAGCTATTTTACTTAGCGGCAGTATAAACTGGAATCCCTTGGTCTTTGTTCACCCATCAGAATCTTTCCATGTGTATAAAGTTGGCTCTGAGCAATGTCATAGGAGGATTGTATTTGTCTTTTCTTCTGGTAAATGTCTACATTCCCCCCGGGAGTTCATCTGACTCTTTAGTTGAGTCTATGTTCTCTTTTGTGCATAATATTAGTATCTTAGAAGATTTTAATGCCAAATTCTCAAACTGTTCTTCTTTGACCTTTGGAAACCCAGAGCTGGATGAGGTATGGAGTATCCCAGAGGCAATTTTGACTGGCCATATTAGATCAGAAAAGCGAGGCTCAAGCTTTTTAGATTGCCTGAGAGCCAGTGACCTAAATGGCAGATTCCCAGAGGATTACCCAGCCTCCTTTACTTTCCATTGTTCTTGAGGGCAATCACTTATTGATTTCATTGTGGTATCCTACCAAATGTTTGGCGCCTGTACACAGTTTAAGGTTTTGAGGACAGATCTGAGCGATCATTGTATTCTTTCGGTTTTCATCGATTTAGAACTCAAGGCGCTTGAATTCTGGAATCTCAGAAATGATTCCATTGTCTATAATAAAACAACTGGGCATACATTTTGGTCAAATAAAAATTAGATGAACTTGGCAGGACTCATTAAAACAGCGGGTTCCGGCCCTATACAAGAGAGCCCTATTGTCTAGTTTGATCATGTGGGAGTAACAAACGAGCTACTAGTGCTAAACCCTTGGCGGCTATCTCTCGGGAGGTAAAGAAGCTTAACCGGGAGCTAAATTTCTAGTAAGGGAACAATTTAAGCAGTCATCAGTACTGAGGCAAAGGAAAATCAATAGATTGAAGCAGGTGGGAACGAGACTGAAGTTGTCAGAATGTAGAGGAGAGGAGGATCAGAAATGGATTAAGCTGAGAGAGGTTGCACTTTCTGTTGACATGCGTAAATATTGGTCTGTAATAGCCGAATATTGTAATTGTAGAGTTAAGGCTAAACCAATTTTAGTCTCTGATGCTGAGTGGATCCAATATATCTCGCAGTTATATGCATGCAATTATAGTGGTGGGGTTCAGTTGGAGTCGATTGATGAGTCCACCTTACTGAATGTATATAGTCCTCCTTCCTGTGAGGAGATAGAGAGCTTTATTAAGGGTGCCAGGTACTCTGGGGCGATGAGCCTGGACGATCTCCCGATATCTCTTATTAAACAAGATTTTTCCGCATGGGACCTTTTTCTCCATCCAGTATTTCAATACAGTTATTTGTATGGGGCTATTCCATCCTGTTGGAAAGCAAGTATAGTGGTTCCTTTTTATAAAAAGGGTCCTAAAACCTCTCCCGCCAGCTGTAGGCAGATTGCATTATTGGATGCGATCAGGAAACTGTTCGCCAAGAGTGCTCTTATTCACCTTCAGGACTGGGCTTCTGGTAATAATCTTGTTCCTGTGGAGCAGGCTGGCTTTCATAAGCATTGTGGCATCCTAGACAATATTACAGCCCTCCAAACTTTGATTGAAAAATATCAAGTAGGTAAGGGTATGGCCTTATATGCTGCTTTTATAGACTTCTCCATTGCATTCAACAGGGTTGATCGTGGGATGCTGTGGAGAAAAATTGGTTGTAATAGGGATCCCCGCACACTTGCTTAGGCTAGTTATTGCTCTGCACTCTTCTACTTGGACTCAGGTCCTGATGGGAGGGAACCAGGGCTTGTCGAGCAAAGTAGAAACCCACAATGGGTTGAAGCAAGGGTGCTTACTAGCTCCTCTCCTCTTTTCCCTTTATATCCATGACTTGCCTAGCAGAATTGGACAGTGTAAGGGGTACCCACCAAAACTGGGTACAGTGAAACTTGGTTGTCTACTCTATGCGCATGACAAAATCTTTCTAGATTTAACCCTGATATGTTTACAGAGGCGTCTTCTTGAGTTAGGTAACTACGCTGATGAACACTATCTAAAAATAAATATATTCAAGAGCAAAGTTATAATTTTTAGGTCCCAGGGTTGTAGTGTTTGGAAAGATTTGCAATGGTTTTTAGGGAAAGGCAAGTTAGAAGTGGTGAAGCTGTACCCGTATTTAGGCAGAATTTTTCTAGTAACTGCTCTAGCAGCGACCACATTAGTCAGTGCAGAAGTAAGGCAATGTTACAGGCTTCCGCAATCGGCAGGTTGTATAAATGCTATAGGCAAAGACATTTTGCTCATGTCTTGGCGGTATATAGGATTAAAATTCCACCTTCATTGAGTTACACCTGAGAATCAATGGATGAGCAGTACTGGGCCTTCTTCGAGAATGTGATAGGGCACATTTGGCGCCAAATATATAACTTGAACTGTGCCGTTTCTCCATCGGCCCTCAGGCTTGAATTTGGGCTTCTATCTACAAAAGTATTCGCTATGGCGGCAAGCTTTAGGTGGGGTAATAACTTATTGAATAGCGATCCAAGCTCTATATGGGCTGCATTAAAACATAAAATCTTTCTCTGTCTGAAGGGGAGAAGAGCTGTTTTCTCTAATTATGTGAAAGCATTAGGGGGCAGATTTACAAGCCCCTTGCGCCACTTTTGCGTCACTTTTAACATGGGAAAAGTGACGCAAAAGTGGCGCATGGGGCTTGTAAATAAGCCCCTAGATATATTTGGAATCAGGCAAAGTGAAGCAGGTCTTCTCCCAAAGTCGATTTTGAAGAATCTGAAATTACACCTAAAAGAGATATTGAATTGTGCTCTCGGCACATTACCAATGATGTAATAGTGGTGAGTAGCACATGTAAAAAAAACACCGTATGTTGTATGGAAACGTCCACGTGGTGTGCGTAGAACCATTCTGCTACTAAGGCTGAACTTGCTCCCCCTACGAATTATAATAGGAGCATGGGAGGGATTACCTAGAGAAGAGAGGCTTTGTGACCTGTGCAGCAACCATGTTCAAGATTTAAATCATGTGTTATTTGTTTGTCCTTTTCTACATTCATTACCATGTCGATTGTTAAGACCGTTAATCAGAAAGTATAATTTTTTCTCTGCAACTATTTTTAAATATTTTTAGATAGGATTATATTAATTGTATTTGTCCTCGCTTGTGATGAATATGGTCTTTTAGGGAAGTAAGATTTGCACAATTTAGGTAAATTTACAATATTTATCTTGCCTTGTAAGGCTGATTGCACTGAATTTCATTGGAGTACTGTTTAGTGTTGTACTATTGTTCCTGCTACATTGTTTACGCTGGAGAGGTTTCTCATATTTTACTAATTCTACAGCGCATTCGCACTTTATTAGTTAATCGACATTTTACTTACGTGGAGTTTGTTTGTACATTGAATGTTTCCTTCATGTATTTCATTTAGCATATTATTATTCGTAAGATCTGCTTTGTAGATCCTTGTGTGTTTTTAATGTGGACCTCTTTGAGTTCCAAATCATAATAAAAACTTTAATTGATTTGATTGATTGAATTAGGCCCTGTGGTATTGTCACACCGGAAAAAGACTGATCTATGTGGTATTTATTGAATTTTCCAACGCAATCAATATACTGCTTAACCAATTGATATGGTTAATTTTAGATTACTGGCTATCTCACAGGTTCAGCTAAGGGGTTTACAGTTATTCTATAGTAACAATTATTTGTCAGTCGAATTCAGCAAAGGAGAACCTTTTCAAGAGTTAACAGTATATAATAACTTAAAGCGAGGCACTGCACATGTCGCACTTTCATTTTGCATTTTGACTGTGGACTTTCCAACCAATTGAACTAATTTTTGTAATAATCTTTTTTTATTGTCTTCCTTCAATAACAGAATAAAGAAGAGAAACATAAAAGCAGCAGTGCAACAAGTTGTATACAGATTGACATCATAGCACAGCACGTTACAGCAATATGGTATTTAACATTTCGTCAACATCATGTTAGAGTGAAAATCCAGAGTGACTGAACCTCCGGGCAGATTTATTATAGTGTTGTCTTGTAAAAAAAAAATGTAAATCCATATTTGTAAAGCGCGAACTACTCACCCTTACGGGTCTCAAGGCGCTGCGGGCCGTCGTGGAAATTAAGTGAGCTATTGCCCAGAGTCACATGGTGCTGAGCTGAGCTGCCGCCGGGGATCGAACCGTGAGCCCTGTGCTCCAAAGTCAGCTGCCCTGGCTGCTGCACCACACCTCTTGCCTTTGCATCATGCAAGGTACCGCAAGGGCAACGCAATACTAAAGTCAGATTTACCAAACAACGCAGGGCCACCTTGAATGGCCCTGTGTTGCTTGATAAATATGCAGTATTGCAAGGCAACACAAGTCACTGCCTTGTGTTACTCTGCAGAAGGGAGGCGTTCCATGAGTGTAGCATGAGTGTTCCCATGCATCCACTCATGAATTTTGCCCCATTCGCAGATTTATCAGGAGTGGTAGATCTGGGAATGTGTCAAAATGCTACGCCTTCCCAGGAAAGGCATAACAAGGAGAAATGTGTTTATTTCTCCTCGTTTTTTCTACTTTCTATGTGTGCTGAATTCTGCAACACCCATAGAAAGAGGAAAAAGCCTCAGGGAATTGTTTTTTGTGCAGGAAGATGTTTGGAATAAAAATTGTACACATATGGGCAATCAGGCATGGGAGCTGGCTGCATTTTGTGTGACTGAGGATGTGGTCGTATCTCGTAGAGCGCTTCTCCTCGTTCGGAATGAACGCAGTGGGCCCTAAATGTTATTAGGCCTGGAGGTGATAGGTTGCAATGTTGCATAGTCCTCCGCCATTTCATTACACATTGTCATATCACATAGCCAGTTGGTTATCGTAGGCACTGTGTCTGCGCCAATGTATCACAATTTGTCGCTTGGCAAAAAGTAGAGCTATTGCTGCAAATCTTTTAGCAGTTGCTGGAATAGGTTGAACATATCCAAGCAGAGAAGTTATTATGTGGGGAATTAACCTACGTCCAGTCATTTGCGATTTGTGATCAAATATTTCTACCCACAAACTGTGTAATGGGGCACAGAACCAGGTCACATGGGTCATGGCTGCTTGTTCAATGTTGCGTCGTTGGCATTGGTATGTGCTACGTGGATCTGTTTTATTTTGTTTGATTGGCATGTGGCACGCCTTGCAGAAGAATTTATAGTGAAACTACTTATGCCTGTGGTTTATGGGCACCGTTTTTGTTTGCTACAGCAGCAATTCCAAACTGCCTCCATGAGGGCTATCTCTAGGTCAGCTTCCCAAGCCTGCCCACGGTGCTGTACACGGGCCTGTCACTTATCAGATATCAGACTATATTGCCTCAAGACCCACTTCGTCCTTTCAACCAAAAATGCAATGTTCAATTTTAAACCTATCAATCAATCAGGAGTTTGTTATAGCGCGACTACTCACCCGTAAGGGTCTCAAGGCGCTAGGGGTGGGAGGGGGTCTGTCGAAGAGCCAGGTTTTGAGATTTCTTGCGAAGATGGGGAGCGATGTTGTCTGTCTGAGGTGGAGCGGAAGGGCGTTCCATGCTTTGGCCGCGAGGAAGGAGAAGGAGCGGCCTCCCGATCTGGTCTTTCTGGTGCGGGGGACCACGGCGTAGGAGAGCTGGGCTGATCGTAGGGTCCTTTGGGGTGTGTGGAATTTGAGTCGGCTGTTCAGGTATGCTGGTACGGTGCCGTGGAGGGCCTTGTGTGCGTGGGTGAGCATCTTAAAGGTGATTCTCGCCTCGACGGGGAGCCAGTGGAGTGTGCGCAGGTGCTGGGAGATGTGGCAGTGTTTTGGCAGGTTGAGGACCAGTCTATCAATGAATGCACACCATCCATTACTATTTGCACAGTCCTTAAGGGGGCAACATTGATAAGTGAATTAGTTTAATGTATATTGTAATGAAATAGATTAAAGATGATGATCAGTAAAAAGAAAATGATGGTCCTGGAATTCATAACGAAACATCTAAATTGGATGAGAAGCCTGCTTAGATTGGAGCAGTTCAAATGCATGACTATCTGAGATTTAAAATAATGAGCAAGTTAACACGACTGTATCATTTAAAGAAATGTGTAGAACCGCAATAACAGGAATGTTGGGCTGACTTGATTCGTTTGATGGAACTCGTTATTTTGTTCTATTGAACATCGCCTTCTTTTTAAAGTTGTACCACTGGCCTTATGTGAATCTCAAATTAGAGAAGGAGAAACAAGTGGCGAGAAATTACTTAGTAAAATTTAAGGTACAATGTTGAGATCGGCATAGGGTTTACCACAAAGTGTTCCTATTTCAGAATGGAGATAGGCCTTATCAACACTTCTCGTTAGCATGTGTGTTTTTTTCTCCATCTTGCAGGGGAACTCATTACAGATAACCAGCGGAATCTAGCCTATTCGGTTTGGTGAAAGAAACGTTGTTAGAATGTTGCACCAGGAGCTATGATTTTAGTTCTACGCTAAAAGTACAAATTACAAACAGCTTCTGAGTCAAATAGTGTATGTGCAAAAAAGAAACATAACATGGTGGCTTCACTGATCCTGCTACATTTATAGGTCTTTCTGAAATAGACATTTGCAGCAGAGGTAATAATATTATTTGTGTGGACTTGAGAACAGAGCCACACATGAGAGCAATGCTGGGCATAAAGGTAACCTCTTTTAAACAGGGATTGAATGTGGGAAGTCTGAAAGATTGAAAGTTAGTTCTCTAGGGTAAGAAGAATTAATGACAGCAGATCATCTTCTAACAGATTGCGTGTTGTTTTGAAATGAGCAAGTGAGAGAAATAAAAGCTGTCAAAAGTTGAAATGCACAAGACCTTTTGGCATCATAAGGTATCAAAGGACTTGGATCAAATATGTGTAAATATGGTGTATGTGAAGTTAAAGGCTCCATTGCTCTCTGTCCGTGTGACAAACTGTTTCTCATTTCCTCATGCTGGCAGACACAGTATGTTTGCTTTAGAAGGAGACCCCATGTCTTGACAAATGTCATGAGACTCTTGGCATGTGCTCTACCTAATTGTGTATGTTGTTCCCCAATAGAATGCTAGATATTGGTCTATCCAAATTTGACAATCCCTTTGGCGTGGGTAAATGCCACTCTCATGACCAGGCCATAGTACTACTAATGATTGATAACAGCTGATTATAGTAAAAGGTACATATCTTTTTACCTGAACTTCAGTAGGGTGGCCGCCTACTGGTTCAACCTGGTAAATCTGTTTACAACGCCATGACTTGGCCACCTGCTCCCCTTGATAGTTTGTTGTGTGTAAGACAATGTTGAGTACATGAGAAATAGGTGCATCTGGGATGGGGCCCCCTTGGATACATGTAGCTGCTGAGGTTGTAGGGTACTCATTTTGAGTGGTGATTGTTAGTTCTAATTCTGTCCCTCGCCCTGCTCACCCCCCAGACAGCTGATCTGACTCCCCTTCTATATGGAACCTTTTGAAAAAGCAAGTGAAACACTCTGGCTTAAATCATCATTCAAGAGAAAGGAGCTGGAAGAATCATTTGTTGAGTTGGTCACGGGCCAAGCCAATTCCAACAAATCAGCCTATGACCTGATAAAAGCAACACCTGCAAAACGGGTGCTAAAGGCAGGGTGAAGTCTGCTGACCTTATTCAAATTTAAAGGGGACCTCCAAAATACCCCCAAACTCTGCTTTGAGCAGCAGGAGGGAAAAAGTCCCAACAAGAGCAACTGATTAGTCAGAATCTTTCTCTTGAAGCATTCCACAATCAGATAATGGCAGATCCAAAGTGGCTTGTTGCCACTGAGCTGTAAGACACCTCATGCAAAAATTCACTTTGTTAAGATTGGATTGGTTACCTATTAAAGTTTTGGGCTAACTTTGAACATGACCTCTCCATGACTGTATATAAGCTGACCCATGCATTATATCTGGGGTTCACCTTTTACTTGAAGAATGCTGTGTACACGCAGCAGAGGAAGCGAGGATCAAAGACGCAAAATCTGGCTCTTTCCCTTTCTCTACACAAGCAATTTGTTTTCCCCCCATTGGAGTGGAATGATTCCTCAACAGTGTCCACATGGGGTATTGTTATGACGTCCCAGGGTTGTTTGACTTTGGTAGTGGCCTTATAGACTGTGGCCTTATAGACTAACTTTAATGGCTGTCTTTTTGGGGGCATGCAAAGCTATCTCTATATGAGATGCCTGGAGTCTGAGAGCTCTATGGAACGTCCAAAAATAAGCATGTTAGGTAGGGCCATACCTGCTTCTGACAGAATGAGCTGCTGAGGCTTGGCAGACTCAAACCCCTAAATGATTTGTGTTCTGATTTCTTAAGTCTCATTGGCCAGAGTAAATGCACATGACGATTCCTGGAAACGAGCATGGGAATTGCAAATGGATTCTTCTGGGTTATGGGCGAGGGGAGCATTTAGACTACTACAGCTGTGCTATAGGCAAAAGATAGTCCTGCCTCTGGGAGGTTGCAAGACAGTTTGAAGATATCTTCGCCAGCCAGGTGGAGAAGTAGTGGTTGTTTCTTATTACTGTTCACTCCAGTATAGTTTTAAATATTAAACTGAGGGTTTCAAGTAAGGTGCTTGGGGCAACGGGTGTGCCAGCAGGCTCAAAAGGTTTAACTGAAGAATTGGTGGAGAGCACTGCAGAGTAGGCACCTCAACACTATGGCCCTCATTATGATGGCAGTTAGGCAAGCATGGATGTTTTGGGGGGCACCACATGTGCCCCCTTGTCCCCATAGCGGAGGCCCACGGGGGACGGGGGCCATGCTAGGTGCCCCTAAAATCCCTTATCGTTTGCCTTTACATGGTGGTGGGACTGCCATGTAAAGGCTGAGGGAAAGGGAAATCCCAATCCCTATGGTGGTGCCTCCACAAGCACTGCCTCCTTTGTAGGGATTAGGCTATGTCTGCCACCCCAACTGGCTCCTTGAGCCTGTCAGAGGTGGCAGTCTTTCCCCCTGCCAAAATCGCTCGACCACCAGTATTTTAATCCGGCAGTCAGACCGATACACTGGATGTCAGGTGGACGGCCACTGACAGCCTGCGATGGCAGTCAACCCCATCATCCTAATGAGGCCCTATGTTCTAAATTATACGTCACTAGACAGTACCAGCCAAGCGCTTTCACACACTATGTTCCGGGAAAAATGATCTACAGCAAGAGTTGTACTTGAAAGGTGTGCAGATGATAATGAAGAAAAACAAATTTACTAAATGCCACTAAAGTCAAATCTGGTGTCCCAAAGTTCAGCATGGTGGTTGGTGAGGCATGGTGCAGAGACAGGTGAGGTCCATTGACCAAATTTGGTTTGCACTGCAAGAGGCACCTTATGCAAAGGTTTTCAGACAGCAGATGCAGTTTTCAATGAAAGACGTTGAGCCACGCACTTTTGAGTAGGGCTTCGCAAGGTAGGGCAGTGAGTTTGCTCAGACCAGAAGTGAAGAGGCCACGTGTGTCTAGACAGTGCAAACCACTCTCTGCTGGCCTGGTTGAGCAGTTTGTCATGTACAGGGTGTCAGTGATGTGTCAGTCTGTGGCTGTTGGGTGAGCTTGGGTATGTGAGCAGCAGACCAATCCTTCATCGCCAGTTCTATGTTGGAGGCCTGCAAGGGCTATGAAAACAGAGCTGTCCATACTGTGAACTGCTGAGCATCGGAAGTGCCAAGGCATTCCAACCATCAGTTATTTATTTACTTTTTCACCTCATTGCAAGTAAACCAAACTTTCACCTGAATGAACAGAGGACTACTCAAACATTTTACAACCCACTGTCAGTGTGAGCACAGACATCACAGTATTTGAGCTATTTATATGTCATTCTCATTAGAGTGTCAATGAACAGGGATTACAAACCTTTCATCACTGCAGGGACTAAGGGATAGCTGGGAATCCTTCTCTCTCATAATGCAATGCTCTCTATTATCTTTGATTTCATGATTTGGGTCTAAATTAGCATGGTTGAAACAGCTCTTTGTGGAGACAATCCCTACTAGTGCTCTATGGCAAAACAATACTGTATATGGAAAATGACATACTCTACCCTGTGTGGCCCCAGTGCTGCTGTAACGATTTTCAAAGTGGAGGTGGTGGCCAGTGGTTCCATTTCGCCAAAGTCATATAGAATTTGAACACATAGGCAGGAAGTATAGAAACTAACAAACTTTTTCCATATGAAAATGGTGATATTTGTGGAAAAATATGGCTACACAGTATTTCACAGCACATTATACATGAATTCAACGTAGTATAATACATCTTTATAGAGTGCATGTTTTCTCTCTAAATGGCCACTCGAAGCTGGGAAATCAGTGTAAACACCCATTGGAAGGCCAACTCAAAGTTTTACTGAGCTAAGAACAAGTTCTTGATTGTTTGCTACATTTACTGTTAGCTCTGAAATTTTGTGCTCAGTTGAACACTGAATGGACAACAGAGATTCATTCTGAGCTCTGCTCTTCATAACCAGACTTTCTCTGTGCTGTGCTCTGTTCTATACTCAGAGTGTCTCGGAACTGTGCTTGAAAAATGCTTAGCTTGTCTGGGTACCCTGTTCCTGATAATACCTAGCCCTCTTCAATGTTATGTTGTTGATCACTAATACACTCTCTCCAAATAATTTCTGATAATGCCTCAAATTCACAGCGCTAATAATAAAATCTATATTTGTTGACCAAAATGTATGTTTTGAAAATCATAGACTAGTCAAACATCGACTGTGAATGATACCTAAATTGTGACCTCTTGATGAATTGTTTCAATTCATCCCCATCTAACATATGGCAGTAGATGCAGCTTAAAAGGTGTAAGCTGTCCATGAGAAACATTAAGTGACCATTTGGAACCCCGAACAACCAACATGAGAATTTTTGTGAACAGCAGAAGAGTAGTTGAAGTGAAAAAGTGAGCAACCACATATACTATAGCATCATATGTGCTGTATATAGAAACAATATTAACAAGGGTGACGCTGCATTAATTTTAAAGGCAACGTCTCGTGTTAGTGCTGTGTGTTGGTATAAAGACCTTCAAATATTGAACCATGGGACATTGCCCCTTAAAATATGTGATGTAGACTTCACTCAAAGAATGCCGTGCTGTAAAGAATGACCTCCCAATCCATGGTCTTATCTACTCATTATCATGATTACTTGCTTTTATAAGGCATTTTTATCTCTGCAATGTATCATAAATCACATTAGGTCAAATATTTTCTTTGTACACATTGAGACTAATATTGAGAACTGGCTTTTGTTCAATAAAGAATATTTTGTAATGCTTCCTGCTTGTTTTCTTTGTAAAGTGAGCAAAATGTAATTAACAGATTCTGCATGTTTTTGTGCTGTGAATTTATATTTGTCTATTATTTTTTTAATTTAAACCACGGTTTTATTCCTTAGGAATATCTAGAGTTTTCCTGACAATGCAGACTGTCATCCTAATAGTTTGCAGGCCTGTGCAAAGCTCTCTTCCAGAGAATATCAAGTCACTCTGAGCTTTGTGTCTTGATAATATCCTAAAGAAGCAACACATCTGCTCTCAAGAAATCAGGGTAACTTAGAGCTCTGCTTTTCATGGTACATAGCTCCACACTGTTCTGCTGAAAAAATCGAGAGTTACTGAGAGGAGTGCTCCAACCAATACCAGAGTCATTAACTGCTTCCTTCCTGATTCATCATTGCTCCATCACTGATTCACCTGAAGTTCAGATCTTGATGATGAGCACTCATGTTTCAAGTTTATTTAACTTTGATGTAGAACTTTGAAGAAGGCCATCAAAATTATACAACATTATCATATTACCTTATAAAGATATTACAACCAATACATATAAAACCTCCAATGATTTGGGTTAAATCATTAAAAAGAAGTATGTAGACTCACTCATAGTAGCTCCTTATAACATCCAAAACTCGTAACAAAGCTCTGTGGTGCTAGTACGGAAACCAGCATTTACAACGCAGTCTAAACCACAATGTACATTTACAATGTAGTCTTAACCACATTTTAGCCTTTACCATGCAGATTTTCACAACTATTAGGGGCCTCATTACGATGGCGGTTGGATCACAACCGACAGGAAGTCAGTTGCGGTCAGACCGACATCTGGTGCCGGGGTCCGACTGCCGCATTATGATAAGCGGCTGTTGGAGGCAGCAGGCGGAGGGACCAAACGACATTTCCGATGGGCTCAAGGAGCCTGTCAGACCGTTGGCCGGAATCTAATGCCCTACAATGGAGCAGTGCATGCTCAGGCACCTCCATAGGGATTACGATGTCCCTTTCAGACAGCCTTTCTATGACTCTCCGACTGCCATTGAAAGGCTGTCAGAAACTGACTTTGGAGGCCCCTAGCGGGGCACATGTCCCCTTGCGGCCTCTGCTATGGGGACATTGTATTTATTGTAATATGTAACATATTTTTTAAACATTTTATAATTTATTTTTACATGGTTTACCATTAAGTTCAATGTTGAATATTGTCCTTTTTTCTCTTTTTACTTTCCAGCTTGATGCTGCCGGTTGTACATATGTTTCTACAGTCGGTGGAGTGTTGTGGTCAAGATCAGAAGCAAGGAAGCGCTCCAGTCAGGTAACAACAATTTACTTTACATTACTAAGTGTATAGGTTTCTACATTTATTGTAGGGTACAGGGGGAAGGTAGTTAGATGTTAGATAGTAATATCTGGCATTTCTTATATGTTTTAGCCTATTTCCATTCCCATGTAGGTTGTGTTCATATGCTCACCTCGCGACGGTTGTTTTTTTGACAAAGTCAGTTTAGAAAAGTTATAAGATAAGTTAGTAAAACTTTTTAAAACTTCTTTGAAATAAAAGCAAATCTTTTACTTTTTTGTCTTCGTGTTTCTTATACTGTTTGTGCTTCTCTCGGAATGAAGATCACGTGGCATCAGGATGAAGATTGAAGTATTCAATACAGTATTATAGCGACATTTTTGGGATGTTACAATTTGGAAGCAGTATTATTTTTTATGGTGATGTTTTTATTAATAGGGTTTCAGATATGGATGCTCTTTACTACTAGCTTTTTCAGGAAATAATTTTGTTTTTGGAGAATGGATTCTTTCCAAACTTCTGTTATAGAAAATAAATTGTAAAAAAAAGTGGCCATTATTACAGTGAGTTTTTTAGACTCACAATTAATATATTTGTAATAATTGAGTTGCAGGTGATGGTTTTCCATTTAAAATCATGCTTTTTCAGGATTTACATGTTTTTCCTGTGGAGGTTAATTTGTACATATATGGATTATTGGATTACTGTTGACTCTTGGTGGCACGTTGTTTAAAAAGTCACCAAGAGTTGAAGAAAGAAGACAGCTACAGGTAGGAAATCTATTTTTTGATAGTCTGAAGCCACCATCAATGAGAATTGTTTAATTTGACCCAATAGTTTCTCAGACATTTCTTTACTCTTTTTGGATGTACGTGGGTTCAGGCTACCTGACAGTGGTTGTGCAAGTCTCCTTTCTTGGAAACTTTCGGTCTGATTTTGAGCCTGGCGGTCTTGCAATTCATTAGTTTTTCATAAACCTTTGTGTTTATGGTGTTTTTCTTATTAATTACTGTTGATATTTACAATACTTATGTGAATATTTTTGTGATTGTTGTTTAGGATAAGTCCTGTAGTTGGGTTTATTTTTAGCTGTTTTGTAAATAGGTTTCTCTGTTTAAATACGGAATAAAATACATGTTATTAATTGAAATCTGACATAAGTTTCTGAAGTTTTATTAGTAGTTTTGCTCTCTAGTCACTGGCCAGCACCTGTCCTGAGGGAAGTACTTGGTAGAGTTAGAATAGTATCTTTGGCCCTTAGTCACTGTCCAGCATCTGACCTGAGGTAAGTACTTGGTTGAGTTAGAATAGTCATTTTTTCCTAGTCAGTGTCCAGCACTTGCCCTGAGGTACTCCCCCAGTGGAGTTAGAATAGTAATTGTGGCTTTTAGTCATCATCCAGCATCTGTCCTGAGGTAAGCACTTGGTGGAGGTAAAATAGTAAGTTTTTCCCCAATCCTTGTCCAGCACTTGCCCTGAGGTAATTGCTTGGTGGAGTTAGGATAGTAATTTTGCATTTAGTGAAAAGTTTATGATTGAAATCTGTACATTTAGCAAAATAAAAATTAATAGATGTGTAGGAAGTGCAAATATAAGCATTTCAGTTTAAAGGTTATACTTAATTGGATGGGTAGATGGTGTAGTTTGTGGTAGTCAACCTTACATTCTGCAATATTTTCTGTGTGCTCTCGAACGTGATCACTATACTAGTGGATGTGAAATGGTGGGTGGCCCTTTTTATACATGTTTGGTGTGGTAGATGAAAATGTAAACAAAGATATGTGCTGGAATGTCTATTTTTACTGAGTTTTATTGTGTATGTGTTCTTTATTATTTTGATTGTAAAAAGAAAACATTTATTTTACATCCTGTTTCAAACTGAGAGCCATTTTTATTAGGGAAAGGTGAAAGTAAGGGGTTAAATAAAGTTAGGACTATGTTGCAAACGTTTTTAGGAATGCGTTTTTTCAATATTATTTGTATTGTCTCATATTCCATTTATGATGTTTATTTGTAGAATGTGTTTTGGAAGATATTTTTGTTTGTATATTTTTATTTTTTATTTTTAGAACTTCTTTTAATTTTTTTATATTTGTGAATTAAAGTGCTTTTTTATATCTGTTCTAATGGCGCTTTGTAGTGGTATGCATGCTGATGTGCTCCGTGGTAATGGTATGCCTGGTAATGACACTTTTAATAATGCCCCTATGTATATGCGTGGTAGAGTGTTTCGTTGTGAAAATGTGCGTTTTAGTAGTTAGTGCATTGTAAATACTGTGTGGTTTAGGCATCCGTGGTAAAGGCATTTGTTGTTCCACCATACATCTGCTAACACACAACATTCATCCTTCCAGAGCGCTGTTCTCAATAATGCCCGGAATTACAAATAGGCTTTCTACTGATCATGTAAAGACTTACTCTGGCATCTTCTTTTGAAAATGGTCAGCTATAAGCTCTGTTTTTGACACTATATAGACTACTTCTGAGTTTAACATGTTTGGCAAAACAGTGAAGCTGGGATTATATCCATACCCTGCACAGTTTTTCATAGTGCTTATTTGGCCGATTGTCTGAATCAGTGTGAGATTAGGTGGGATCATATGTCAGGTCATTTATTTTCAATTGCCCCCACATACAGATGTCAATAGCATCAAAATGCCTATTTGGGTGAAGGTGGAGGATTTATAAGTGAATAAGGTGCATGGCTAAGACCAAGTACTCTCACAAGTGATGATCTTCCATCGGATATGTAGGAGGCTTGAGAGTGAAACCATGATAGATGTGAGGCATTAAATTTGAAAAAAATGTCAGTAGATGGTTGAATGGTGTTAGGCACAGGAATGTCCTCAATTGACAGGAGTAGATGAATATGACTAACAGTTTGAGATAGTAAGAACTTATGTAGAGCTGGATATTCTTCCTTTCATATGGTACGTGAAAATGCTGAGTTTATATACTAGGATGCGTATCCAGATCAGTTAGCCATAGATGTGAAGAGATCTTCTGTCAAATAATTAATACATTTCTGGACTAATGAGCAATGAGTGGAGTCCTTGAATTAATCTCAGCCGCTGATAGTTACCCAGGCTGCATCCCAGCTTATTGCTTGGCAGTTCGGTATGAAATTTTCCCATGAGCAGCAGGATCAGGACTGAGAGTTAAATAAGGTGGGCTCCTGTCTAGTTTGGCATGATGAAAAAAGCAATGGACTTGGATGCAGGTTCTTTCTATTGCAAGTTGCTGAGTAAAATTTAAGCATTCCATACTTCACCTTGTCTTCTGTTGTAGATAGCTTATTTTGTTCACCTTCTTTTTCTGCTGTACTCCGCACCCAAAACTGTCATGACATTTCGCAAAGCCATTGCTAAGCAGAGACATCAACAGACATGCACCATTACAACTCAGCCAGATTTGCTACCTCTGTATGTCATAGCTTGCCAGGAATCCGATTTGTAGAGTGCACAGATATTAGCAATGACTTATAACGTTGCACAGCTTTATTACCAGCTACATGTGGTAAATATAGGCTAAGCAGCTGGTGTGCTCATACATTAATTTGTGGTAAAATTGAGAACTTTCAGTCACACTTCAGAAACAGAATGCTAATCTTCCTTCTCAAAAGTATAATTTTCACAATAGTTTCCTTCATTTTCCCTAATAAATATCAGAGTGAAAGCAATCAAATGTTTTATTTTTCATAGCACCTAAAAGTATTTAGGGTTTGAGAGTCACTTTTTTCCAGATGCTCATGTTGTCCAAGCTGCAACAGAAAGGCCACTTCTACTAATTACATGATGACATAGTTCTGGGGGTCAGTGCATTTATGAGCAGATCCCACAAACTCAGACTGAGAGAAAATGGCAACAACACAAAGGAATGGCTACTGTATTATCCTAAAATAGCCTAATGCAATCGCAGTAGTCTGTTAGAAAACGTTCCTCTGTTTTTATGGCTTAATTGTACATGATAATTTGATTTGCAAGTTAATATGTCTGGAAAACAAAGCCTGTAAAATGCAGCATTACTTTTCCTACTGATAAACCAGCACCTCACACACCTCTAGTTCCAGATCTACTAAGTGTTGTTTTTTGAGGTAGACCAAAGGGCAAATTTACATTTTAATACGTAGTTTTCAGCTGCTAGGTATGCTTTATGTAGCAGTCAAAGACCTATGATTGTAGAGGTGTTCTGAGTATTATGTGATGGTCTGGGGGCAATCATTGTAAGCAGAGTTAGAAACCAGCAATTTCACCACATTACTGAAAAGGAAGAAGGAGGTTTTGACCCTATCCCTCCATCTTGTCTTGCTTTTTACAAAGCCCATGTAAGTTCAACAAAAGGGCAAAACTTCATCAATCAATCAATCAGTCAAAAAGTACTTTATTCAGTTGCCATAACCATCAAAGCATACAATAAAAAACATCCAAAAACCATGACAAAACATAATAAAATCAATCATGTACAAGTATAAAACTAGCAGCCTTAAAACATTTGGTTGTTGATCCATTTTTCATCTCATAAAACCTCTCAATAAGCATCAGTAAAATAATTGTTAAATGGCAAATTATACTACCGCTTCAAGTCATACATAAAAACAAAAGGAACAAAATCAGATTTGTTCAAATGATTGACAATATAAAAGAACCTAGGAGTACAAAGTTTTTAAAGTACAAAATATCAGGAATTCCACAGAGCCCTAGCAGTTCAAAATTAAATAAACAAATTGATAGCACATAATCAGAAGGTGCTGAATTTCTTAAGTGCCTAATGCCTAAAATCTCTTAAAACCGTTTAAAATCTCTTTAAAAACCTTGTCAGTCAAAAAGCAGAGCTGTTCAGGTAAGGCAACGGAATTTAAGAGTTGGCACACCTATATCATCCATTTGATAAAAGTCATGTAGCAGAAAGTACAGTCAAGCATTTCTAATTATTTTTAAAATTCTATATGCAGCGAAATAGCAAAACAGCCCCTGTGATTGGGCCATATAGCAATGCAACGACACTGAGGACTTGCAATGGCCTGGTTACTCTTGATGGTATACTACAGTGGCTAGCACTTTTAACACAACCTCATTCGTGTGGTCAAGTCAGGAACTTTTTGCTCATAAACCAAATGTTTTGGAAGAAGCGGCTAACTGCAAAGACAATCAGACCTGAGGTTTTGGTTTTCAAGATTCTCTGTGCAACTAAATAGCGGGTTATCCCCAGATTCAAGCACACCTGGTGTATTCATTTATAGTGAGCACTTGAATACTTTGTATATGATGACTTTTCAGGCTGTATATGATCCCCAAAGTCAACCAAACGTTAGCAGACTGCCATGAACCTAGCCTTTGATAAAATTGCACCACTAAGAAAGTGGACTAACACTCCACTCTGATCTTTGGCTGCTTGGTATACGACAAAGCTGAAAGTCGAGAAAGCCCTATGTTAAAGGTTGGAGAGATGCTGGTGTTGCAATTAAGTATTAGATTGCAAAATTGCCTACAAAGCGGTACTCTCTGGATCACACCGGTGCAAACAAAAACTCAAAAAAATACATCTGCAATCAAATCGATCAAGCGGATAATTCCTCCAAGGAATTGTTTAAAGTTCTTAAAGATTTTACTCATCCCTCAGCTTGCTCACAGCCCCTTCAGGCAACGCAGGAATCATGTGACATATTTGCTAACTACTTTGACAACAAGATTAAGCTGATCTACCAAAACTTTATCAAACAGCAACTTCAATCCACTGGTGAACTAGTCAGCACGACCCCTCTGAACACCAAGGGCTCCAGGCTGGACAATTTCCAAATCTTCACGCTGGAACAAGTTCAACAAGGACTTGAAAGGTCATAATACGGGTCACCCATGGACCCCTGCCCTCCCAGGATCATAGCATTGCTGGTGAGACAATTTGCCCCAGCAGTTAGATCACTATTCAATCAGTCTATTACGTCAGGAAAAATGCCTTTAGCCTGAAAGTGGGCACAGATCATACTGATCCAAAAAAGAACAACATGTACACATCCTTTCTCTCAAACTATAGACCAATTTCACTCCTCCCATGCTTGGGCGAGCTGCTGGAAAGACTAATCAACAGACAACTGATCAACTGTCTGGAAATAAATAAAATCTTGGATTCCTCACAATCTGGTTTTAGAGCAGAGCATAGCACTGAATCGGCACCAGTGGCAGTGGCAGATATCATTGGGTGCTCACTAGATGCAGGAACACCACTATGCTCCTACTCTTAGACCTATCTGCAGCATTTGACACTGTGTCCCATGTTAAGCTACTCCAACAACTCCTAAATGTCGGGATAGAAGGGCCTGCCCTGGCTTGGTTACAGGACTTCCTGAAAAACAGAATGCAATGCGTCTTGCTAGGAGCCTTCAAAGCCAAGCCTCAACAAGCTGATAAAGGGGTCCCTCAATGGTCCTGCTTGAATCCCACACTGTTCAACATTTATGTAGCCCTCTCGCAAAAGATATCAGAACATATGGCTTTGAAATCCTGTCATACTCAGACGATACACAGCTGGTCTTGTTTTTTGATGAGGGCTTCGACAAAGTTAAGGGTCTTTTTGCGGAGGGCATAAAAGCAATTGTAAAGTAGATGTCAGATAACTTTCTACAGCTTAACCCTGTGAAAATGGAGATTATGTTGTTCAGGAAAGCCCAAACCCTGTGAATCCCAGACTGGTGGCCACCAGAATTAGGCAATGCCCCCATCCCTAGCAAGGTAGTGAATAGCTTAGGAATCAAGTTAGATCAGGAACTCAACATGAAAGAGCAAGTCCAATCTACAAAGGGCACATAGTTTTACACCTTGCACTTACTGAAGAAAGTCTTCCCACTTCTTCCATTATCTGCCAGGAAGACCCTGTTACGGGCTCTTGTCATGAGTCGGCTAGATTATGGCAACACGTTTCTTGCCTCAGCAAATAAGTCTCTATTGTCTAAACTGCTGATCGTCCAAAGCACAGCAGCATGATTGATCTGTAGCCAACCACCAGGTGGGCGTCTGCCTCCCTCCTAAAATCTCTCCCCTGGTTGCCAGTAAAAAACAGGATAAGTTTCAAAATGTGCTGTTTAATCTACAAAGCCTGGCTGGGCAAGGGACCCGAGTATCTATGTCAGAGCCTCCAACGATATTACCCTGCCAGGAACCTTCAATCCAGTCAGAAGGAACTACTGGTTGTCCCCTGCATTTGATGACCCAGATGGGTGGGAGATCTTTTTCCTATCTGGCTCTGACCCTTTGGAACAAACTGCCCCTCCATGTCAGAACCAGCCCGAGTATAATACATTTAGGAAAGCAATAAAAACTGTGCTATTCTAACTTAACATCAATTTACTGCGCTGACCATTGCATCGAGATACCCATGTTGGGGATGATTTGTGCGCAGTATCAAATAACTCATTTATTCATTCATGCTATCTCATCCCCCATGGGAGATTATGTGCCAAAAGAATCTGTTGGCACTTAATTTAGCAGCACACAGCAGATCCTGCCACATCTTTTGTTTTCAGTTGCATTTAGCCTTTTCAACTACAGCTTTATACTTGTACGGAGCTTCAACAATTTCAGCGCATATACTTGCTTTAACAACCATTCCTAGAGATTGTTTTGCACTCAAAATTTAACCATTTCAGTTCGCTTGCATTGGCTATATGGTTATGATTAATTTTCTGTAAAAGATACTCTGTAATTTATTTAAAAAACATTTGTGAGTACCAAGGATAGACTCTACAGAGTCAGGTACATCTTCATATTCAGACATAAAAACACAAACCAGTGATAAATCTCAAAGTGCAATTGAGGGTTATGCATTACCCAAGGCCAAGAGACTCTCCTATGATTATTAGCTAAAATAGGCTCAGGAACCGCAGTGTTGCAAAAGGTTAAAATCCCTTTGAGGGCATCCCCAGTTAGAGTAGTGATCAGCGGGTTATGATCACTGTCAATGCGGGTGACCACTTTCATGTTAGAAAGCAGTGGCCAGAGTCTAGTATCCAAGAAGAACGTGATCAATGACACTTGACTAAGATCCCCTTATAAATGTAAATGATCTTTCTGGATCAGAGTGGGTTTGCACATTACATGCACTAAGGCCACAGCCAGCCACTATAGTCACTAATTGAAAGGTTGCATTAGAGAAATGATGCTGGAATTTACCAGTTAGACAGGGATTGTCCCATGGTTCATCCTCTTGCTTGACTAAGTCATTAATGTATGGTGAAGGCTCGAAGGATACGTTAAAATCTCCTGCAACTATTATTTTTGCTTGCTACTGGTATGTCTGGTAAGGCTGGTGAATCATTGTTGGCAGGAACTGACCTAACATAGGCACGATCATGTAGTGTCATGCTAGCGTCACTGGGGTTAAAAGTGTCTTTTCTCATTTGTTTCATCTGGATTCCATACCCATTTGTACCAGTTACAGTGGATGACATTGCAGTATATGAACCAGGTTGGGTAACCTTAGAGCCAGATTTGCCTTGTTGCCTCAGTCAATCGATTGAATTCAAGGTAGAGACCGCGTCTCCTGCTGTGAAGCCAGGCACAGAGATTCTTAAAACAAGGTGGGTGTGGACTGAGCAGTAGAGACTCCAGGTTCTTATTAATTTGATTTGATTTGATTGTGGAATTTATATAGCGCACAATTGCCCAGAGGCGTCTAGGCGCTTTGCGGAGGAGAATGCCGGAGATGGTATATTTTAATTTGAAAAGAGCCATGTCTTTAGAAGCTTTCAAAACCGAGCAGTGTTGGGCAGCTTTTGATATTTAACGGAAGCAAGTTCCACAACCTCACAGTACCCAAGACAAAGCTTCTTCCTCCCCAGCTCGCTTTTTTGACTTTTGGTGTCTGGAGGAGTTTGCTCTGTGCTGAGCGTAGGTGCCTTAGTGGATGGTACCATGTGATGTGTTGCTTCAAGAATGCTGGTCTGTTTCCGTGAACAGCTTTGTATGCTAAGCATAGGGCTTTAAAATCTATTCTTTTCTTCATAAGAAGCCAGTGGAGTTTTTTCAAGCCTTCAGAGATAGACTGGAATTTGGGAACGTCTAGCAGCATTCTGGCCAGCGTTTTGTGCTCGCTGGAGTTTGACCATGTGCTGTTTCTGAAGGCCTAGGTATAGTGCATTTCCACAGTCCAGTCTAGCCATTGCTAGGACCGTCACTAGCGGTTTTACTGCTTCAGGAGGGATGAAGGAGCGCACTTTGTGGATTGATTTTAGTGTGAGAAACACCGATGAGACGACTTTATTGACCTGGTGTTGGAAGGTCAGTCTTTCATCAAAAATGACACCCAAGTTCCTCACTTTATGGACTGGGGTGGGGTGAGTACCCATGCTGGGAGGCCACCAGTTCTGTGACCAGAAGGATGTATCAGAACCTAAAAGGAGGACCTCAGTTTTAGTTCCATTAAGCTTTAGACAATTTGTTCCCATCCATTGGTATTAGCATTTTGGGATGATGACGGTGACAACTTTAGTCTGATGACAGAGTTGAAAAATCCTGCAAGGCGACAGTTTCGGGGTTTCAGATTAAAAAGGCTTTGGACTAACAGTTCATTTTTTAGTAACAGCAGGATGGAGTTGCGTTTTGTTCTGAGCCATTGTATAGCCTTATTTATTAATGACTCGGTGTCCTCAAAAGCATTCTCTCTCAATCTGGGTATTGATGTAGATAAATTCATCTCCTATGGTTATCTCCCAGAGAGTGCAGTCGGGCCAATCGGGAAGTCTAAGAACAGATGGCTCACTTACATCAGGAATATAACAATTAGTAGTCAGATTTACACGAGGTGGATAAATAGAAGGAGGTCTTTGATTAGGCTGATGGTCAATCGAATTAGCAATAGACAAAAAAGGTTCATGTCCTGGCTGACACCATCATAGAGGCGGAGCTCCTCTAGAATAATCTTTGCTCTGGGTAAAATTAGTGTCCATAGGAGACACCTGACTTCCAGGGTACGACTTGAGTTCTGAGGAAGAGAAAGTGATTACTTGGGGTTTTGCAAACCAACAAACTCCCCAACAGTAGGATTTAATCCAACAGTAGGCCCCAGTTGTTGCCTCTCAATATCAGTGGCAGCTACAGGAGCAGGTGTTGGCTGAATGAGTTTTCTAATTTGCAGTTCATTCAAATAAAATGATGACTAGGTGCCTTAGATCATCCAGCTTACAACGAAGTCTACTAGTGTGGTAGAAACTATAGCAGTAGAGTCAGTAGGAATAATGTTAACCAAAGCTATGGAGGAATCTAGGGGTTGGTCTGAAGAAGCAGCTTGGAGTTGGATGGATGGCTCGCCAATTGTTAAAGGAGAATGCCTGTTGGAGCATGGGACACTAGGGCTGATATTAATTTGGGAGATAATGGCAACCTAGCTGATAGGGGCAGTGGGTCGCTAGTAAAGGGCTCTCCAGCTTCTGGTAATGTACCATCAGTTCCTGTTAAAGGTTTTGGCACGCTTTTTCTAAACATTTCCAGTACTTTAGCAGGATTCATTTTAACTCTGTTGTTGATTGGTTTGGCATTGAAAATTGACTCAATTTCCTCAGTTAGGTGATCTATATTACCGAGAGTACAGTTCCTTCCAGCAGCAATACTAGGATCAGAACCACCCATAACAGGTTTCCTTATTCTTTTTGCATTAGTTTTAGGTAATTCAGATGCCTTCTGCTTCCCCATCTTGAAACCAAGCTTGCACTAGTGGCAGATGCTTAGTGTAATCCACCAAATGAGGGCTCCTGGGGGAGAACATCCACCCCGGGCAGCTTAGGGAATTTGGAACATTACAGGGGACAGGTGTGCAGTTTATTGGCTGCGCCTGGGCTCAGCAGTTGGAAAATGTCCGTTTGGGTCGTTAAGTGATTCAGGCTCAGGCGGTGAGGTAGGGAGCCGGTTTATACAAATTGCTGCTGCCTTCAGGCTCAGGCGGTGAGGTAGGGACCCGGTTTATATAAATTGCTGCCAAATTTTATGCTGTCGTGTTAATTTAAGCCAGACTTTTAATGGCTAAAGCAGCTGCAGCAGTCAGAGAAGCTTTAAAAATCCTTTGTGATGCTTGGAGAGAGGACTTATTGCTGCCTGGTGTTCTTTCACAGGCTTGGGTAGGAATGGAACGACCAAAACGCTTAGCTGCCGACGGTGTATCAGCTGCCGTTTTGGCCTGCTCGTCAGTCGATAATTCCCCCAGGCTAGTTAAGGATTTACACAGTGCACGCAAGGAGGTGTGTGAAGAAAATACAAGGGAGGCTTCCCTTACCTCCTCAGCGCTTGGTGCTTTGTCGTCTGTGAGGCGAGGGAGGGGCTGCTCGCACACACGCTCATTACAGCCTAGCAGGTCAGTCAGCGCTAAGCTCCTTAAAGGAGCAAAAAGAATTAAAGGTGAGGTTAAGGCAACACGGGAGAGCTCAGTATCGCCCTCTGGTGGGCTAGCCTCAGAAGAGAGCTCTTTTGGTTGGTTAAATAATTCAGAAAAGAAAGTTTCTGATAATCAACCCATCCCTATATTTAGAAAGATGTTAAAATTGAAGGGCAGTGAGGCTTCTTCAAAACCTGTGAGGAGATCTTTATCTCCTATTGTGTGCAGTGTAACCGGTGATAAAGTAATGCATGCAAACTATTCTCCTGTTTGCTTATCAAAAGTTGATGAGAGTGCCAATTATTCAGACCGGGTAATAAGGATAAAGAAGCAAAATAGGATAGATAGCCTATCGAAAGATACGGTTCAAGCCAAAAAAGACTTAGAAGCAAAATATGCAGCTCTTGAAAAAGGTAGTAAAACAGCTATAAAAACTGGGAAATGGATTTGGGTAGCTAGTGGCATAGATAGAGATTCAGAATTAGTGAGGCTAGGAGAAGAAGAAGTTCCAGAGTCTGCAAGTTTCAGCGGCTTGCGGAACCACGCTGGGAAAATTCTGCATAAAGGAGTAAAGTGTAGTGAAGAATTACCGGCCAGGTCAAAAACGTCCTGTTGTCACCAGTCTGAAGAGAAGGAGGATTTTAGGATGCAATCATCCCGACTTCGTGGGACCCGAAATGTTCTGCTCAGTCTTCAAGAGCAATTGATTGGAAGTCATTTGATGGTGGAGTTGGGGATGGTGAATGCCCAGGAGGGAGTGCGATTAATAAGGATTTGCATTTTGAAGGGGTGGTAGATTATGAGGATGATTTTGAAGAATTGGAGGAGAGGGAAATTTGTGATGATATTGAAGGGAGCGTTTTTGTTGTGGATAGCAGGGTGGAGCGAGGGAGGGGTTCTAAAGTTTTGTCCAAAGATCGTATTTTACAGAAAAAAGAGATCGGGATTCTTGGTTCAGACACAATGGGGGGAAAAGATGTCAAGACGGGGAGACAAAGAAAAGGTCAGCGATGGATATGGGCAATGCACTAGGAACAGTTGAGAGCCATGGATCATGGTATTTGAATAATAGAGTATGCTGTAAAAAAAATGAATCGTCAGATCTTAAATTGGCGGATAAAAATGTGGGGACGGATTGTTTGTCAAATGAAGTTGAGCTAGACAAACTAAGTAAAAAAGGTAAATCAAAACAAGAGGACAAAGTAGATGGCGCTATTGATGATCCAACCAATTCTGGGGCATGTACTGAGAAAAATGATAAAGAAAAAGAAGAGAAATCTAGAACGGAGGGTTTAAAGTGTTTGCAGTATATGGTGCTTTCTATGCCATTGGGAGTACATTTGAACAAGGTGACCAAGGATAAAATATGGAAGGGTGAATTTGTGGATGTATTTAAACTGCTTCACAAAGAGATCCAATCAAAAGAGGGGTCCAAGGAAGAAACATGGGAGTTAGCGAAAAGGCCAAGGGTGCCCACAACGATTGATACTTGGACATCAGCATTTTTAATATTTGTGAGTGTCTATTGTGAAAAATTTCCAGAAAGAGCAGCATTCATATTTAAATACATTGACACTATTAGGTAAGCATATATGGAATTTGGGGGTTTTGCTTGGCTTCATTATGATGAAGAATTTCAAGCCTGTTTGTTTCTTATCCCAGAAAAGCCATGGGGCGAAGTTGATTATGAGTTATGGGTGCAGTGGATGTACCCTCAAAGACCCCCGCCTATGATGCACACTGCAAGTGGTTTAGCAGTAACACATCAGCCTTTTTTTGCTAAGCCCACCTTGGGGGGCGGGGGGGGGGATGGGATTTTGGAGTAGAACGCAAACAGCTAATTCAGGCACCTGCTGGAATTTCAACAGAGGTTATTGTCAAAAGAACCTGTGCAGGTACAAACACGAGTGTTCAAAATGTGGAGGGAAGCATTCAATATTACAATGTTTCGGGGATCAAGCAAACTGGGGAGGTTTTGGTCAAGACAGAGGGAGAGGCAACACATTTCAGCCTGGTTACAAGGGCTTTTACACCAATTGACATTGAAAGTTTATGTGTTTGGTTAAAGTTTTACCCCAACAGGGAAGAGGCATCAAGCTGGAGTGGGGATTTAAAAAAGGTTTCAGATTAGGCAACAGGGTCCTAGAAGTCATAGATTCGCTAAAACTCTTAAGTGAGCAAATTAATATCCACAAGTGGTAAGACAAAAATTGTTGGCAGAAGTTTCAGAAAGGAGAATGGCTGGTCCTTTTTCTTCATGGCCTTTGCCTGATCTCATAGTATCTCCTTTAGGAGTAATACTTAAGAAAACAACAGGTGAATTTAGGATGATTCAACACCTTTCTTGGCCACAAGGTTGCTCTGTTAATGAATTTATAGCAAAGGATGAGTCTATGATTCAATTTGCATCAATAGACACAGCCTTGGGTTTGATAAGAAAAGTGGGCACAGAAGTAGAATTGGCTTAATGCGATATTAAATCAACTTTTAGGCTGTTACCAGTTCACCCGTTAATTTTGAATTGCTAGGTATTTATTTCGGAGATCAGTTTTTTGTGGACAAAGTTCTACCCATGGGATGTGCCATTTCTTGTAATCGTTTCGAGGCTTTCAGTACTTTTTGCAGTGGTGTTTTTCTTTCAGGTCATGTTAACGTCAGCCATTACTTGGATGATTTTTTATTCATTGGTTCAGCGGGTACACATGAATGTCAAAGAGCTCTGTCTCAATTTGAGTTGTTGGCCAAGGATCTGGGTGTACCTTTAGCACTGAGAAGATGGAAGGTCCTGCAACCTGTTTAGTTTTTCTAGGTATTGAGTTAAATACTGTTAAAATGAAAGCAAGATTACCGAACAAAAACGTATGTGAAATTATCATTCTTTTAGAACTAGCCAAATTGTCTCCTAAATTAACTTTGAATCAAATTCAATGTCTATTAGGGCTTTTGAATTTTGCTTGCCATGTGGTAAAAGCTGGAAGAGCTTTTTTAAAAGGCTAGGCTTTTCTTTTTCCGGCGCCACTCTGCCACATCACAGGATTAGGATTTCAGCAGCAGCAATGAGGGCTGATTTTGATGTTTGGCTAATGTTTTTGAGAGCTTTTAATGGAGTCATGATATGGTCGCTGGATGAGAACTTTTTTTAATTTTTTCCTTTGTTGGTAGCCTTAGCTGTTTGGGGTACTAAACTAGCAAACAAGACAGTCATCTTTTACGTTGACAATAAGACTGTGGTGGATTTGATCAATGGCCAGAAAGCTAAAGAAAAACATCTTCTGAAATTGCTGCAAAGATTTATGTTAGGTTGCCTCATGCTTAACATAGTTTTTAAAGCTAAACATGTACCAGGAGCAGATAACAATATCGCAGATGCATTATCTCGTTCTAAGTGGCAGAAATTCTGTGGTTTGGCGCCCGGAGCAGATCTGCGAAAAACTCAGGTTCCTCATGAGGTATGGGAACTAGCAGAGTGAGAATGCTTCGGCTAGTCGAAAAATCGCTTGCAGAAAGTACCAAACTAGCTTATAGAAGAGCATGGTCAGAATTTTTAGTCAGGTGCTTCTTATAAGACTCACAGTTTAAAAGGCCTAGAGAAGCGTAGAGAGGATGTAGTACATTTCATTATGGATAACATAGAAAGAAATATTTCAGCTACTACGATCTCTCGTAAATTGGCAGGCCTCAATTTTTATGGAAATTTTTTCTGGGGCTATAAGCCATCTGCAGGCGAGATGGGGAGACGTCTTTTGCAAGGCTGGGCAAAGGAGAAGAAGAGAGGTCAGCTTGTCAGGGAGCCTGTGTCTCTGAAGATGTTATATGCCATAATAATAAGCTTACCCGTTTTCTGTTTTTCTCAATTTGAATTTTTATTATTTAAGCTATGCATGTGTTGGCTATTTTTTGGAGCCTTTAGATTTTCAGACTTTTAGGTAAAGGTATTAACGATGATCTCAAAGCAATGAATGTGGTTAGTTCCAAAATAGCAACAAGAATCTTTTGGGAGAAATCCAAAACGGATCAGGTAGGTAAAGGAGCAAATGTTAATCTTCAAAAGATCTGAGGTTCACTATGTCCATTGAAAGCATGGCAGGATTTCAAGGCCGAGGGTGGTGCGTCTTCTGAAATTGTTTTTAGACATCAAGATGGCTCTCGTCTTAAGGCTTCTCAGATATTGGCAGTATTGAGGAAAGCCTTGTGCCATTTGGGAGAGAATCCTTTTCGCTTTGGTATGCACTCTTTTAGAATTGGTGCCGCCTCCGAGGCAGCTAGGTTGGGTTTCTCCCATCAAAGAGGTCAAGAGTTTAGGTAGATTGTCTTCAGACTGTAGCTTGAGATATATTAGAAAAATTGAAGTTCTTTAGAATTTGATATAAGTTGTTAACATTGTGTTTCTTTTTCAGGTCATATTTCGGGTCCTCCTGTGGCTCTTGTGACTATTTGGATAATTGGACATTCTTTTACAAAATGGGCTGCGAAACAAACTGAAAAAAGACATTTTGTAAAAAATCTAGGTTTTCGTTCTGATGACATAAAAATTGAGTGGTGGGGAAGGGGGGCATGAAATGGGGCCAGTTAATGCCATGTTTAAGCGAATTATTAACGGTAAGGAAATGTCCTGATGTTTTACTCATACATTTGGATGAAAATGATTTAGTTCAATTGTCTGGTTTAGGTTTATTAATAGGGATGAAATCTGATCTATAACTGATTGTCAGATCCTGGGTCGAGACAAAATTGATTTTGACAGCGCTTGTTCCTAGGAGGGTATGGCGGGGAGCAGAGAAGTTTACAACTGTTGAAAGGGCAAGGAGAAAGGTTAACAGAGAGATGCATTGTTTTTGCAGCATCAATGGAATACGTTGGTTGGCTCATAGTGACACAAAGAAGACTTTCATTTTTTTCACCAAGATGGGGTTCACCTTTCTTTTATAGGCAACTAATTATATCTATTTGAACATAAAAGAAAAGTTAGCAGTTACATTAGCTTTAAACACCTGGTGTTAATATGGGGGCTGTTGAGGTGACAGTCCTTTAGTTCATGGCTCTCTAGCTCAAGCAAACATTTTGGAGCTAGCTGTTTAGGCGGCAGGCTTTAATAAGATCGCTTTTTAAATGTTTTCTTTGGATTCATGAGTTCATTGTGCCAACATTTTTGCACACTATTCAAGAACTCTTGTGGATAGATTATCATGAAATAAAGGGGGGGCAGGAAAAAAGCCTGGTCAGGGTTTTTCCTGGTGGCAGAAATTGAGGAGATCGAGACAGGTAGGAAGGGTTGGGGGCATTCAGAGTAGGTTCAGCCAGAGGGAAACACGGGAGCGATGAATGAGGCAGGAGGAAGGCAGGGGATTTAAAGAAAGGGGTTGGGGAGGATGGTTGGTTAGAACAATGTTTTGGGAAGTTTTTCTGTGGGGAATCGCTTAAGGGTGGGGGGTGTTAGAAAATTGACTTTGTATTAGTGAGGCTTTGTTCATATTGTTGTAAAATTTGAAACTGCATACCTGTCCAAATAAAGCGGCCTTTTACCCCTATCTGGCCTGGTTATTTTGCATAGCGCCCTCGTTTGTCCGTATCTGCTTAATTGTGTGACTAATTAAGCAGATACGGACGAACGAGGACGTCTCTCCTATCCCTTTTCTCAATCATTTGATCGCCTTGGTGGCCCCACACTATTCATTTCCACCGGCTGGTGAAGAAAGATTTTTATGATTTAAACAGAACCACAATCTATGGATGTGAGTTGGAGGTGTCGGCTGACACCTCCCTGAATATTGTTGCAAAGTTGGATGCGCATAAACATAGGACTTCAAGTTGTTTGGCTGTCACCTTTCTCCCCCCTGTCCTGATGAAGACCCGTCCCTGATGCTTATTAATCTGCACAACCGTCAAGGGTCAAAACGTCGACGTTATTGTTTTAATTAGTCCACGCAATTCCCTGACCTGAACAGAAAATCAGATCTTCCGTTGGGATTTATGCAATGAGTTGTGGACTTACATGCTAAATATTGTTTGTATATATATATGTTATTTATGTCACCTATGTACAGCACTTTGTCACATATCACTACCAGTCACTAATTGTACTACACAGCCATTGGCTCATTCGCCGTATGTGTTTTTTGTCATAGACAGCCTGCTTATTGATTTGCATATATATAAATATAAAGTAAAGAAATTTGTTTTTTGGCATAAATTGGTTGCTTTTTCTTGGTGTGTTACTTTGTTTTATGACTAAAACATATTTTCTTTAATGTATTAAGTACTTGGTGCAAATCAGTTGATCTCCCCGACAGAACCATTGTTTTTCTTTAGCATACTTACTCAGGTTCTGAGGGTTACTGGGTTACCCCATTATCTTTAATGGCTCCCATGCAGTATAAGCATGTCAACACAAACAATACTTAAATTGAAAAATAGTGCAGCGACCCAAAAGCTTTCTTAGGGGAAAAGAGTTACAAGATATCAACTGCATAGTCTTTATTCCACATCAGAACTCTTTATTCTAAGTGTGAATCCTGAATACTGAGAAAGGAATATCCTTGTCCTTTAATATCGTAGCCAAAATACTACTGAGGAAAATATTGACAGGTAAGTTTTTATAGATTTTCTATGGCTAATTCCACATAAGTGTAACTTGGTAATAAATGTATTTTCAAAGCAAGTAGATGTGGGGTTAAGATTAATAAAGCTATACCTCCTTGAATGCCGTTACCTTTCTATATTTTGATCCTCGATATTATGACTACAATTTTAAGATAGCACAATATTACTGTTTTCAATATTGCAGACTACAACCTTTATTCTACCACCCTATACCTTCTATCTCTTTATTTCACTCTTGCAGGTTCTATTTTATTCTGTTGTCAGGATTTTCCTCAATTTCTATTAATCCTTCTCCCTTTTCTGTGTCTCACTTGCTCTTGCTCTGGATGAAAGATGAACAAATATGAACCAAAAAATGAGTGGGAGTGTCGTCCACCTGAACAGGTTAAACACTCCCCATAGCATGTTTCTGGACCTGCTTTAGTAGGCACGGACTTTGTAACAAGCATTGGCAAGTCCAATAGGTCTGAGTTTAATGTGCTAATGAATGCAGCATTTCCACATTGGAGTGGGAAAAACAGGAAAGAGACAGCAGGAGTGGGTAGGGAGGGATATAGTTGTAAGCTAGTCCCTCATGAAGTTCAGGGCAAGCACTCAAGTGGAGGCAGAAGGGTATACTCAAACATCCAATAAAATTATATGAGAATTCATTACTTCACTGGGCTGAGCCATAGTGTGATAGACAAAGGCTGATAGAGGTTGGTTGAAGAAACCTATGGGTAGTCCCAAAGCCCACTCTATATATTTCATCAGCAGTAGGTCTGTTTGACAGCTAGAGTGTCAAAACCCAGATGTGAAAACAAAGTCAGGGGTGACATGTAAAAAGACAAGTTCTGGGACCTTACAAAAACCTCACCAATTATCCAACTAATGTACAAAAAATTAGGATGTTGTTGATGGGCCTTTATATCAAGGAAGGGGTATTTGGTGGGAACGTGTTGGTAGAGTGACAGGAGACTCCTGAGACAGAGCTATAAAAAGGCCTGGAGCTTGGAAAGTGTTAGACCTGTCATCCTTAGGGTGGTCTTTCCCCAGCCTTCTTGCATTTTGTCTCTCATTTTTGCTGATTCGTTTTGCTGGCCTTAGGACTCTGAGCACTTTGCATTGCTAACCAGTGCTAAAGTGCATGTGCTTTTCCCCTAAACATGATGACATGGGTTTATACCTGATTGGCATATGTGTTCTACTTGTAAGTCCCCTGTAAAATGGTATCCAATTAGGCCTTGGCGGTAAACTCCGCTCCACTGCGGAGTATTTCCCACTCCACGCTCCCCTTAGAGGGCGAAGTTCTGAAAAACTCTGCGTATCGATGCAGAGTTTTTCCTCTCTTGCAGCGCGCCATGGTTAAGGTGGCGAGTGCGAGCGAGGAAAATCCACCGCTAGACCACCTCCCAGCAATATTTATCAACGTGGGCTGTTGCGGCAGGTCGCCACAGCTCACGTTGAGAAACCTGCTGCTCGCATTGAGGAATCTGCCGCTTGAGCAGCAGAAAGAAGACACTCCATTTTGCGCTCTGTGTGGTGTCATGCACACTGATTTTACAGCAAGGGACAAACACCCAGCACTAAAAATCAGCGCAACTTAACTCACTCCGCCACTTGCTGAACTCCGCTGAGAGCAGTGGAGTTTTTTTGTCACTTCACGGAGTTCGACATAGCAGAACTCTGTGAACTCCGCCCAGGCCGCTATACCATATAGCCAGGGCCTGTAATTCAAATGCTACTAGTGGGCTGCAGCACTGATTGTGCCACCCACAGAAGTAGCTTTTCAAACCTGTCTCAGGCCTGCCACTGCAGTGCCTGTATGTGCAGTTTACTGCCACTTCGACTTGGCATTTAAAACTACTTGCCAAGTCTTAATTTCCACTTTTATTACAAATAAGTCACCCTTAAGGTAGGCCCTAAGTAACTCTAAGGGCAGGGTGTAATGAAAGTAAAAGGTTTGACATGTACTTGTATGTTTCCCATGTCCTGGTAGTGACAAACAGCTTATTTCACTACTGAGAGGCCCACCCCTCTCGTAGGCCAGCATTGGAAATTCCCTAATATCCCTTTGAGCTGTAATTCCTGATCAGAAAGGAGTAGCTTTTTCATGTTTAATATGTTTGGAATGGTAATGATAATTCCTCATTCCTGGTGAAGTTGGATTTAACATTACTGTTTTATAAATGCCACTTTTAGAAGTTTCAAAAGTCATGAAGGCATATACAGCACGCCGCTGGCAGTAGAAAGAGAGCACAACAAACATTGAATAACATGGAGACCCTATAGTACGAGTGACAAAACGAGTAAGCAGCTCCGCAATATGTACTCTTGTCAAATAATTAAGTAAATTCCTCCCGCTTTCAGATAAAAAACAATCCTTTTCTTCTCTCTGCAGAACTCCGAATACACGAATTGCAAGAAACTCTGAACTACAAGTAACGGTCCAGGTATCTTTACCTCAACGAATAGTTGAGACAAAAAGTAGTGTTACATATAGAGAAGGGTCTAATTTTAATTATTATTTTTTTACTTTCCTTTAATTTTTCAGATTACACCGAGTCAATTTGCCCTGAAGATAATCCCTTGATAATACAGGGATTTGAAATGCGTCAGCACTTTTTTATGACGCCATGAGGGCCGTATATGAAATGCAGCCCTAAGGCAAGATAGGGATAATCAACTAAAAACATATCCCACACAGACCTTGAGCTTAGCCCCATGGTTTAAGGAACTCTAATAAAGTTCGTCAAATAGTTGTTAAAAATAGAGTTCCTGGATGACATGGATCTTGACAAATTGTAGGTGTAATGTGATTATTGCACTTTTGATTAATGTGATTTATGCACTTGCTTACAGAAATAATTGTTTTCATCTCATGTATTGATTTGTTATGAGTATTAAGTGTATTGTTTTATGTTTTGACATGCATTTGAATGTTATGAAACACGTGCAAAAGGTGTTTAAGTAATGGTGATGAAACAGCCAGGACCAAGATAAAGTATTTCCATTGGTCCTTAATCTGCTAAAATAAATAGCAGGAACTAAAATAAGGTGGTCAGATATTCTTTTTTCAAAAAAACTTTTAGAAAGTGGACATTTTATCTGTACTTTTTGTACCTGACAGCCTGTCTCTGATACACATCTGGGTTGGGTGACAGCTAGACTTTGTGCATTCCCTCTAGAGAAACACAAACACAGGAAGTTGAGCCTCATCTGCATTATGAGCACTCATCTGCATTCATCTGTATTCTGAAGGGTTTCCTCTGCAGAGAGGAATGGAAGGGGCTGACACTTCAATAGGTAGTGTGCTGTCCACACACAAAGGAGTGATTACCCCCCACAGATAGCCTGGCAGACAGGACTGGGTTGAAAGGGATCCTTTGGCACTTCAGAGAGTTCCTTTAAGTCACCCCCTGCACCAAAGGTACTTTTGGCTATAAGTACTGGGTTTCTGACCCCCTAAAATTAGACACTTCTGGATCTTGAACTGAACCTCCGTCAGAAGGACTGCTGTGCTGCTTAATAGACTCAACTGGACTGCTTTTCTGGAAGGACTGCTTTTCTGCTTGTTGCCCTGCTGCCTGCTGCTCCCTGACTCTGCTGGAAGGAGAGCTGGACTCTGCCTTCCTTCAAGTGATCTCAAAGGGCACTGCCTTCTGTGAGTCCTACCCTTACCTGAGGTGCCCCTCCATGTTCTGGGTATAAGAAGTGGATTCTGCAGCTGATTTCGGCAAAAACCGACGCATTGCATCAACTACATGAGAAATTTCACATCATCGCTCTTCGACGCAGAGGCTGCCCGATGACAGTGGTGTGCAGCTTGACAATGATGCATTGCATTCACTTCAACGGAGCTCGATGAGGATGCGGGATCCCCTTTGTCGACAAAAGCTCCATCCAAGGTATTTCTTCAGTGGGACCTGTCTGGGTTCTGCAGCCAGCCTACCTTCTATTGCGGTCGGCCTGAACTATGGATTTGCACCAGTCCCTCATGACCGCAAGTAAATGTTTGACTGCTAGTAACTTTTAAGCACCATTTTTTCAATTAATCTTCAAAAAATCATATCTCGACATCTACTGATTGCATTTTTGCCATGTTGGTGTCATTTTGCTCAGATAAATATTCTCTATTTTTCTAAACCTTTTTTGGAGTCTTTTTGTGGTATATTGATTGTGTTACTGTGTGCGTGTTTGTGTGTTGCGCTAATACTTTACACCTTGCCTCTTTAGATAAGCCTGACTGTTCTGCGCCAATCTACCAGAGGGTGAACACAAGTTATCTTTTAGGGTGTATCTAGCTTCTGCCGAGCAGAGTGGTGGTTTCTGCCTGGCCTGGGTGCATACACCAGCCAAGCAGGAATCCCATTTCGAACAGGAAGGCATGCCTTGACCCGAAGAAGATATGGTACACATGTTGGAAACACATCGGTTCTTATTCAGATCTATAAAGTCCCATTTTGTTAGGTTCCGCCATCACAGTACTTGTGCTGTGCTTGTGAAATCTATTTCATTTAATATAAATCTTAAAAGTTTACATCCTGCCCTCACTTTTCATTGGCTTGTGTAATAGCCACATACTTTTCCTCCATTTCTATTGGTTGTCACTGCCATTTCCAGTTGTTCTTCCTGAGTTTTTCTTATCAGTAGCCCACGGCTCAAGTACTCCTATTCATCCACTGTCAAATGTATTTGTGTTCTCCGCCGGCTTTTACCTAATCAAGTCAAGTCAAATTGCTTTATTTCGATAACAGGTATCATAAAAGCGTCAGACAATCCTTTATAAAAAATAGACTGTACAAGTAAAAATTATCATAAAAAGACATAACAAATACATGATGTTTGATCGATCGGGACATGATAACACATCATTTCATCATAATAAAAATATTTCATTTTTGGTAAAAACAAGAGTTAAAAATTGTATTAAAAAGAATAAAACCCAATGTGCCTTATATAAGTGACAGTGCATAGGTATTTGTTCGAGCAATATTTGATCGTTCATCTTGTGCTCTACTGTATTCTCCATGGGGCTTATAATGTGAAATTAGGTCGCCCTTCGTAAAGCTTTATGTCTGACCATCCAAGCGCAACTTAAAAACTTGGCCACTCCGCATACAAAGAGGGTTTTTGCATCAGATTTTAAGATACGTAAAGCAGTGCGATGATCAAGGGTACCTAGCTGTTTGCAGATTGGTGTTAGCCATCTAGACCTTGCTTTTTCGTACGCTGGGCAAGCAAGCATAAAATGGGCGACACTCTCCTTCGGTGCCTTACAACAAGGACAGTCTTCTGTTGTCTGTTTTGGGGGGCGCCATTTAGCAGTCAGTTCGTGGACCGGGAGCGATTCAAATCTGAATTGGCTATAAAGCGCCCTATCTATTGGAATCTGGATTGAATCCAAATATGGTTCCAGGCTTCTACATTGTTTGTGCTGGAAAAATTCTTCCGTTAGCCCTCCCACATTTGGATTGCTAAGATTCCGGGTATCAATCCAGTCCCAGTAGATACGTTTGAGCTCTGCCTTGCTCGGGAGATTTTGGTTATCCCAGGAATCCTTAAGGCCGAGAGCTGTCATTAATTTCTTAACATTGGATATCCACTTAACCCCATGGTTAACATCTAAACTCATTACTTCTGTGAGTGCTTTAGCATAGTTCGTGAGTTCAGTGGTCCGCCTAAGGCGAGCCCAAAAGAGCAACGGGCGTAATTTGGCAATATCGCTGAATGCGCGCCTACCCATATCATACATCAAGGGGGTTAATGGGACATTCCGGGGTAGCATGACCAAATCTCTCAAAAACGTATGCTCTGACCTGCATATCTCATCAACATTGTCAAATCCCCATAGCTCGGCTCCATAAAGTGCCGAGCTAACTGCCTTTGCATCATAAACCATGAGTGCTGGGGCAACTGGCCTACTCTGCGAAGAGCGATGTTCTTTACTTAATGCCCCGACCGCACGTTTATGGTTCAAGAGCATTTTGTCAAGGTGGGACCTCCATTGCATTTTTTCTGAGAGTCGAATACCGAGGTAGTCAAACGTGCTGACTCTCTCCAAATGTGTCCCATCTAAGGTGAGATTATTTCTGAAGGATTTGTGGGGGTTAAATGTCATAAACTTGGTCTTAGAAGTGTTTATGACCAGCCCCCGGGAGTTACAGAAAGATTGAAATCTATTCAATAGTTTCTGTAACCTGGCTGGGGTCTTAGAGATCAGCAGTGTGTCATCCGCAAACAGGAGAGTAGGTACCTTATCGACCGCCAGGGCCGGGGCATCAGCTGGAACTTCTTGTAAGAAGCTAACCACCCCGTTCACTTATAAGGAGAACAGGGTGGGTGCCATCACACAGCCCTGGCGTACTCCCCTGTTTACTGGAATCCTTTCCATCAGCTGACCTTGGGTCCCCTATCTCACCTGTGCATAATTGCCCTCATGGAGCCTGATCAATAAGTTAAGGATTAGTGGAGGGATGCCCAATTCTTCTAATATTTGCCACAACCTTTTCCTGGGGACCAGGTCAAAGGCAGTCCTTAAGTCTATAAAAGCAAGGTAAAGACTCTGCAGATCACGACGACTTTCCAATAAATCAAAAGAAGCCTAAAAACCTGATCCACCGTACCCGTGTTGGCCCTGAATCCCGCTTGGTATTGGGAGAGGATATCTTCATCCTCAGCCCAGGATTGAATCCTCTGTAGCAGGACCGTGCCAACTACCTTCTGGATAGCGTCAATCAGACTAATTGGTCTGTAGTTGGCAGGGTCCTCTCTGGCTCCCTTCTTGAAGATAGGGACCACCTCCGCCCCCTTCCATGATTCCGGTACTGGGCAACCATTAGAGATGGAATTAATTAAAAGTAGAATGTAACGTGCCCAGTTTCGTAGGTCTGCAGGAAACACACTCCAGGGAGGCCGTCTGGTCCCGGGGCTTTGGCGGGAACTATCCTAGCTATGGCAGTTTCTACCTCGGCCAACGAGAAGAGTTTGCTGTTACTACCATCAGAGGGAATGAGGGGGTAATCGCGTGGCCATTCCAGGCAAGCGTCATCAGACCCAGAGTAAAGTTTCCAATCAGTGGAACACCCATCTGCCATGTTGGTATAGTTTAGTTCATTGCTTCGCGTTTAGTGAACAGGCTGGAATGGAAAGAGCCAGCACTGGTCTTTATGCAGTAAGAAAGAGGGTAAGCGATTCTCGCTCATCTTATTCTAAACATGCATCCCAGAGATATAAGTTTATTGAAATACTTTCATTTTAGTGGCCATCATTCTCATTTGTGGAACGGATAGCCATTTTGTGGTGTGCATAGAAAGGTGAAAGGGGCAGATGCTATCTGGGGGCCATTTCAGAAAATGCACTTGGGAGGCAGCAGCATGGCTTTTGGCATGGTTCCTCGAGTTTGTTGAGGTTATGAAGCAGAGAGGGAGGGAGTCTGCACTGCAAGCTTTCACTGGAAATAAAACCAGGGGAGAGGAAGGGGGTCAAGGAAAATATTGTGCCCTTTCCAAAAGAAGTTTGTGTGGATGCCTCCCAGCACTCTTGGCGCACCCCTCCAATTCTACGTGCTCTCATTTTTTCATTTTGCGCGTTCAGTGGCACTGCAACCTCCACAAATATTCAAATGCTGTCGATCACATGGCATTGACAGGTATTTGCGAGCGTGTCTCGGCAATCGTATTCACTAAATTAAAGGTTTATACTCAATTCATACAAGTTCAATGTCACTTGGCTAATTTGCCTTAACCATGTTGTTACTAGCACCTTGCTTAAAAATGCCTCGCAGGTTGCACAATGAGTTCACACAAAGTACAAGGGAGTTGATGGTGATGGCAGCCTGTCTCAGGCTCAGCTTGTCACCAGCATTATGCCCATAAATTTCTCTGAGAGTCACAGGGCCTTGCTGTAGCGAAGGTTTATTGGCTAGTGCAGCGCATATGTCTGCCAATAGTTCCATGCCTGGCTTAGATCCTACTGCCTGTGCTTGTTTGGATATCCTGCATCAGCTGCTCATACAAGCTAATTAATAGTGTTCTCATGTTTGTTGCACAAGCTATTTAGTTAACTCATTTTGGGCACAAATGGCATCAGGCTTGTCTGAATGGAAGCACTTTCATCTGAGTATTTTAAACCGCTGACATTATCGCGAATGTTTCCGATTTCATGGATGCCAAGTGACTTCATATACTATGTGCCATGTAATATGTGCCATCTTTTTCCGTCCTGGCTTTTTATTGACAGTGCTTTGTGTGCTGAGTATTTTGAACCCAAACTTACAATGTTAAAAGTTGTAGCTGTCCAAGAAAACATACAGTGTACCCTGCAGACCTAAACAGTTACCTGTCAAAAGCCAACGGCCATCCACCTATTTTGGCAAATGAGCCAATACCATACCTTCAATATGCAGACAACATAGTGGTTCTGAGCTAAACTCCAATCGGTCTGCAAAGAGTCATCAACAATCTGACAAACTACTTTGACCAGCAAGAGTTGGAGATAAACAAGAAGAAAACAAAGGTGGTGCGTTTAGTGGACACCCTGTTAAGCAAAGTTAAATGGTATGCAAATGGAGAACTAGTAGAAGAGATTGGCTCATACAAATAACTGGGAATTAGGCTGGGCCGACGCATGTCATTCAGTGATCAGAAAAGGGAAATGAGAGCAAAAGCCCAAACATTAATCATTGCATATAAATTTCTGGATTCAGCTTTTGCGCTGTCCCTGGCCCCTAACCTGCACTAGCGCACTTTAGCCCCGCTCCCTGGAGGACGCTACAAGGCACAGAGCCGGCACCGCGACGGCGGGATCCGCTCTGCAACGGACTACTCCTGGTGCTTTTGCGCTGTCCCTGGCCCCTAACCTGCACTAGCGCACTTTAGCCCCGCTCCCTGGAGGACGCTACAAGGCACAGAGCCGGCACCGCGACGGCGGGATCCGCTCTGCAACGGACTACTCCTGGTGCTTTTGCGCTGTCCCTGGCCCCTAACCTGCACTAGCGCACTTTAGCCCCGCTCCCTGGAGGACGCTACAAGGCACAGAGCCGGCACCGCGACGGCGGGATCCGCTCTGCAACGGACTACTCCTGGTGCTTTTGCGCTGTCCCTGGCCCCTAACCTGCACTAGCGCACTTTAGCCCCGCTCCCTGGAGGACGCTACAAGGCACAGAGCCGGCACCGCGACGGCGGGATCCGCTCTGCAACGGACTACTCCTGGTGCTTTTGCGCTGTCCCTGGCCCCTAACCTGCACTAGCGCACTTTAGCCCCGCTCCCTGGAGGACGCTACAAGGCACAGAGCCGGCACCGCGACGGCGGGATCCGCTCTGCAACGGACTACTCCTGGTGCTTTTGCGCTGTCCCTGGCCCCTAACCTGCACTAGCGCACTTTAGCCCCGCTCCCTGGAGGACGCTACAAGGCACAGAGCCGGCACCGCGACGGCGGGATCCGCTCTGCAACGGACTACTCCTGGTGCTTTTGCGCTGTCCCTGGCCCCTAACCTGCACTAGCGCACTTTAGCCCCGCTCCCTGGAGGACGCTACAAGGCACAGAGCCGGCACCGCGACGGCGGGATCCGCTCTGCAACGGACTACTCCTGGTGCTTTTGCGCTGTCCCTGGCCCCTAACCTGCACTAGCGCACTTTAGCCCCGCTCCCTGGAGGACGCTACAAGGCACAGAGCCGGCAACGCAACGCGGGACGCGCGCGGGCTCGGCACGGGCGAAGACCGGGCCAAGACGGGCCCGTCTTAGCCCGTCAGAGTCCGGAGGAGGCTGGGCTGGGCCCTTCCTCTTAGTAACCTGTTTGCAGTAGCAGGGGTCCACTGAAACTTTGGCTTGGGATTGTGCCTATTTTATATTTGCACTTTTTGGCGGTCCGATTTGAGAAGTGTTTAGGTGTAGTACTATACTATAGGGGAAGTATTATTTGAATGGGACCTTTCTTTGCAGGGGCTTGTAATGGTTTATTAGGTTAAGATTGTTCTTTACATTTTAACCAGGGTATTGGGTGTTGTGTTGCTTTTTCTGTTTAAAACTTGGGGGGACGCATTGATATTGTGATATGGGGAGGCGGAGGCTCCAAGAGAGCCAGGAAGGGACAAAAGCTGTAACGAGGGCTAATGTTACAACCATGGATGCCTTTTTATTGAGAGCTACCTCTGTTATTGATAAGGAGATCGAAATGGTGAATAGGCGTCTCTCTAGATCTCCCTCTAATGGCTTATCCTCCCTATTGGCTGGCTCTATTAATCCCATAAGGCAAGGTGTTATGGAAATATCGAGTACACCCACGCCCCTCCTATTGAGTATTAACCGAGAGATTATTGTAGCTTCATCTCCTCTGCAAGAAATTTCTTGTGAGGTACCTCATAGACCACTCTCTCCCGCTGTAATTATTGAGAATAACAAGGAGGGTGTTTCTACACAAGCGATAGAGTCTGGCAGTATTATCAATTATAGGTCACCAGAAATACATCGTAATGTTGGCCCCTCACAACAACCAAGGGTGGCTCCAAGGTCACGTGGGAGTATAAAAAGAAATTTGAAGTCCATTGGGAGTCAAGCCAAAAAAACCAAACTAAATGTATCCACCAAGTTAGCTCCTAAAATCCCGGTACCTGTATCATCGGTAGTAAACACAGTTCACCCGGCCTTGATGGAAGCCTTTAAATCTACCATGAGTTGCATGTTGGATGCTAAGTTGAGTCCCATTTTGGATAAATTAAATCTTATTGAGAAAATTTTAGCAGAACAGAATAGGTCTGTTCTACCTGTCCAATCTACTCAACCTATGGTCCCTAACTCATCTAAGGACAACATAATCCCAGGTATTACATCTACGCCTGGGTTAGTATTAGCCCCGTGGCCTGCCAGTGGAATTCAGCCTCATGGTGTAAATATAGTGCCTAAAGATCTGGGGGGTTGGCAAATACCTCAAGCGAAAGACAGGCTCCTAACTTTCATCCCCAGGGTTTGATTTCTCAAACTTCAGGAACATCAATGGAGGGGGTACAGGGTCATCAGGTAAATGCCACAAAGAACTCAGTGGTTATCAATCTTCCACCTCAATCTACACCCCTCGTAATAATTTTGGGAAATGTTCCTCCACTTTCGCCAGGGTCCAATGAAGATTTCAGTCAACTCAAAAATAAGGTTACTCATTGGCTGTCGAATAACACCTCTGTAGGTCCAATGGTGGAACGTAATATTATTATGGTGCGCCGCGTGGGCTGGTTGGGGAACAGGAGGAAACCCGGAGGGGGGATTGTATTGTTGTGAACTTCAATGGATCTCCCCTTGTGGATAGAATCTTACGGGATGCTTATTTTGACCGTGCACATCGTGATTCTGGCATCCAGGTCCTCCCGTTGGGTTTCTTCTACGAGGTTGACCCTATAGGGCCCCCAAACACCAATATTTTTTGTGATGGGTGGTCTCATGGACCCCGTGAGGTTGCGGGTGGAGGTTATCCGCGGCCCCAGGGGGTACAATTTCGATCGACCGCGCACCAGCCTACTACTCGGTTAGCGCTATCTAATAGATTTTCAGCTTTATCAAGGTTGGATGAGCAAGATTGACTGAACATGAACACAGAGCCCGTTGGAGAGTTATCGCATCAACAGGGGTCCCCATCAATCTCTATGCGAAATATAGTGCCCAGTGCCGGGGAGCCGTCTGGGAGGATTAGCCCTCAGCAGCAGGTGCTTTCATTGATTGTACAACAGGGGATGATTGAAAGGGCAGACATTTATAATATCTTGTCTTGGAACATCGCAGGGTTGTTAGGAAAATTTCAGGATCCCGTATGGATGCAGTTCATTAGACAATTCTCCGTGATTTGTCTCCAGGAGACTTGGCTTGTGAACTGCAACCTGTTTCTGGAGGGATATAAAGCATTCTTTGTCCCTGCAACCCCGTCACCTTGTGGTAGAGCGAGGGGTGGTTTAGTGACCTACATATCGTTGGCTGTGACCTGTAGGATTCAGCAACTTCCTACTGCTAATAAGGACTCTCAAGTAATTGTCCTAGGGAGAGGAAATGATTGTATGGGCATTATTAATTTTTATAATGCACTAAGTGTGCTGGGGGAGTGTAAGATTGCTCAGCTAGGCTGCCTTATAAGACAGTCCTGTGACTCTGTTGCTCATAATCTTATGGTGGCAGGGGATTTTAATATTCATCCTTGTGGAGACCCTAAAATAAGATGTATGGCTGAGATGGGATGTGCCAGGATGCGGGGATTCCATTTTGAGCATTCCGTTCAGGGGGATGCATTGAATGGTCTGCTTAATGAATTTGATTTGGTATCATCTATGTCTCTGGTTAACCCCCTTAGCACACAGTCCGTTCCTTCTTTTAAAGGATGTAGTGATGGTTCATTTATAGATTACATCTTGATTTCCACCGGACTCCAGTCTAGTTTACGTGGGTTTACCATCATGGATAGCGCTTTTAGCGATCATAATCCCATCTGTGTCCACCTTGGAGGTAGGCTGTTGATAACACAAGCTAGGGTGACATTCCCAGGCATGCTGAGACCGGTGGATGGTAAACGCCGCCTAAAATGGTCACAGATATCCCCAGACTCATTTTTTGGCAAGGTACAAGTTGCGTGTGCTACCGAATTAGCTTCTTGTGTGTCACTTGGTTTCCACCCGGGGGGGTTCTTGGGGCTTTTGATGTTATTGTTTTAAAGATAGGGGCACTTTTAAGTGCCCCCTCTCATGGGACGGTGTTATCTGACCCTAGATGGTTTAATCCACAGTGTTCTAAGGCAGCTAAACTTTTGAAAGATGCTCTAAAAGCTACCCCGAGAAATCAGTCTCTGATATGTGCCCGTCGTCGTGAATATAAACGGGCATTGGTTAACCGTAAGGGCGAACTGAAGGAGGAAATGTGGAGGGACTTACTGGAGGCAAGCACTTTGGGGAACAGTGCAAGGTTTTGGGGCATTATTAATCGACCTTTATTTGAAAAGGCTAGGGATGGAGAAGTAGGCACTAATATATCTGAGGATGAATGGGTGTCTCATTTTAAATCTATTTTTAGACGCCCCATGGAGCCTCATCAATCCCAAAGTAGGGTTAATATCACTGCTCCAATAGTGTTTGAGCAGAAAGAGGTGGAGAAGGCCATCTTAGGGCTAACGTGTAATAAGGCCCCAGGTCCGGATGGTATACCTCCAGACCTTTTTAAATCTAATCCATCTTTTTGGGCCCCAGTATTGATGGCTGTCCTTAACGCGGCGGCCAGGATTGGTTGTCCGGACTCCTGGAGCATCTCAACCATTGTGCCGGTATTCAAGAAGGGCGATCGTAATAGCACTTTGTGTTATAGACCGATCTCCCTTCTTGACTCTGTGGTCAAGGTTGTGGGTGGGGTATTACTGGGAAGATTATCCTCTTGGGCGGCAGAGAATGAGATCATCTCTGATATACAGTATGGGTTCCGCCCAGGGCGCTCCACCTTGGCCCAATGCCTTAATTTATATCTGATCCTGGGAAAGTATACAATTGCCCGCCAAGGTACAATTTACATGGCCTTCATGGATCTTTCCTCTGCCTTTGATTGTGTCAATCGGGGGAAACTGTGGCAATCAATGCGGGCCATGGGGGTGGAGGAAAATTTGGTTGACTTCCTGGAGGATCTGCACAGGGATACAAAGGCTAACATCAGATATGCACAGGATCTTCGTGTATCCAGGGATTTTAAAATAGAGAGGGGGTTCGGCAGGGGTGTATCTTGGCCCCCTTTTTATTCAATTTATATATCAATGACCTGGAAAATTTTTTGATAAAAACAGGGGTTGATTTTCCATATGTGGGGCAAAGAGGTCTGCCCGTCCTGCTATATGCGGATGATGCGGTCCTCATTGCTAGGACGGCAAGGGGACTTCAGACATTGTTAGACACCTTTCGGAGTTTTATGGAAGCCCGCGATTTGGCAATTAATAATTCCAAATCCTATATTATGCAGGTTGGGATTCGCCCGAAGAAATCGTTCCATTTTAAAGTAGGTAATGAGAAAGTACCAACGACTTCGGTATTCTCTTACCTGGGTGTTCTAATAGATGACCGTCTGAATTGGGGTGCCCTGATCCAGAGGAAAAAAGGGGAGGTTATAAGGGCGAATGCGGCAATCTTCAACTTTGCAGCGAAGATGGGTAAGCGCCCAATTGCCGCAATGTTGAAGATATTTCAGGCCAAAAGTGTTGCTATAGCTGGCTATGGGAGTGAAATCTGGGGCTATGTAGCAACCGATGCTCTACAGGTGGTGGAGAACACCTTTCTAAAACGTCTCCTAGGAGTGCCCACTGGAACATCAAATCTGGTGGTACATGAAGAACTGGGGTTGCCATTTTTATGCGACACCTTGGCCATGCGCCCCTTGTTGTTTTGGCTCAATTGTTGGTTAAACAAGGAGTTAGTTCTCAACCATCAGATTTTAAGAGAAATTATGAGTCTTGATTACATGTCTCGTATCCCATGGTTAAAATATATTAGGGGTTGTTTTGAAGAGCTGGGGCGGCCGGACCTTTTTTTAAAGCCTGATTCTATTACCATGAAGGATGTGGAATTTGTAAAAAAAACCTTTATTACCTTAAAAAAGCATGGTAGAGACGATTTAGAAATTGGGAAATCAAGCGTCCGTAAATATGTGATGCTTAAAACAATCCCATCTATTGAGCCTTATCTTCTGTGGCCATTGTCGCCCCATGAGCGGTTTTTATTAACCAGGTTTCGATTGGATTATTTTCATTTGTTATTAGCTGTCCCAAAAGGGAGCCGCAGAGGCCAGGTGTTAGCATCCTGTGGCTGCGACGGAGTGTCTCCTCAGGATTTGCTACACTTTATGTTTTTTTGTAAATTTTATGATGTACCTCGCAGATATTTTTTAACACCCCTTTTAAAGAAGTTGAATTTTACTCAGGTCCGCCCAGCTCTTTTTTATTTACAACTGTTGAAATTAGACTGTGTGACTTTTATAGTAGGCTTTCTGAAATCCTCTCTGAGATCTAGGATTTGTATGGAGAGATAGTAAACATCTAACGTTGGTAGGTACCCCCATTACTATCCATATTGATGTAATTTGGTCCTCTGGTGTAGTGGTTCCCCCCATATAATTTTATTTATTAGATGTATATATCTCTGTATTTTAGGGGACAATTTGTTTTAACATTATTGTTATGAATTATATGTCTTAACTGTTATATGGAGTTGTGTAACTTTTATGGTTTTAATCCTAAAGCCGAATAAAGTATTTTGATTGATT